>CM021101.1:175005525-175525404 GCA_007115665.2 Sequoiadendron giganteum | reverse complement strand
AGGTATCTAGCAGCTTTCCTCAATTGATCAAATAGTGAATCCTCTGCTGATCTACGGCGGTCTCTCGAAGTTGTGGGAGTAAAGGTGCTTGCCCCTCGCTTCCATGAAGCAAAATTGAGATGTACATGCGGAGTTGCTTGATTTCAGCTTTGAGAACTGCCTTATCCTCACCATCCTTCATGACGCGTTCCTCCAGATTACTCGCAACGACCCTGAATAGGCTCACATCGGTGTGTCGAGTACTCTTACCTAGATTAGTTTTGACAAAGGTAAAGTCACTAACATCAACTTCATCTAAGTTCTTGCCTTCTGGAGGTGTAGCAACCTCTATGATGATATTGGCCTCAAGATTCTTCTCAATGTTGATCTGCTTTCTGGCCCTCTTATTCAACCTGTTCTGATAAGGTTCACCAAACTCGGATAAGTCAAGATCATATCAAGGCATACGCCTCTCTCTTCCTAATGACCTCTCGAGGTGGAGTTGCTTCTACTGTATCAGTTGCTAACGGATCCACTAGTATGAAGGTCTCACATGCCAGAGACTTAGGGTCCGATTCAATGTCTATAGGAGATGATTGCGGTGAGAAAGGTGGACCCTAGAGATGACGAACCAGCCTCAGCTTGAGTCGCTGGTTCTGTTGGAATAACTGGCTCTACCGTAACTACTGTCTCTGTTGGAACTGCTG
Source organism: Sequoiadendron giganteum (assembly GCA_007115665.2). Taxonomy (NCBI): domain Eukaryota; kingdom Viridiplantae; phylum Streptophyta; class Pinopsida; order Cupressales; family Cupressaceae; genus Sequoiadendron; species Sequoiadendron giganteum. The sequence goes on along the minus strand of CM021101.1, from coordinate 175,524,718 downwards.
GAACTGGAAGTATTGGCTCTGCAACTAGAAGCACTGGCTCTCTCTCAACTTGTTTCCTCTTGGTGATGCTCTTGCCCTTTGAATTAACCCCAATCCTAACCCCTTCAGGCGGCTTCAAAATAACCTTAACTCAAGGCTTCGCCCTAGAAGTAGAAGGCAAAGAAGAAACCACCACTGTTGGCGGCTCTGCAAGTTGAATTACCCTTCGCTTCCACTTGCTCTCAAGGAAGTAAATGCTCGTTTTGATAACTGACCTAGACAAGTCCTTCACTGAAGTGTTCACTGGAACATACCAATCAGGTTGGCGAAGCGGCTAGCGAGCAACTTGGTCCTTAATGAATGAATGAAGAAGTAACTCGCCATCATCATCAGACAAACCTTCCACATCCTCTAACAAGAAATCAGCAATCTGTGGAATAGTAAGCCTACAATAATGACGTCGACGAACCTCAAAGTCATCCTCACAGTTGACCTAGAAGTCCTCAAGCACTATCGAATGTGAAACATTTTGCTCCAACCTTGCTGAATAATGACCCAACAGATCAAAGGTACGCTTTTGAGGAAAACACTCAAGCCGGAGTTTCTCTAACTCGTTCGCCATTAACTTGCAATCGACAGCTATTTTGCACTTGTAAATACCCAACTCAAAAGGAAAGGTGAAAGCTGGTTTATGTCGATTGCGAAGGAAAGTGTGAACCTCATGTGCCTGTCTCATAAACTCCATGAAAAGAACCTTGTCCGACGGGTACCTTGGTAGCATCAGAGGCTCTCCTATATATCCATATACACAGATATATGTGAAAGTAGGGAATTGGATGAACCAATCTGCCCAACTCTCCATTATTGGTTGCGCCTCTGCGGAAATCCTCACATGCATCTCATTATCCAAATCTCTGACTGTCCTCATAAGAAAGTGATCATTCACCGCTCTAAAGTCCTGTTCAGCTTTTGAAAACTCCAATTGAGGGTAGTATTTGTGTACTTGTTGAACGCCCAAAACTCCATTGGTCTTCAATAGTTTAAAGCTGCCTTGAAATGCAACCAAGTAAACTAGAAAGGTCACCATGTGGAATTTGTGCATCTTTAGGAACTCTGTAATCTGCTGGTGAAGACACTCGCTGATAAACATGGCCTAGTCAAAGGTTTCTTTCGTATCAATAACTCATGAGATGAGGTAGAGCATCCATGGTCGGAAAACACTTGCGTCTTCAGAACCTACTAACTGATTGAGTGAAGTTATCAAAATAGCGATCTCATCCTTGAAATCACCATGCCCAATTTTCCTTGGCATGTTGGTTTTCTGAACTTTCAACCATCGCTGAGCTACTTTCTTCTGTGATCTGTTCTTGTCCTCCTCCCATATTCTGTCACAATCTGAAATGGATACAGCAAAATGTTCTGTGCGTGGAGGAATAGAAAATGTACATCCCTTGATTTAAGGCTACAAACAACCCTTCCATCTGTCGACCTGATTTGTCTGGTAGACGAGTCATAATGCTTGACACAAGCAAGTATGAACTCGAGGTCAAAGACTGAGATGGGAATGGATGCCGCTGTAAGTATCCCTGAACGCTCAAGATTCCTGATTGTAGTACTGTTGATGCCCTCCAATGAGTTTAGATTGATGATGGGAAAAACATGACTTAAATCGGTATCAGTAGTTTTCAAAAAGTTATGAAGAAAGACCTGTTTGGCCTTATAATCTATGGGATTATACTGCATTATGAAAAACTAGACTTTTGACTGTAAAGTCAAGTATGTTCGGACAACTTCAGAAAAAGCTGAAAAAGCTCGGGGATAGGATAAAAATAGCAAATGGAAGTGAATTTTTTCAAAAAAATTATGAGATATGGGTTTTGTGTGGAATCAAATTCTAATGCAACCCGAAACATCAAAATTGCAAAAAAATGGGATTTAAGCTTGCATGCAAAAGGTTTTCGATTTAGATCTGAACTGGCTATTAGGGGCACTGGGAGTAATTTTTCTTGCAAAAATCTAGAACATGGGTTTTGTGTAGAAATGAATCCTCAGACAACCCAGATCAACAGATTTGCGAGAAAACGTGTTTTAGGCCCACATGCAAAGGAAATTTTGGAAAAAAGCATAGTGCTTTAGAAAAGAGGCAGTGGGGCAATTTTCACAAAATAATCTAAGACATGGGTATTGTCGTTGATGCTGAAATACTCAAACCTAGATGATGCTTTTCTGAAAAATTTGTCCTTTTCTTTGGCATGGGAAGAAAATCTAAGACTAGAATAGAGGAAAATAAGACAGAAGAATAAAAGTTTTTATTATTTGTTTTCTCTCTTCTTCTGTAGAAATTCGCCTATGCTTGAAGTAGAACTGATAAAACTTACATGCAAATGGAAAACGAAGTCTGAAATAATCTTCTCCCGAACAATCTGAATCTGTAGCTATGAAGAACATTGAAATCTAACACCTGTAGCACCTTCAAATCAATTTTATGCTCAAGAAAAGATGTTTCTTGTCAACTCTGATGAAGAATAATGGACGCCATAAGCAAAATATATAGAAAAATATCTTCTAAGGCATGTGAAATGCATGCTAAGTGTTGGAAATGGCGTTTGAAGTGCAACTAGACCTTCAAAACTCACGCATGGCCTATAATTGGCTTCAAATTCAGTTAACTGGATATAGAATAAACCCTAATTAGGGCGCCACTTTGAAAAATTCAGTTAACTGATGCATGCAAAACTAATTTTAGCCAGTTACGACTAAAAATAGGCTATACCAAAAGTCGACTTGAAAAGAGCTTAACTGAAGATCTAAATTTAGTTAACTACAAACTCTCCTCATGTGCACTTCTATTTTTGAATTTAAAAGGCATCCTTCTAGACATTTTTCTGAAAATTTGAATCTAAAACCTCAAATGGAGCTCACATTCGGCCACTGATTCTGATTGACTGCCATGTCGGATCAACTGGCTGATAGTTTTGTTGAAGAGCAGGACCAAATCTGACAAGAAGACTCCTTGAGTTGACAATCTAAAATTCATGAATCTGAGGCCTTAAAAAGATGGGTGCCCCTGGCCTCCGGGGGCGCTTTTTGACCTCAAAGTTAGAATATTTTTAGGCATTTTTCATTATTTTCACTGTAAATTGACCTCATTTCACTTGATGTTTCCCGGAACTTGGCAACACTTCAGAACGTGTTGACTAGCTCACTGCAGAGCAGGCTAAATTCTGAGCAAGAGCTCCTGGAGAGCACTTTGGATAAAAACATCATCTGACCATCCTAAAACATGGGTGCCCCTAGCCTCCAAGGGCGCTTTTCACAACTAGTGTTAGCCATTTTTGCAACTAGCTAAAAACTACCAATCTTCCAAGTGCAGGCTGCTGAGACATCCTCTGACCCGACTGAGACAGGCAACAAAAAGCTAGAGCTAACACGGACAGAACAAGCATCTGAAATCATCAAACAAACTTCATTTAAGGCTTCAAAACCTTGGGCACCCCTAGCCTCCAAGGACACTTTTTGACATTTCTAAACAGTTCTGAACAAGTCTGGAACCACAAGTTTGACCTTTGACCACGACAACACGACAATTTTGATTCACCTGCTGACAAATGCGTAACGGAGCTAGACCAAAATGGAAACAAACTGCTTGGGTGTCACTTGATCAGAAGACTCCATCTGAAGCCTCAAAAAGATGGGCGCCCCTGGCCTTCAGGGGCACTTTTTGACTCCAGAGTTAGTCATTTGCAATTTCCCTCATTCTGCATTCAATTTCCGATTTCATGCAATACACTTCGCTGTTGGACTGGCTGGCTGGCTCATCATGAAGCTATCAAGAATCCGGAGAATTCATCTTGGAAGAGACGAGACACAAAATGTTGATTTAGGCCTCCAGAATGATGGGCGCCCCTAGCTCAGAGTTGCGCTTTTTCACTCCAGACTTAGTCAATTTTACAGCATCTTCATCTCGTCGAAAAACCCCTTCGAGACGAAGTAACTTTTTGGACGAAACTTGCCATAGAAACATCACCAAAGCGTTTTGAGCTTAGCTTTCGACATCGGGCACCTGGCCATCTGCCATTGATGAGTTCAGAAAACCTAACTTCTCACTTGAAAAAACGAAAACTACTCACCAGGCTTAAACTATGTTTTAACTGAATCCGACTTCACCATTGTGATCGTGAAGCAAAATAAGCCAATCAAAACAAATTTCAATCAATTCTGACAAGTTTCAATTTTTAGGGTTTTGACCTAAAAACAGGGGTCCAAAACCCCTAATTTTCATTTTTTTTCAAATTTTGCCAGTATCTCTGTGGCATCACACTAACTCAAAGCCCATATTTGAATTGCCCAAAAATTGTGTTTTGACATCATTTTAACAAGGTTTAGACCATTTAAAGCAAAATGCCTTAATGAAGCAAAAAATTTGGTTTGGGTACAACACATTTGCAATGTCAATGTCAATCACCATTCTGCGAACCCAAAAGAATAATCTAATCAACTCAAAAATATTCTCATCAACATAACTCCTCAAAGCAACAAACTGAGTCACAACAACAAGTGTGTCTCCATCATAGCTAATTGCAAAGGGAAAAACAACTCTTTGCAAAGTCATAGCAGCCGCATCCTCAAAACTCCACAAAAATGTATAATGCCTCCTCTAAGTAATTCTGACATATTCAAGATTTTTTTTGAAAACTTCCACCAATCTCTCCACCAAAGTCTCAAAAAGTTGAACCAAATCAAGTAAAGGTTCACTACCCCAAACACTAGTGCAAGAGATTGTACAAAGAAAGCCATCAGAAAATAACTTGAACACCATTTAATACTGATCTGAATCACTATGAAACACCATTACCCACTTTTGAAGCCAAAAACCATCATTGATAAAAGATTGTGAAGAGAAAAAATGAGTGTACCAGCTGCCCATGAAATCTGAAATGAACCACTTAAAGTCTGATTTTAGGAAAATCAGCATGCAAGGAATTGAACAGTTGCTGCAACACTGATAATCAGCGTCCATAATAGCACAACTGGTCATGCCCAAGGCTGGAAACATCCTCTCAAGAAACTCCAGCCCAACATTAAACCATCCTTTGTTCGAAATATCTATCCAATCCACCAGTTGATGAGCAAAAAGAACCATCAAATGGTTGGTGAAGATGGGGACAACATCAAAGAATTTAAAAATTAAATATTTATTCCCCCAAGAAATCATCTTTTCCACAAGTACTTAACTTCATCAACCCATGTTGAGGATCCCAAGCATGGATACCCAATTGAAAATGTTGTCCAATGCACCGGAAAGAGTACACAACACTTCTCCAAGTGCTAATCAAAGCAAAATACAAACTCAAGAAGTTAGTGTCTTCTTTGATAAACCCATGTAGCCCATCCATGAAAACATCATCAATGGAGCATGGAACAAATGTTGTCCTCAATTCCCATTCCCCCAAAGGACTAGGATGAGTCAAAACATCACTCAAACCAAGAGATGGATTATCAAGAAAGTAAATAATCTGTTTTGGTCCATCTTTATCCCAAACTTCATGAGTAATAAGTCTGGAATCTTCACTCTTTGCTGCTGCAATGGAGTTACCAGCAGCTACAAAGACTTGTTTTATTGACACCTTGAAGCTAGCGATGAAGAAATCTCCTTGAGTCCACACTTCCCATGTGAAGACTTCATCCTTGAATCTACTTATGCTTTCATTATCAAAATGCCCTGGATGATTACTACTCACAAAATGTGGCACACCCTCATAGAAATTATCTATCACCTTATGATTAACCAAATCATGTGAAGATAATGGACTGTTGTTCACAACAATAATTTCTTCATCCCTTTCGTTGGTGTCTTCATAGAATTCAAGCTCATCTTTTTCAACTTGTGGATGCCCATCATTAGTTGCCGACCCACAAAGTGTAGCATGCTGAATACCACATTCATTATCCGTCAAAACATCTATCTCATAGCTGCAAACTATTCCTTCTTGTGGCAAAGTCTCTTCCCAACTCAAGAGTTCACACTCTTGATGTACTTTCCAACCACCATCAACATATGGAATCGCCTTGGTATTATGCAATGTTTCATCATTATGGAGTTCATTTATTCCTTCAACTATTTGCTTGATCTCCATAATCCTTGTATTAGTTTCATGTTCCTTAAGTGTGGCTGCAACAGGTGATTGATTTTCTATTTTGCATAACGAATGATGAGCTAAGGTAAAATCAAGGCAAAGCCTATCAACCTCTTTCTCCTTCTCTTGATAGGCATCATAAGTCTCATCTGCAAACTTAATAGCATTATCTCTATCCGAGAGCAAGTGCAAATAATCCATCTTTATTGATTCCAATGCTTTTGATGGATTGCATATTGGAAAAAAGTGTCATCGTCCTTAATTCCATTTCATCTCTCTTCAAACTGAGACTTCAAGTAGAGTTTTTCAATTAAATTGTGCATGCTATCAAATCTTGATAACACTTTAACAATTTTATCTTCTAAAACCATTAATTGATCCTTCAAAACTTGCAACTCTTTAGGCCCTTGATCACAATCAACAAAGAAGCTTTGCTCATCAACCATCAACCTTTCTGATTTGTTTTCATTGACATGATTTTCAAAATCAGCTTCCTTTCCAACCTTTTCACTCCATAACTCCTAAATAGAAGGCTTGTCAGCAATATCTTCAAGCAATGAATCATCAAAAGTTTCCATTGCTTGCTCCCCTAAGCATTTCAGTGTCAAAACACTTGGATCCCATGGTCTCATGAAAATCTGATTTTGTTCTAAACAAATATGCCCAACGAGCTCTCCATGAATGGTTGGTTTCTTCAATACATCACCTTTAGGGAGATCTAAGTCAAATACAATGGAGTTATAACAATAATTAGCTCTATCATTAGGAACACCTATCTCAACAAAATCTGCCCCAAAATCATTGTGAAGTAATTTTAGCGTGGGATAGTCCCACTCATATTCGGAATTATCATCAACAAAATGATGTACATGCTCCAACTTAGTTGTTGTTTTAAGATTTTCAGCGACCTCAAACTCTTCATTAGCTACATTTCCTTCAAATAAATCATTCTGAAGGTCTACCATACATTCCTCTTGATTAATGAAATCTTCTTTTTCATACAGCTGCTTTGTAGGTACATCTCTCTCCATTTCAACATGTTCTTTTTTTGAAAACTCAAGTGAGTCTATTTGATAGTCTTCAAGCTCTTCTGAAACTATGGTTGCTTCATGGCACTCTTCTGTTGAATGCTTGGTCAAATGCATATTTGAAGATTCTTCTTGAAATTCTACTACCAAATCCATGGGATGCCAAATTTCATTCTTTTCTTCGATGAAAGAAATCTCCACATTATTTTGAACTGTCATCATCAAAAGGGGCTTCAATTTCTCCTCATAATGATTAAACAATTTATTAAGCAACTTCTCAGCGATAGGAGAAATCTTTTCTTTACGTTCATATACTTCCAAAAAGAGAGATTGGACATTCGGTGGAATTTCATCTATTTCTTTAATAGTGAGAACAAGAATATTCTTTACTGCTGCCACAACACTCTCTTCTTGTTCACTCCAAGTGGATATGAAAATGTAGTAGATCAAGTGATCAATCTGATTTTGCATTTCCAAATCTATTAGCAAGTTACTTGTCCTAAGATCTGAAAATGTCTTTAAGATAATAACTCTTCTAGGAAATTGACTACTACTGGTTTCATCAAGATCTTGGAAACTTTCTACACTCTTATGAAAGATCTTCATAGTTTCATCATTATAAGGCATCAATGGTGCTACAATCCTCATAACTTCACTAAAGCATGAAATAACTAGCAAACTTATTTCTTCATTTGGATGCCCTATCCAATAGGGATGAATCAAAGCAGTTACTGCAGGAGATAATGCCTTATACAATAATTCAGTAGGAGATTGTTGGACTTGGCTCAAACGATATTCCAACTCAGACAATATACTCACTTCTTCACCTCTTGTCTGACATTCTTCATTGAGCCTTGCACCCACAATGGAAAGTGACCTTGCCAAACTTCTTTCCTCTTTAGAATCCATAATCACATCTGAATTCTCGCAGTTCTTTGACTTCTCGCAATTCTTGGACTTCAGAAAACGTAACATCTTCGGTACTTCAGAAAATTGAACCTAAACTCAGTTTGACCTTTGGTGTAGAATCTGATTTCTCTGTCAGTCTTCTAACAACTGAGCTCCATTTTTCACTGGATGGAAGGATCTTGGCTCTAATACCACTGTAATGTGCCCCTTAATTTTTTCTTTGTAATTTCACACACCAAACCAGCACTACACCAAATGTTAGTGTTAGCTTCAAAAAGATAATCAACTGAATGTAATCTACACCAAGAATGTTCGCCAAGATCCTTTGCAAGACGAGGTGATAGCATATGGCGATGGAAACTAAGAAACAACTGAAATTGAATTACAAACTGAAATGAAGGTAGGCAGTGATCCGACCATAAAGAATTTCATGCTACCACTTATTCAATAGGGGGAAAGATATTACAATACAAAACAATTCATCTACTTTTCAGCAGGCATCCACTCAACAATGGAAATTTGCCACTTTTCTAGTGGGTGAGGAATGAGAGATTTAGTTATCCTTTTCTCCACACTGGTGGTAAACCATCCAGGGGTTACAATGTGCGAAATGAAACACAAGTAAATGCAGCAAATTAAATGACTAGAACAGTACTACTATTTTCAATCTTACAATGACAAATAACTACAATTTGAAAGTGCTATTACAATATTAACAAGCCAAATAAAGGAAGATAATCTCTCACAATAATAGCCTTCTCAAATACTAAAAATCAGACCAAAATCAGAACTAATAGCAATCTGATATAGAAACCTAGCTACTGAAATATACTGAACCAGCAACTACATTCAACCCAATTCAACTCCAAAGCTCACCAAAACTTAGAACAGCATTCCAAAGGGGTAGGTGACCAACATCCAAGGGTTTGGAAGTGCCAAATAGCCACCAAACAGCAAGTTCGAACTCTAATGCAAGCTGTTGAAGAAAGGTATGGCCCTAGGAATGGTACGGCCTTCCTAGAAAAACTACACTTCATAATAAAATCCATTTTTTTGCAAATATGATCGCCCTTGGCATAGAAATGATTTGCTCAAATATCCATAATGAAATAAAATTCATTCAAGGAGCTGTATACAAAAATCAACTTCAGCTGTACAAATACTGGCAACACAGAAAACTGAAAACATAACCAAAATATGCCAACAATGAAGCACAATCTACTAGTCTAGATGAGAAGTAGCCACAATCCAATTAGGTGTTATCTCTCAAACATGAAATTGGTTCTATGCTAAGAGGTATGCATTCCTCGAAGCCAAATTCATGAAGTCATTTTGACAGCATAACATTAGCATAAACAATGGATACCAAATGAATGAGCAAAGGCCTTCTTAAATAGAACTTGAGGTGACTGTTGGCTTTCCATCTTTCCTCCAAAAGGGACACCCACTCCATTTTGGCAATTATTTAATTTTTAATTCACTTTTCCTTCCTTCATTTTGGCATCCAAAACACATGAGGAGATAATTAACATTCAAAATATTAAAATATCTCTTAATGTGTCGTCAACCCTCATGGTCCCCCTTTTAAAACAACATTAACTCATTGTGCTAAGCCAAGGGGTCAAAATCACATTATAATAATTAAATGACATAAATAAATCATTTTACCAAAAAGAGCCTCAAAATGCTGAAAGCCAAATATGCTCCAAATTGCACTGCCTGAAATGGAAACTGAACTGACTACTGATGCTACTGCCCAAGATAGCACTACCAAAAATAGAGCTTACTAAAAATAGTAAACTCTGAAAAGTTGTCCAATGTCTTTGCATGGCATATCACTGCGAAGCTCTTTGAAAACCCAAAACTCCACCAGACATGCATCAGAAACCTCCTATAAAATAGGAAACTCTAATTTGCACTTTTGATTAGCCTACGGATTTCCGAAAATAGGCTATCAGTCACAGAAGAGCGTATGGCCAAAATGAGGACATTACAGAAACTCATCACCCAATGACTGATACTCTCTCAAGTAATTTGTAAATCCTTCAGATTCCCAGCTGGCTGTGCCCCCAAGAATTGAGGCATGAGAGGCCTCAGAGTCACCCTGCTAGCTATCCTAGCATGACTATGGGTTGGTATGTGAGTATTACTCTCCTCTGCATTGTTATTGTTATTATCATTACCCCTATTGTGCCCATTTGTACCATTGTTGCCATTGTTAGTCTCGATGTTTCTATCACCCACAAGCTGGTTTAGAAGCTGTACCACTTGCTGCTGACTTCTAGCCAAGTCATTAAGTATTTGATAAGTGCTTCTTTCAGGTATGTTTGGCCTATCTCCCATGATTTCTTCCTTAGATGAAGAATCGGTAGCAAATGGACCAAAGCCTCTTCTCCTTTCTCTTTTATATGTTATATAAACTTGATCGTCTAGATTCATAACACTATCTTCACGGGCTCGTAGGAAGCTAGCTCTAATACCATTGTAAAGACCCTTGCAAATTCTGCTCTAAATTTTCTGTTTGAGTGGTTTTGGAATGTCGTCAAACAATTGTCTTGCAACCTTCTTTTAGCTAGGAGATGATGTTTCTTTTTGGCTTTTTCTCATATAATGACAAAGTAAGCATAAATAGACTCTAACTGAAGTGTGCCATTGACTGAAAATGAAAAGGAATATGAAATGCAAGATAATTTCTGATTTTTCAAGACTTAATGATGACTGAAATAAGATGCAACTACTTGAAATGTGCAAATACAGCTAGTAGACATTTTTACAAACAGTTGACATGCAAATTCCAAACTCCATTATATATTGTATAGCAATTTTGAAACTCATAACCATTACAATATTTTTCCAAAGACACTCAACTGCTGATCGCCCTCAATATAACACAATTTACAAGTAGCAATGAATATGAAAGACTCAATTGAATAACAGCAATGTAATTGCAGACCTGAGACTAATGCAAATGGAAGACTAGCTATATACTAAATAACTCCAACCTGGACGATGCCTTGAGGATGAAATGGCAGCGACTGGAGAATGCTTGTATCTACACCTAGCAGCCACGATTTCCTCTTCACAAGCATCCAAGAAGATGTGTCTGCCCAGCAAGAAGTCGTTCCTCCTCAAGATGACAAAACCAAATGAAATCTTCCAAAATTTGACTTATTTGGATGCCAAATTGTTGCACCTATTTCACTAGGTGAACCACGATTTTCCCAGCAAGAATCGATCATGAATAGGAGCCACAAATGGATCGAATTTCCTCCAAAAATCAAACTAACTGTAATACAATTTGCTGCGCCTTGAACTGCTTGATGAAGCATGATTTTTCCCAGCAATTGTGATCAGCTACCATGAGAAAATCGATATGTCATATGCTCAAAGCTTCCTACAAAAGAAATCGAACTGTTGTGCTCCAAATTTGGTCAAAGACCATTAAATTTGCTCAGGAAATCTGATCTAACTTCCTCCACAACTTTTAGCTAAGGTTGATCTTTCACAACTGAAACTGGTATCCTAGAGTCTTCAAACCCTGGGACAAGCAAAGCCTTCAAGCTCTCTCCAAACTGAAATCAAAAATATAATCCAAGACATGCCCAAATGGCTAGCTCACAGCTCCTTATAAAGAACTTTTTGATCTTCTAGAAATATCCTCCAAGAAGCTTCTAAAATATTATTTTATTACCAAAGTGACTTTATAATTTACTATTTTATTTTAGTCACTTTAATTAAATTAACTAAAAATAAAGTCATCCTTTTGATTTTCATTTATTGAGATAACCTTATAAATAAATTAATTTAATTATTATTCCCTTATTTCTCCTTTAGCCCCCGAGAATAATAAAAGCTAAATGATCCTCTTGAATGGCTACTGAGAAGGGGACATTACAATGCCAAACAAGGATACCCAACCAAGAATGATTCCCAACACATCGGAAAAAGTACACAACACATCTCCAAGTGCCAATCAAAACCAAATGCACACTCAAGAAATTAGTGACTTCACTCGTGAACCCCTGAAACTGATCCATGAAAGCATCTACAACTACGGAGCATGGAGCAAATGTTTTCTTCAATCCCAATTCCCCAAAAGGACTAATATGAACCCAAACATTACTCAACCCAAGGGAAGGAATGTCAAGAATGTAAACAATCTATTTTGGTCCTTCTTTCTCCCATACTCCATGAGTAGCAAGTCTGAAACCCTCACTCCTTGCTGCTATAATGAAATTACCAGCAGCTACCAAGACTTGTTTTGTTAAGACCTTGATGTCTAAATCGTGAAAACTACATCCTCAATCCCACTTAAGCATCTTGATCAAATAATCTTCTTGGAAGATTATCAATTGCAAGGATCAGATCTCCCTCATGTTTTGCTTGCAAATCATCAAAGATGATCACACGATAAAAGAATATATATATATATTAGGTAGGATCATTACTTATGAAAATCTTTGGGTTAAGGACAAACTTCTAGTGTGGTATGGGATACACTAAATCATCTTCCCAATTGCCTAGTGGTGCAAAAGACTGGGGGAAAGGATAGACCCATGGTGTAATGTGCAATGCACCAACATTTCTTTTCTATTTGGGATGCACTATGGACAAATGTTAGTCAACCATTGTGGATGTGTCAATCATCACACCATTCATTGTGTATATGTTAGTCACTTATAGTGTAAAAGGTCTCGGGTTTTGTGTACCTTGTTATTGATGCCTTGCCAATGATGACATCAAATAGCATGGGTTGCTTGATTGTCGTCACGGCAATGGATTGGGAAAAGGATCGGACCCACATTGTAATATGGGATGCACCAACATTCCTTCTCCAAGTGAGATCTACTTATAGGCTTCTATGATTGTGAATCAAGTAGTGGGATGATGCATGCATAGGTTGCATCCACTTCCACTTCACTAGTTGTTTATGTGAGCATGTGATGTATTGTGTGGATTTTCACTGTGATGTATGCTTGAGCTAGTCAATATTGCACTTGTAATGTACATATGAGTTAGTCCCTATTGTACTTGTAATGTATGTATAAGCCAATCACTATTGTACTTGTGATGTGTATGAGCTAGTCACCTTTTATATCTGTGATGTATGCTTCAGACAGTCACTATGTATGTGATCTTGGGATTATGGTATGATATGCCCCTTGTGAATGTGTGTTTGTATACTATGATTAGTAATGTTCGGTATGGATCCAACACTTGATGGAAAATTGTTAATATTATATTATTATTGGATTAAGTTGATAGCTTATGTTTGATAAATAGTCATGGTTTAAAGGTGAAATTAGAAATTTCATACAAGAGGAAAAAATGAACTCCCTCTAACATTGGCAGGTGAATTACAAAGCCTTTGATTAACCAAAGGGGATACATAGGCAAGGTCATCACGAATGAACCCTTGAGGTTTAGGTTTGGATTTAGGGATGACCGTAATCATGGGAGCTTAACACTTTTGAGTGTAAGCATATAAAAGGTGATGTTGAGTCGTCGTCATCAAGGTGAGTAGAGAAGTTATAAAATCAGCCCTTCTATTTTAGATGGAAGATGCTTGGTCAGTTAAGTTATAGTTGTTGTGAATTTAAATAAAATTTTAAAAAAAAATTGTAGTGGCCAAGAGGGAGATTTTACAAGGAATTTTATTACTGCCACAAACATATTTCTGCCAAAAATGCCATAGCTAACTGTTAATGTGTGATAGCTTCGGTCAGATATGAATGACAGTGATGCAAGTATCACTGTCATTCATGAGTGATCGAAACTATCATACTTATTATGATATTTCTATAAGAATCAATTAAAATCGAAATTATGAACAGTCATATTAAATTCTATCATTCCCGTGATTTTCTGTATTTATGTGAAATCGGAATTCTCTTGAAAGTCATACGCCATCATATAGAAGGTTATATACGTGTGAGTATATACTTAACAAATGGTAAGAAGAGTTGTTACCAGCCGCACCCTAAGGGACGCGTCCCATGAGTGGACGTGCCTCCACTCGTGGAGACACGTCCTCTCATGAGGCGCGCCTCTTAGGAGGGGCAGACTTCTTCCCTTACTTATGGTGGTTCCTCATTCGATATGCAAACATAGAAATCAGATAATGTTCTGCAATCAGCACATTCACATTTAATCTAAAATCTGGAAATCGAAGTTAGAAGAAAATTCTGAAAATATCATTCTTCTTTATAATTGCCTTCACAGAAATTTGAAACTTAGTTTTGCTCTTAGGTATTAGAATCCTACTATTAGGAAAGATTTGATTACATTTACATGGTATCAAAGCCAGGTTGTGCGAATCCAAATCAAATCTAAAATCAGATTGCTCAAAGAAATTCGTATTTTTAAATTGAATTCACATTCTTCATAATGTCAACGATGATCAGATTTGAAGATCGTCTTGCAGGAGCAGATAACTTTACATCATGGAAATTTAGAATCATGATGATCCTAAAAGAGAATAAACTAGACTCACTTGTGAGAGAAAATAAAAGGGAACCTGAGTCTGAACCTGAGAAAAGTCAATGGATTGAAAACAATGAAAGGGCCATGAAAATCCTTGTAGATGCAGTAAGGGATCATATAGTGCCTATCTTAGGAAAACATGAAACGGCATACCTTATGTACAAATCTCTTGAGAGTACTTATGAGATCAACAACACCTGTAGGACTTTAGCATTAAAATGACAAATCAACAATGCCCAAATGAATAAAGGGGAGTCCATTAATATATACTTCATGAGGATTATTGAACTTAGGGATCAATTATCCACAATTGGATATCACATTGACAACAAAGAGTTAACCTTAATTGCACTAGGAGGCCTACCAAACTCATGGGAGTCATTTGTTCAAGGAGTAAGTGCGAGATCTAAACTCCCTAAATTTGATAGGCTAAGAATTGACTGCCTTCAAGAAGAAACAAGACTCTCCTCTAAGGAAAATAAATAAAAGAACATAGATGAAGACATTCATGTACTCAACACAACGTCTAATAAAAGGAACAAGAAAAACTCCTACAAGAAAGGATATTTTAAAAGAAAGAAAAATTCCAATGGAAAGGAATCTTTTAAAAAGAAAGACATCTCTCAAGTTCAATGCTTTAGATGTGATCAATATGGTCACTATGCAATGAAGTGCCCTGACAGATCCAAACAACAAGCATCCTTTGCCAAAATAGGAAAGACAATCTCAGATCATGAATCTGAAGACCTTGTGTTCTAAAAGGACAAATGGACTTAGAGTTACCCCTATGGATGGGAAAACTCTAGTATGGTCTAAATCTCATCCACTTAACAAACAAAAAAAAAAACATCCCATGGAGGATCTTGTAAAAGTTGTGTCTTAGAAAAGAAAATAAAACCTTAAAAGTGTATAATAGAAACCTACATCTTAAGGAACTCTGCATGAGTGCTGGAATTAAGAGGGAGTTCTCAAGTTGTTTGACCTAAACATTAAAACCATTCAAAAGGTCATGAAGTTCAAGTATGACAGAGATCCATTTCCCTAGGTTACCTGAAATGGAACCTGCTCTTGAGATTCAGAGGGAGCATCCTGAGGAAATGCCACTTAAATCTCCTACCACTTCATATGAGGACACAAATGGCATTGGCAGAAAGTGACCACTTTGAGCAAGGAAGATGATCAAAGAATCAGAGGATCATGCAGCACCTAAAGGATCATTCAGGGAGAAAGTCTTCCGACATCAAGCTTGGAAGGATGCAATGACGGAGGAATATCAATCCATCCTAAAAAAATGATGTATGGGACATAATGCCTAGACCAAAAGAGAAATCTGTTGTTTCTTCTAAATGGCTTTTCAAAATGAAGCATGTTGCTGATGGCAGCATAGAAAAACATAAAGCACGTTTTGTGGCTACAGGTTTTTCTCAAAAGGAAGGCATTGATTACGAAGAAACATTTGCACCTGTTGCCCGCTATACATCAGTAAAAACAGTGTTAGCCATTGCAACAGCTAAAGGTTGGAAGGTCCACCAAATGGATGTGAAAACCGCCTTCTTGAATGGAACCATTGAAGAGGAAGTCTACCTGGAACAGCCTGAAGGATTTGTGATACATAAATCTAACTCTCATGTGTGTAGGCTCAAGAAAGCTCTCTATGGACTTAAACAGGCTCCCAGGGTCTGGTATGAAAGAATTGACAGCTATCTCTTGGGATTAGGATTTTCCAAGAATGATGTTGACTCCAATCTATACTTCAAGGTAATCAAAGGTGATATGATTATAATTATTTTATATGTTGATGACCTACTAATAACAGGGGAAGATCACCTCATTACTCAAGGGAAACAAGATCTCATCTCTGAATTTGACATGAAAGACTTGGGTATTCTTCACTACTTCCTCAGTTTGGAAGTATGGCAAAAATCAGAAGGTATTATTCTAAATCAAGGGAAGTATACTATTGACATTCTGAAAAGATTTGGAATGTTGGATTGTAGACCAATGTCCACACCCATGGAAACCAACCTTCACAAATTGAAAGAAGCAACAACAGAATCCAAATATGCAGATCCGAACCTTTACAGACAGATGATTGGATCCTTGATGTATCTGGTTAAACACCAGACCTGACATTTGCTATGCTGTAAATGCCCTCAGCCAATTCATGTGTGAACCCAAGGAAATTCACTTAATGGCTGTAAAACATATCTTTCGATATCTTCAAGGTACCATTGGATATGGGCTCCATTACAAGAATGATCCATTAGATCTTCATGGGTACTCAGATTCAGATTGGGCTGGAAGTGTAACTGATCGAAGAAGTACATCAGGATGCTGTTTTAGTTTGGGATCAGCTATGATCTCCTGGATTTGTAGAAAATAATCATCGGTTGCACAGAGCTCAACAAAAGCTGAATACATTGCAGCCTCAATGGGGGCAAGAGAAGCAGTGTGGCTTCGTAAATTGATTGTGGGACTCTTTGGTGAGCCCTTGAATCCTACGATCATTCATTGTGATAATCAAAGTTGTATAAAGCTCTTTGTGAATCCTGTCTTTCATGACAGATCTAAACACATTGAGATCCCCTATCATTATGTGAGAGATATGGTGGAAAGGAAAGTGATTTAGTTGGAGTACATTAGTACAAATGATCAAACTACGGACATTCTCACCAAGCCTCTCTCCCAGATCAAGGTAGAGCACTTCAGGAAGAAACTTGGTATGGTTGAAATGTAATTTGTTATTTATGTTTGAAATGCAAATTGTTTATAAATTGTACTAATATATAAAGATGTTTAATGTGTAAACTCTTGTGTCATGTGAGTGACTCCATGACTTTATGGGCCTACCCCTCCTGTGTACATTATCGAAAGGTGACGATCTTTCTGATAATGAACACTTGTATTTGACATTGTAAAGTGACGACTCTACAATGATAAAACTATCATAATAGATATCATATGGCTTGATATCTATAAGACATGTCATGATAGTATCTCTTAGACACCTTGATGGATATCATGAGACTTGATATTTGAAGATCATTGTGACCCATAAGAGATGATCATGGTGGATGAGTATATCCGTGGATATGCCATGATCTATGGTAGACATCATGTGGCTTGATGTCAGTGCACATACCATAATGAAGATATGTATGAAGAATGTCATGTGACTTGACACTTTCAGAAGCATATCATATCTTCTGATATCATGAGTTAGGTGATATCATTTTTGGAAGTTATTCTTCCTAGTTAAAGAGGGAGTGGAGAAATGTTAAAATGTGTTATGACGAATGTCATGTGACTTGGCAACTTTGAGAAAACATATCATATCACATGTGAAGGTGATATCTTGACTTATTTGATTTGAAATATCTTCTCTAGCTAAGAGGGAGTGTTAATGTGTGATAGCTTCGGTCAAATATGAATGACAGTGATGCAAGTATCACTGTCATTCATGAGTGATCGAAATTATCATACATATTATGATATTTCTATAAGAATCAATTAAAATCGAAATTATGAACAGTCATATTAAATTCTATCATTCCCGTGATTTTCTGTATTTATGTGAAATCGGAATTCTCTTGAAAGTCATACGCCATCATATAGAAGGTTATATACGTGTGAGTATATACTTAACAAATGGTAAGAAGAGTTTTTACCAGCTGCACCCTAAGGGACGCGTCCCATGAGTGGGCGTGCCTCCACTCGTGGAGGCACGTCCTCTCATGAGGCGCGCCTCTTAGGAGGGGCGGACTTCTTCCCTTACTTATGGTGGTTCCTCATTCGATATGCAAACATAGAAATCAGATAATGTTCTGCAATCAGCACATTCACATTTAATCTAAAATCTGGAAGTCGAAGTTAGAAGAAAATTCTGAAAATATCATTCTTCTTTATAATTGCCTTCACAGAAATTTGAAACTTAGTTTTTCTCTTAGGTATTAGAATCCTACTATTAGGAAAGATTTGATTACATTTACACTAACAATTCGTCCCTTGATCACAAACATTTGCGTAATTTCTTTTTTATTGGAAGAAGCAAAAAATTCAAAATACAGAACAGGAATACACAGCTGTAGCAAAACAGCAGCTAGAAGATTACAAAATAAAGGCCTGTAGCATCATCAGACCAGCTACAAAGCCTCAAACATTCACCTAATTTTGGTAGAATCAGATCTAGTGCTTTTGCACAATCCATAATTCCTTACTCCAATGCCTTCCTATTGCATTAGGTGGAAATTACTACTTTTTTATCTGCACTAGTGCTATCCTTATTACTAATAAGGTAGAGGAATTGGGTTATGACTTACTGTAATATGTAGCCTTTTCCCCATTTTGTGTTATTCATTGAACAATAATCTTCATTATTTAGTGCAGACTGCTATCTTTGTGTTCAAATGCAATTTAATTAGAAATGTGAATGGTTGATATCAGTCATGCGCTTTCCCCTGCTCAGAGCTTTTTCTGTATATACATATATATATAATCAAATTCTTCTTCCTGTATGCAAAAATTTGTTCTTCCTGTAAATGGTAAACAATTGAATATTTTTTTTCCCAATGAGCTGTAGTGAGGTTGCATTCCAAGCTTGGTGGGTTGGGAAAGAGTCCAGCTACACCTCATCATTCCAAACGCCCTGTAGACTTGGTTTTTTTTAATTGAAAAAATAAACCCATCAAATAAACTCTGCTACTCCCTCTTGAAACCGCATTACATTGAGGCAAGTTGAGTTTGTTTTGAATTTCATTTGACTATATTCTCAGGCGTCTCACCTTGTTGTGCCCTCCTCTTTTTGCCTGAGACTCCATTGCTGCAACTAATCATTGCTCCTAAATTCAGTTACTAGCATGACAAATTCTTACCTCTTAAAAGTAAAAATAAATCCACCATTATTTAATAGTAACACCCAGCTGTTATTGTGAAGGAATTCAAATAAAACTGGAAAAAATTAGTTTCCTTAACGCCTCTTCTCTATCTTTTAATAAAAGAAAAACTAAGATACTAAAGTTAGAAGACTTGCCTTTTCAAAACAAAAGAAGAAAATTCATAATAAAATAGCTATGCCTTTATGAAGGATATGGTCCATGGAAGTTGATCTTGTGAAATGATAAAACCTTCGATAAAATGTTTTAAATAAAAATCAACTTGTGAAATAAGATGACGATATATTTAGAAAATTGTTCAGTATGCATAATTTCTTGGTCATATTATTTATTGTTTTGATTCATAATAGGATTAGAAACAAAAGGTTAGTTCAACTTATGAGATTCATAGTGAAAATAATTCTTTGATTTTATCATAGTTTGAATTAAAAATAAAATTACAAAAGACTTATTATGGGTTAATATTTGGTTATAGAAAAGAATAAGTTAATATGATATATCATGAGTAGAATGAGTTAAATGTGTTAAATCATGTGTTATTCTTTCAAAAAAATCATTATGGAATAGAATGGTTAATTGTGTTATATTACTTGATTTGTTTAAACACTCTAAAGAATTAAACGAGTCATTCATACAATTATAGGATAGAAAGGGTTAAATGGGTTATAGCTTACATGAACATATTATAAGAAATTAAAGTCACAAATAACTTGGTAATGCTAACAAGGGATTATTAAAATACATTGTCTTTTTTAACTTTATTATTCTAATTATCATTATAGGATAGATTAATAAAATTATCCCTAAATGATGGCATCCCTCAAGCATCCTTATGCGTAAATTTTTGTCTCTATTAATTTGTATAATTAGGCAAGTTTAATCAATGCAATTGATTTATTGGCATATTCATAGTAGTTTACAGTAGCTAAGAGTGTCAAATGAATCATAATTACAACATTGACAAAGAATGAAATCTAATATTACCATGATAGACTATTGGTAACGAGATTTTTTCAGATTTGTATTATTTCATGTCGTCTAAAGTGACAAAGTTTAATGATATATTATTGTTGGTTAACAGATCTGTCACTTTAATTTTATACTGTTTTGCCCACAACAATGACAATCCAACAATTGAGTCACTGGCAATGTTATTCGCAAGTGCTCTTTGCTTGTTTTACAAGGCGCAACTACCTTCAATAGAAATGCAATAAATGAAAACAGAGGGTGTGCTTTTAACCAGAAAACAGAAAAGGAAAACTAACATCTACCCATAACCATGAAATAGATGTGGTGGTTCCAATTTAAAATGAAATAGATGCAAACAAATGACTCAAAGTTCATTTATCCCACACCCATGAATGATATTCAACAAAAGAATGAACAACAGATTCACTTTCACAAATGAGTTAATCTAAATTGAAAGCCTCAGAAATAACACATACACAGCTTCATATAACAGAACAAACAATGAAGATTAACTACAAAGACTCAAAGTTCATTTGTAATCAAAAGAAAACATTAACAAATGCACATATCAAAAATATCTTCTTTATTTCTCCAATGCCAAAATGTGATCATAGTCTCAATATTTCTATATAATAAAACTGTGCAAAAAGAAAACCATGCTGCTCCCTTTTTTTCCCAATAGCTGAAAAAGATTCCCTTTAATTACAAACAACCACCTCTTTTATATCCTCCCCACTATTTTGTAACCATTTCAAAATCCATTCTCTTCTTTTTAATTTGAGAAAAACATTTTTTCTTCAATCCTTCTGTTAATGAGATATAGCTTCGGTCATATATAAATGATGATTGCTAAATAGCATCATCATCATTTATATGTGATTGAATTTAATCCTTAAATATATTTATGGAAATAAGTAAAACGAATTTATAAAGCATGTATAAATTCGAAATAATAAAATGATGATCAAATTCTGCATTGAATTAAATTCGGAACTCATAATATATATATCCACCATGTATGAAGGCGCATGTGTTATGTTTACTAAACCAAGTGTTAGTCGGTTGCCTTTGGGACCCGCGCGCCCAAAGGGACACGTCCCATGAGCAGACGTGTCTCCACATGTGGAGACACGTCCTCTCATGAGACGCGTCTCTTAGAGGCAGGTCTCCAAGGGTACTTTACATTGTTCCATCATTGATATGCAAACATCGAAATTATTAATGTTCTGCAATCAGCACATTCAGCATAAAGAGTAGAAATCTAGAAATTGTTTTTGGACTTAGAATTCTCACACAAAATTTCTGACCTTAGTGTTTCCTTAGATTTATTAGGATCCTATTTGATAAAGATTTGATTACATTTACATGGTATCAGAGCCAAGTTGTGTGAATCCAAATCAAATCTAAATATCAGATTGCTCTAGAAAATTCGTATTTTCTAAAATCGAATTCACATCACATTCTTCATAATGTCAAGTCAAGTGTGATCAGATTTGAAGATTGTCTTGCAGGAGCAAACAACTTCACATCATGGAAATTTAGAATCATGATGATCCTTAAAGAGAATAAACTAGACTCACTTGTGAGAGAAAATAAAAAGGAACCAGAGGTTGATACTGAGAAAACTCAATGGATTGAAAACAATGAAAAAGCCATGAAAATCCTAGTAGATGCAGTTAGGGATCATATAGTGCCCATCTTAGCAAAACATGAAACTGCATATCATATGTTCAAATCTCTTGAGAGTACCTATGAGATCAACAACACCAGTAGAACTCTTGCATTAAAGAGGCAAATCAACAATGCTCAAATAAACAAAGGAGAGTCCATTAATGCATACTTCATGAGGATCATTGAACTAAGGGATCAATTATCCACAATTGGATATCAGATTCATAGCAAAGAGTTAACTCTAATTGCACTAGGAGGCCTACCAAACTCATGGGAGTCATTTGTTCAAGAAATAAGTGTGAGATCTAAACTCCCTAAGTTTGATAAGCTAAGAATTGACTGCCTTCAAGAAGAAACAAGACTCTCCACAAAAGAAAATAAACAGAAGAACATAGATGAAGACATTCATGTACTCAACACAACGTCTAATAAAAGGAATAAGAAAAACTCCTACAACAGAGGATCTTTTAAAAGAAAAAGAAATTCCAATGGAAAGGGATCTTCTAAGAAGAAAGAAATCTCTCAAGTGCAATGCTTTAGATGTGATCAATATGGCCACTATGCAATGAAGTGCCCTGACAGATCAAAGCAACAAGCATCATTTTCCAAAGTAGGAAAGACAAATTCAGATCATGAATATGAGAACTTTGTGTTCTATACAACCTTATCTAGTCAAGTATCTAACAACACCCACAATTGGGTAATTGATAGTGGTTCCTCTAGACATATCACAGGATTTAGAGAACACCTAAACACTATGACTAAAAAGTCTGATGAAGAAGTAACCATTGGGGATGATTCTGCACACCCTGTAAAAGGGGTTGGAACTTGCTCCACCAAACTAAAATCTGGTCTTTCTCTTCAACTCACTGGAGTCTTATTTGTACCTGGAATAAAAAGGAATCTAATATCCATCTCTGACCTTGAAGACAATGGATATAGAGTTACCTTTATGGATGGGAAAGTTCTAGCATGGCCTAAGAACTCAACAATCAAGAAATCCCAAACCATAGGTGTAAGACAAGGGTACCTTTAGAAACTATGCATTGAAGTTAAACAAGCCCTTACCCTTGACACCTTTGATTCAAATGAGATTTGGCATAGAAGATTAGGACACCTTCATTTCCATGCCCTACCTTCTATGGAAAAACTTGTAACAAGCTTACCTAAGTTAAAACCATCTCATGAAGGAACTTGTAAAGGTTGTGCCTTAGGAAAGAATACAAAGGGGTCATTTCCCAATAGTTTGAGCAAAACCCTAAATGTGTTAGAATTGGTTCACTCAGACTTATGTGGACCCATGTCTATACCCTCTAAAGCAAGATTTCTATACTATGTCATATTTGTAGATGACTTCTCTAGGAAAACCTGGATCTATTTCCTTAAGTGTAAAGAATCAATAGAAATCCTCAAAAGGTTCAAAGAGTTTAAAGCCCTTACTGAAAACTTCTCCAGAAAGAAAATAAAAACCTTAAGGACAGACAATGAGAAAGAATACACCTCTGAAATTTTTAAGGAATTTTGCATGAGTGCTGGAATTAAGAGGGAGTTCACAATTGCCTACAACCCTCAACAGAATGGGGTTGCTGAAAGAAAAAATAGAACCATTGTAGAAGCTGCTAAGGCAATGTTGCTGGACCAAAACATTGAAACTTCTTTCTAGGCAGAAGCCTCTAGGACTGTTGTCTATATCCAATATAGATGTCCTCATTCTCATCTTGATAACAAAACTCCTGAAAAAGATTTTACCGGCATAAAACCTGACATTAGTCATTTTAGGATTTTTGGTTGTCTTGTCTATATTCATGTGCCCAAAGAGAAGAGATTCAAACTAGAACCTTTTGGAAAGAAGGGAGTATTTGTGGGTTATAGTGAAACCTCCAAAGCCTACAGGATATTCATACCCGAGTAGAAACAAATTGAAAAGAGCAGAGATGTCATCTTTGAAGAAGACATTGCATTCAAGAGGGCAAGAAGTTCTAGTGAGATAGAAACCTATTCCCCTAGAGTACCTAAAATGGAACCTGCTCCTGAGATTCAGAGGGAGCATCTTGAGGAAATGCCACATGAACTTCCTTCTACTTCAAATGAGAATACAAATGACAATGGTAGAAAGAGACCACTTTGGGCTAGAAAGATGATCAAAGAAGCCGAGGATCATGCATCACCCAAAGGAACGTTCAGGGAGAGTAAAAGACTCAAACGTTTCTCTAGCTATGTTGCTCTAATGAATAACATCATAAACTTAGAACTTGTCAGTGTTACAGAAGCTTTTCGACATCAAGCATGGAAGGATGCAATGATGAAGGAATATCAGTCCATTCTAATGAATGATGTATGGGATATAATGCCTAGACTGAAAGAGAAATCTGTTGTCTCTTCCAAATGGCTCTTCAAAATCAAGCATGCTGCTGATGGCAGTATAGAAAAACATAAAGCACGTTTTGTGGTAAGAGGTTTTTCTCAAAAGGAAGGCATTGATTATGAAGAAACATTTGCACCTGTTGCCCGCTACACATCGATAAGAGCAGTACTAGCCATTGCTACAACTAAAGGCTAGAAGATCCATCAAATGGATGTGAAAACTGCCTTCCTGAATGGAACCATTGAAGAGGAAGTCTATCTGGAACAACTTGAAGGTTTTGTGATACATAAACCTGACTCACATGTGTGCAGACTGAAGAAAGCCCTCTATGGACTTAAACAAGCTCCCAGGGTCTGGTATGAAAGAATTGACAACTATCTCTTGGGACTAGGATTTTCCAAGAATGATGTTAAATCCAATCTCTACTTCAAGGTAATCAAAGGTGATATGCTAATAAATATTTTTATATGTTGATGACCTGTTGATAACAAGAGAAGATCACCTCATTGCTCAAGGAAAGCAGGACCTAATTTCTGAATTTGACATGAAAGACTTGGGCATTCTACACTACTTCCTAGGTTTGGAAGTATGGTAGAAATCAGAAGGCATTATACTAAACCAAGGGAAGTATACTATTGATATTTTGACGAGATTTGGAATGTTGGACTGTAGACCAATGTCTACACCTATGGAAACCAACCTTCACAAACTGAAAGAAGCAGCAGCAGAATCCAAGTGTGCAGATCCAACCCTTTATAGACAGATGATTGGATCCTTGGTGTACCTGGTTAACACCAGACCTAATATTTGCTATGCAGTGAATGTTCTCAGCCAGTTCATGTGTAAGCCAAAGGAAATTCACCTAATGGCTGTGAAAAATATTCTGAGATATCTTCAAGGCACTATTGGATATGGTCTTCTTTACAGAAATAACCAACTAGATCTGCATGGGTACTCTAATTCAGATTGGACTGGAAGTGTAACCCATCAAAAAAGCACATCAGGATGTTGCTTTAGTTTAGGATCGGCTATGATCTCCTAGATTTGCAGAAAACAGTCTTCAGTTGCATAGAGCTCAACAGAAGCTGAATACATTACAGCCTTTATGGGAGCAAGAGAAGCAGTTTGGCTTCATAAATTGCTTGTGGGACTCTTTGGTGAGCCCTTGAATCCTACAATTATTCATTGTGATAATCAGAGTTGCATCAAACTCTCTGTAAATCCTGTCTTCCATGATAGATCCAAGCACATTGAGATCCCCTATCATTATGTAAGAGATATGGTGGAAAGAAAAGTGATCCAGTTGGAGTATGTTAGTGCAAGTGATCAAACTGCAGACATTCTCACCAAGCCTCTCTCCCGAATCAAGGTAGAGCACTTCAGGAAGAAACTTGGTATGGTTGAAATGTAATTTGATATTTATGTTTGAAATACAAATTGTTTATAAATTGTACTAAAGATGTTTAATGTGTAAACTCTTTTTTGTCATGTGTGTGACTCCATGACCTTATGGGCCTACTCCCCCTGTGTACATTATTGAAAGGTGACGATCTTTCTAATAATAAACACTTGTACTTGTCATTGTAAAGTGACGACTCTACAATGATAAACTATCATGATAGATATCATGTGACTTGATATCTGTGGACATGTCATGATAGTATCTCTTGGACACTTTGATGGATATCATGGGACTTGATGTCATTTGTAGATCATTGTGATCCTTAAGAGATTATCATGGTGGATATTTATATTCGTGGATATGCCATGAATTATGATAGACATCATGTGACTTGATGTTAGTGCACATACCATAATGAAGATGTGTTATGAAGAATGTCACGTGACTTGACAATATTGAGTAAAACATACCATATCTTCGATATCACGTGTGAAGGTGATATCTCTACTTATTTGATTTGAAATATCTTCCCTAGCTAAGAGGGAGTGTTAATGAGATATAGCTTCGGTCAGATATAAATGATGATTGGTAAATAGCATCATCATCATTTATATGTGATCAAATTTAATCCTTAAATATATTTTTGGAAATAAGTAAAACGAATTTATAAAGCATGTATAAATTCGAAATAATAAAATGATGATCAAATTCTACATTGAATTAAATTTGGAACTCATAGTATATATATCCGCCATGTATGAAGGCGCATGTGTTATGTTTACTAAACTGAGTGTTAGTCGGTTGCCTTTGGGACCCGCGCGCCCAAAGGGACACGTCCCATAAGCGGATGTGTCTCCATGTGTGGAGACGCGTCCTCTCATGAGACACGTCTCTTAGAGGCAGGTCTCCAAGGGCACTTAACATTGTTCCATCATTGATATGCAAACATCGAAATTATTAATGTTCTGCAATCAACACATTCAGCATAAACAGTAGAAATCGGGAAATTGTTTTTGGACTTAGAATTCTCACACATAATTTCTGACCTTAGTGTTTCCTTAGATTTATTAGGATCCTATTTGATAAAGATTTGATTACATTTACACCTTCAAATACTGTAACTAATTCTTGAAAATAACAACAAAATGTCTTTTTTTTAAATAAAAGAAAAATCCTTCAAAAGCCTATAATTTTGCCTTCAAAATAAATCATCATTGAGATCAAATTAATTAAGGATTGCCTCCTTATTTTCTACCATTTATTTTTTTTGTTGTATTATGTACCTGTCATTTCTTTAAAATCACTATGTTGTCAACAAGTCGAAGATTTTTAGAACTTCGGAACCATGAAGTCGGCAAGTTGAAGATTTTTAGAACTTCAGAACCATGAAGTTGGCAAGTCGGGAATTTTCAGATTTTCAAAACCATTGAAGTCGGAAAGTCAGAGATTTTCAAAACTTCAGAACCATTAAATCAAAAAGTCAAAGATTTTCAAAACTTCAAAACCATGAAGTTGACAAGTCAGGAATTTTTAGAACTTCAGAACCATTGAAGTCAAAAAGTTGGAGATTTTCAGAACTTCAGAACCATTAAGTCGAAAAGTCAGAGATTTTGAAAACTTCAGAACCATGAAGTCGGCAAGTCGAGAATTTTCAGAACTTCAAAACCCATAAACGAAAAATTCCACAACTTTCACATAAAAACTTTGTTCTTCATGAAATTTGGACAACAAGGTAATCAGGTCCCTCCGAACAAAACCCAGAAACCATTTTTTCTCTAGCAACATGGAAATAAGAATTTTGTCCTCATTTGCAACTTGCCAAAGGAAAAAAAAAAATGGAAGGTTTAAAATCTCTCAAACGATGAAGCATGTGGGCATGAAAATAGACCAGATTGGCCAAAATGAGGTTATGAACAAGTCCATAGAAGGATTTCATACCAAACTCACATGGATTTGGAAAATTAATTGTTTTCATG
The DNA here is from genome assembly GCA_007115665.2 of Sequoiadendron giganteum. Lineage (NCBI taxonomy): Eukaryota > Viridiplantae > Streptophyta > Pinopsida > Cupressales > Cupressaceae > Sequoiadendron > Sequoiadendron giganteum. Next base: position 175,496,907 of record CM021101.1, on the reverse strand, counting down.
ATTTGGTAGGCTCAAGGGCATATGAGGGAATGCACTGACTTTTTTTTTTAAATCAAGTTTAATTTTTTGGGTAACAATAGGCTCTAGTTGGGGATGAGGATTGAAAAGGATGAAGCAAGGGACCCAAAATTTCAAGTGAAAACCAGTGCTAAGTCCATTGGGCAATGAAGTCAAAGAGCACATAGGAAAAAGGAACAAGGCCAAGCCAAAAACAGGACGAAACAGAAAAGAAACTAAACTACCAGCACAACAAAACTCCTAATACATACATGGTCGGGAGACCCTACTTCAGATGACTCTTGAATGATCATGCAAATCCATTAACAGGTTGGGAGAAATAAATACTTGAGTCGAAAAGAGAGGTGTACCCATGAAGCACTTGCAAATTCAGAAGCCATCTTAAGATTTGAAACAAAAATCTAAAATTTAATAACCAAGAAGTCTCCCTGAACAACCACTTTGCATCATAGACCTCTGGAATCTCCTCAACGGGCTCCTGTATATAATTATTCCCTAGAGCAGAAAAATTGATATCCCATGCTTGAAAATAACCATGACTACTCAACCCATCAGCAAACCAATTATTGGCCACATATGACTCATGTAAAACTGGAAGTGAGTCAATTTTCGATGGAGAAGAATGAAAATCTACATCACAGTCAATACTCTCATGTGGCTGAAAATTGCCCTAAATTGGAATAATATTCTCTTTTTGTGTTGGAACTAATTCATGTATTGTGTGACCCACTTCATCATTCTCACCTATAAGCTACAGATTAGATAAAATAGATTCTTCTTTACACAAAAATTCATCCTCAGATGCATTGAGGCACTAATTTGGAGTATACACAATATGAGGCTCATCACATTTGCCCATTTGATCACTTTTAGCAATGCTATTGTTGCTACTTTTAACATCATCTTCCAAATCTTGTTTAAAAATTTTGGCATCTAAATTTTCAAAATGAAAGGTTTCAAATATAAAATCATCTCTGACCTCTTCTTGCAGCCATACTTTTGTATCATCTTGTTGGGAAAACATGAAAGCTTCATATCCAACTTGTATGCACTCTGGAGAAAAGATATGCAATACATCATCTTCATGTTGTGTAGCTTCAAGTGGCTCCTTATTGCTAGTAAAAGTAAAGGATTCCATTTCTGTAGTAGATAAAGAGGTTGATATAACATTATCTGCACTACCATCTTTACGACTAGTATCATGAGAGGATGATCCATTTTCTTCACCATTTGAGGGGCTTTCAGATTTATCTTTATTTTCTTCATAATGCAAATAATAGGCTTCAATTCTCATATCTGCATGAGGTTTAATTTTTGCAACACTTCATCTCTACCAAAATGTTTTGGACCAAAAACAGTGAGATTAAAATTTTCAGCATAAGGGGGCCGTGTAGTTTGAAAATCTACGAGCTGAAAACCTGGTTTGTACATGATAAGCTTCTTCACAAATTCAAAAATCAAATTATCTACAAACTGATTTTCTTTCCAAAGACCACTTAATATTAAGTCATATTCTATTTTCACAGCGTCTTGTTGTGCAACTTCAATATCATTTACTTTACACCGTTTTAATTCAAATTGAACATTTGGATGCAAAGAGGAAATAAAAACGCAAAGTTGAATTTTCTTACTTGGTCAAATAGAGGTAGGGATATTTCTCAGCAACCTATTGAACCCATCCACAAAGTCTTTGATTTGTTCACCAGAATATGTTGTTCCGCGTTTTGATAATTTTCTCCACTAAACTTCAGGAAGTGCTTTCTTGATCCTTCATGAAATGGTGAATATTGTGACAAAGAAAGAGGTCCAAAGTGATTTCCCCATGATTGGGAAGAAATTAATGCCATAATGTAATTTTGAAAAATAAATCAGGCAGGAGTCTTTACTAGAATAAAATGCTTATGAGTATATTCCACCTTACAGAGCTGCCAGCCTCTGTCCTCGAGGAGGCACCTTAAAATTTATGAGAAAAGAAGACACCAATACTTTGATTTTTTCCCCAACGGAGTCACCAGAAATTTGTTGGTTAACAAATTTGTCACTTTAATTTTATACTCTTTTGCCCACAACAATGACAATTTGACCAACAGTTGAGTCATTGGCAATGTTATTTGCAAAGTGCTCTCTTCTTGTTTTACAAGGTGCAACTACCTTCAATAGATATGTAATTAATGAAAACACAGGGTGTGTTTTTAACCAAAAAGCAAAAAAGAAAAACTAACATCTACCCATAGCCATGAAATAGATGTGGTGGTTCCAATTTAAAATGAAATAGATGCAAACAAATGACTCAAAGTTCATTTATCCCACACCCACGAATGATGTTCAAGAAAAGAATGAACAACAGATTCACTTTCACAAATGAGTCAATCTGAATTCAAAGCCTCGAAAATAACACATACACAGCTTCATATAATAGAACAAACAATGAAGATTAACTACAAAGACTCGAAGTTCATTTGTAATCAAAAGAAAACATTAACAAATACACAGATCAAAAATATTTTCTTTATTTCTCCAATGTCAAAATGTGAGTTCACGGTCTCAATATTTATGTACAATAAAACTATGCAAAAAGAAAACCATGTTGCTCCTTTTTTTTTTTCCAATAGCTGAAAAAGATTTCCTTTAATTACAAACAACCACCTCTTTTATATCCTCCCCACTATTTTGTAACCGTTTCAAAATCCATTCTTGTAGCGCCCTTCTGAATTGGTCTTTCTGGATTTTAGTGTCAATTGGTAATTGTACCATTGGTTTATTAAGTGAACTTAACACTTTAAGTGGTCTTGTTCAATTAGCTAGTTAAAATAAATTGCTATGTCGAGTAAATGTTTATTATTCAAATAGTTAGTTTATTGATCGAATGTCATTAATTAAATTATTAAGTTATTAAGAGATTTTTAGAGGGTTAATGATTTAATAGGTTATACTATTTCTTTATTAAAGACACTATTTTAATAGAAAATAATTTTAAAGGGGCGTCTTTTCAAATTTTAGAAACTCATATATTCAAAAGTTTATAAAGATCCTTTAAAAAAAATAAAACTTGAAGTGTATATATATATATAATTAAGTTTTAAAACATATTTACAAATGTAAAAGTAAATAAGGATATAAGAAGTCTATGAAATGCATATAAGAATGTATTTTTATTTTCAATCTTTAAAATATACAAGTCAAAATAATGTTTTAAAGATAGAAGAACCAAATCATATTTAAAATACACTTATTACTTACTTTCAGCATAAAGCATATATTTGAGAACAAATTAAATGTTTATAAAATAAAATAAAATATATATATACTGATTCCTACCTTAATATTCTTCTCATAATATCAAGGGATTGGAATTCTTTAAACATGTAGCAGACATTGCTGGAATAGAAGGTGGTCATCCTGATATCCATCTTATCAATTAGAACAATGCTAGTATAGACGTGGGGACACACTCGATAGGAATAATACCTTACATGTATACGTGCATTTAAAGGGGTATTATCGGATAAGATAGAAGTGAGATATTAGTATCAATGCCTTTTTGGTATTTATCTTTTGGTTAATATAACCTAATAGTAGTTAATGGATTTAGGTGTCTTTTCAATTGAATGGTTTTATTTTGAGTAGGCAAATAGAATGTATATGATTATTAAAAATATTTTTTAATACTCGTCTCTTTCTAAATGTTAGAGAAATGTAATGATGATTTAAATAATTTTGGAATTTATTGCTCTTGATGTTTTAATGAAACCGGGAAGATGATTTAAATGTTTTGATGTTTTCATTTCGATGTGTCTTACCTTTTTGAGATGCTTGGTTTTGGCGGTGATTTTTCATCGGTTCATGTTGGATTAGTAGAGTATGGGTGAGTTTGTAATGATGCAAAATAATAGTGTCTAAAGCTTGGAGTATTTATGTTGTGATACAAGGATTGTGTTAACTGAATATTGTGTCATTTAGTGATTATTGTGATTGATTTGCATGGAATTGTGTATATAAGCTTTGATTGAGTTTGAAGATCTCGTTTTGATATTGTCACTCTTATTCTTCACTTGTCGATTTGTGATAATGGAAGTTATATAGTCATTTTGCGGTTCCTTGATGTGAGTCTTCCTTTTGTGTTAATTTCGATTGAGGAGACTTTTTGCAATCGACTTTCTTTTTAGTCATATTTTGAGATGATTGGGATCTCGAAATGTTGAATTACCTTCAGTAGGAGTTTGTGGTCTTTCGGTATTTTAGGCTTCCAGAGGCAATGAAGAAATTTGATTTATAATGATTTTCCATGGTTGGACCGTTATGATTTATTGATCTTATTTCGGATTTTGAGCTTGTGGGTATTACCTTGTGCTATGGTGTTGACTTTTGATGTGGTGGGTGGTACCTCCTTTGTTCATGTTTCAGTGATATGGAATGGGTTTGCAAGATGGTTCTTAACTCACGTGTTGTGTGCTATGTACACCTTGATTTTTATGTGAGATGAGGTACACCCCTTGCATTTTTTGGTTTGGTACCCATAGGGAGTTTCTCTTCATGGGGGCCAACGCACAAAGGGGGTGTTAGGGTAACCCATGTAAGAGTTTCATTAACAAGTGATAATTTAATTAATGAATTGGTGGGTTTTGGGTAATTAAACACTAAAAAAGATTAATTATGAACCTCACCCATACCGTTAGTGCTTTCACAGGCTAAGGATGGGATGAGAAGACCTGGTTGGTAAGATCATTGCCTTGTCCTCATGAAAGGTAAGTGGTCCTGCATGAGTCACCTTATGGAGTGGCACCTTGAGATAGGTAGCCAAGATAACCATAGATGGAGGTGGTACCTTGTGATAGGTTGCCTAGCTAATCCATGTAAGGCCATGCGATGACACTCTCCTACAGTACTCGTTTATTTTTCCTTTGTTTTGTTGCTTCTGGGAGTGTTGTTTGAATTGTTGATGTTGTTGAGGCAATTGGTTCTTGGTGATAGTTGTTGAAGCCTCTAAGTTCTATCTTTTAGTGTTGCATACATGCCCCATGGAAACTTGATTGATGTTAATGAAAGGTGCCTTGATATTTATTGTTGGTTGACAATGCGATTTCATTCGAAGGCTTTGGATCTTATTGTTGTTGGCACCTCTTATGGTTATTTAGTGTTGATCTATAATATTGGCATTTGGTTATGTTGGAATTTTCATTATTTTGTTGTGGCTATGTGATGGAAATGTTATGGATTGTTATTTTATATTGTAGTTATCCTTGTGGAGTTTGGTTTTATATTGGTTCGATTGACTGTTTTGGTTGAGGAATGGGATCTTTCTTGTCAACTCCTAGCACGGGGGGTGGGTCTTCGGATCCACACAGTTAGGTGGAATGTGCTATGCACCCCATTGGGTTCCTAGGTTGTGTTCGTGATGCAGAAGCAGATGCAGAGTTCCAGAGCTTCACTTGGTTGAAGATTGTTCCTCATTTTGTACCTTATTCTTCATTGATGTATCATCCTTGTACTCGACGTACTTTTCCCATTGATATAAGGGAAGCATTATGTAATGTACCATTGTATCCTTGATATGTTGTATCTATGGAAATATTCTCCATAATTGGATCATGGAACTATGAATTGAATCATAATAAAATGTGGTATACATATCTCTTTTTCATCTCTTTTGATCATGGATGGTTGTATGTTATCTTTATGTAATCTTGATTCATTCGTTATCGTTATGGTATGAGTTCAGTTTTTGTAATGTCATCTCGTGTACCCCAGAGGATGTAGTTGAGATTGTAACTATATAATTGCTTTATATGTAAAATAGGTCCATGTTCATCTTATGTATTCTATTTTCAAAAAAAAAATGTGTGGTAATTTGCTGTTTTTGTTGTCCTTTGGGGTTTGCACAACATGATGTCACAATTCTCTTCTTTTTAATTTAAGAAAAACATTTTTTCTTCAACCCTTCGAATTTTGTACCTAATTCTTGAAAATAACAAGAAGAAGTCTTTTTTTTTAAATAGAAGAAAAATAATTCAAAAGCCTATAATTTTGCCTTCAAAATAAATCATCATTGAGATAAAATTAATGAAGAAGGATTGCCTCTTTATTTTCTACCTTTTATTTTTCCTGTTGTATTTTGCACCTGTCATTTCTTTAAAATCACTATGTTGTCAAAAAGTTGAAGATTTTTAGAACTTCAGAACCATGAAGTTGGCAAGTTAGGAATTTTCAGAACTTCAGAACCATTGAAGTCGGAAAGTCGAAGATTTTCAGAACTTCAGAACCATTAAGTCAGAAAGTCAAAGATTTTTAGGACTTCAAACCATGAAGTCGGCAAGTCAGGAATTTTCAAAACTTCAAAACCATTGAAGTCGGAAAGTCGAAGATTTTCAAAACTTCAGAACCATTAAGTCGAAAAGTCAGAGATTTTCAAAACTTTAAAACCATGAAGTCGGCAAGTCAGGAATTTTCAAAACTTTAGAACCCAGAAATGAAAAATTCCATAACTTTCATATAAAAACTCCTTTTTTCGTGAAATTTGGACAACAATGTAATCAGGTCCCTTCAAACAAAACCCATAAACCATTTTTTCTCTAGCAACATGGAAATAAGAATTTTGGCCTCATTTGCAACTTGCCAAGGGAAAAAAATGTAAGGTTTAAAATCTCTCAAACGACGAAGCATTTGGGCATGAATACAGGCCAGCTTGGTCAAAATGAGATTATGAACAAGTCCATAGAAGGATTTCATACCAACTCACATGGATTTTGAAAATTAATTGTTTCCATGATTTGGTAGGCTTAAGGGCATATGAGGGAATGCACTGAAATTTAAAAAAAATGAAGTTTAAATTTTTGGGTAACAATTATAAAATTTAGTTCATCTTTGTTTTTGAAAAGATTTACAACATTTACAGGGTGTTTTACCCTTCACAAAGGGCCAAAGGACAACATAGTTCAAAACATAATTTGAACTATAGGAACAAACAAAAACACCTAACCGACAACTATAGAAAAACAAAGAAAATTGAAAAGAAACGGCCTAGGAACTAGAGGGGACCAAGCTAACTCCCTGAACCCGAGGCCGCAGAGCAGCAACGGGTTTGGGGAGTCCCTTCTTCTTTCTCATCACAAACGACCAAGAAGGCTAGAAAACAATCACTAAGCAAGGCGAGGGGAGAGGATCACCAATAGCCGCCATGGGCGAGGAGCTGGGTGTCGGTAGCAAAGAGGAGGAGACCAGAGTGATCATCAGACCAGTAGAGTCGTTAAGCAAGGGATAAGCAAGAAACGACTGCATAGCGTCAGTAGATCGAAGAAACAAAGGATCAGTAGTAGTGGTAGCCAAAATAGGAGCTTGGGGAGGCTCAGACACCAGAGGAGGGACAGGAATATCACCCTCCTTAGAGGAATCGTTAGAAGAGTCTGAAGAGGGAGAACCGACTATGAGGTGATCCGATAGAGCATTCTGCCACCAAGTAGTAGCACCCTTGTAGCGAGCAAGAGGACAACTCGAGGCCAAATGACCAGTAGAAAAACACCTCCTGCAATGAAAGGGGAGGCCCTCATAGTCCAACAGTTGGGACCAAGGTTTGTCCAACACCATCAGAACCACATCACCATGAAGGGGTTTGGAAATATCCAAATCAACCAAAATACGGGCCATCGTAGTGTGTCCTAGGTCCCAAAACATCGAGTCCACCTTGAGGAAATGTCCAATGGAGTCACCAATAGCTTCAAAATAGGATAGCTCCCAATACTGAAGAGGGAGATTCAGAAGATGGACCCAAACAGGTCTGATATTCAATGGCTCAGTAAGTGGGTTGAAGGAGCGTGACCAAGGCCTGATGGACAGTGAATGGATACCCCACATCCATCCCCTATCCAACACACAGTCCCTATCCGCAAGGGAGGAGAAGGTGACAAAGAAAAACCCCTAAGCATTGGGGTAAAGCTCAATCCGTCCAGAGACAATGGGCTTCCAAGAAACAGAAATCTACTCATGGAGATCAAGAAGGGAGGGCCACAGTCCATTAAACCTGCAAACCACACCCTGCGTCAAATAATAATCTTCATTTTCAGCCACTTCAGAACCACAGACAACCATAGGGGAACCTCAAGCACAAGGCAAAGGATGAACCTTAGAGGGAGCAAGTGTAGATCGAGTACCAACCTTAGATACCACCTCAGAGAAAGACTTCCGACTAGTAGGAGCACCAGAGGTAGGAGCAAACAACACCTTAGGGAAAACAGAGGAGACAACAACATCCACACCTGGCAGAGCAGTGTCCATGCCATCCCCCACCAAGGAAATGGGAGGAGCTCCCTCAGCACAACCCCCATCACCAGAAACCAGAGCAACCGCAACACTATCAACATTAATCTCTGCCTGGAGGGCATCACAAACACCAGACTTGCTCCCGCAGAGAAAACCGGAAGGGGAAGAGGGGACATGCCCGCCCACACCAACACCCATGCCCAAGGCAGCATGTGGCAACCCCACGCCAGACCTTAAGGACAAACCGCCCGATAGGGAGCCAAACGACAGAGAGTCTTTCAAGGCAGGCACCACGCCTTCCGCAGCAAACTCAGGAGGCCAACAAGCATTCCCGCCTAGAGACTCCTCACACACAAATTCAATGGATTGTTTTAAAAGAGCTAATTGCATTTTCCTTTTTTAAAATTTTTATATGCAAATTCATTATTTCAAATATTAAAATTATTTCAGGTTACTTCTATCTTCTAATTATATTTGGAAAACATTAACAAGATATGGAAATAAAAACTAATATCAATGGTGTCTCTGGCACATGTTTATGGGTAATGTTGTCATGCTTGAGTTACAACACTTATGGCTTAATATAGTTGCAACAACACCATTAAGGATATTTTTTCCCTATAGTTCATATAGAGTTACATTTTTTTCTTTGGATGTAATGAGGGTATACTCTAATCTCATTATTTTTTGTACACCTCTATTGTTTCCATGTTGGGATTAGGTGTTTCGTACACCTTGTAAGTCCTAATGTCTGTAGTATTTAATGAGATATTTATTTATAATATTTGATGTGCCCTCATAGAAAAGCATCTCACTTATGACAACCATTATGTCATGTGCATTCCTTGGTATTACATGTGTATAAGAATATGTAAGAGCATAATATCATGTATGAATTGTAAAATAAAATCCTAAGGTCTAGATTATTCATGTTAGAGGAATTAACTCTATACTAATGTAATAAGAATGAAATCAAGTTAGTGCAATAAATAAGATAACATAAAATAGAGTATCAAGAAATTTTATGCATTTGTGGATACCATAGCATAGGTCTATTCATATATTCATATCATATACTCTTTATAAAATGTACATTATTTACCACAACCATAGATATAATATACACATCACATTCTTAGGTAGTATATATTCATTTATTTTTGTTCCTATCTATATTCTATATTTTATCTTGTTCTTCTTCCTTGCGGTGAAGTTGGATACTCATATAGCCTTCTACTAGTGTAGGGATGTGTATTTCTACATGTCCTTATGCCTGATCATTTATTTATTTGTACCACACTCCATTAGATGCTAGCTCAATGGTATTTTGGTGACCATCACTCTATTTTCAATTCTTAACCTCCCAACATCCTCTTGGGGACTAATTATTTATCATTTCCTCATGAAAACTTCCTCTACCCAAAATTATTTCTCACCAATCCTATACCATGGTAATAAATTTCTATAGCATTTCTTTATTTTCTCATATTTATCATCCCAAATCAACACCATATGTTGTATTTATTATACATAGATCAAACGCTCATTATAGGATCTCTATATGGTAGTGATAATAGCTAGTTTTTTAATTGTGGCTATCAATTTTTGGATGTCATAGAGAATTTTAGAAATAAAAGATATATATATATATATATATATATATATATATATATATATATATATATATTTACACAAACCTCTAATTCCCTTATTTGAGATATTGATTTTATCCTTTCTCCACTTAGCTAGCTATATTGTAGTCTAAGGTTTGTCATAAAGTCATAACTCCCTAATATATATATAATTTGAGGTTCTAGTCAATCAACTTAGGTCTTTTATTGTATTATAATTTATGGCCAAGTGGTTCAGTACTGATATAGTGTAGAGATGTTACCATAAGTATCTTCTAACTTCTTCACCTATCAATCCAAGTCTTTTTAGCCATTTCTCCATTTTTTGTGAGTGGCTTAATTTTTCCCTTTCACATTATATAACTATTTTTCCCTTAAGAGTTTTTCTCTACTATTCCAAACTACTTATTAGATTTAGCAACCCTTGCATGGCCCCATCTAATTGAATTGTTGTTATTCTTGATTAATCCAATTATATTAATGGTCAATTTTATTGTATTATTTAAATAGGTATGGCTTCCTCTAGTTTCATATGATTGTGCATCAAATCATGATTCAAAATGTTGTTAAATACATCTCCTAATTCCATTTTTTGGATTGGTGATATCTAGGTGAAACCAATACGAGGTCTTGTAGGAGTGTGCATAAGTATATTTGGACTTATTATTATTGAAGTTACTTATGTTTATCTAGCCAAATATTATTTTATCTTACTCACAGGGTTTCTCAATAGTTCTTTTGGGGGAATCATTATTTGTGTAGATGTTTCCCCTATTTCTTTTTGTAATTCCCTATCCTTTTCTCCTTTGGTTTTTATTTGGAGATCGACCTCTCTCTTTGTACTTTTTCATGTAATCTATCAATTTGTTCTTTTGGCTTTTTCTACCAATACATCTATGATAGTTGTTTCTATGTGTTCCAATTACTGAGATAAATCCCATCCTTCATCTAGCTATTCTATGTATGGTGGAGATGGTGGTAGTGTAGTAGCTTGAATCTCTTCCCTCTATTGTTGTTTATATTTGACAAATTTATTTTATCCTCAAGTTGTGTTTCTACAAAAAACATCTTTGTATAACTTCTATTGAATCTTTATATTCTTCATATTTTGAAGTAGGGTATCTACCCTTTATATTGTAAATAATTCTTGATCTTGTAGACTTTATACTTTGCTTGCTCTCATTAAAGAGATCTAAATATTTAGCCGCCTCATATACTAATCTTATTTTAGTGGCATTTCTATCTTGAAAGCCTTGTCCCTTTGTGTGGTGAGTTTCTTTTTTAGGATTGCTGTTAATTCCTCAAAAAATCCCTCAGTGATTTTTTTATTAAAAAAAGGGCTAGTGATGATAATTTCAATCGTTGCTTGAATAATAACTATTTGTTAGTTATGATGGTAGTGTATTAATTTTAAGCCACCTCAAATGAATTTTCTACTATATAGAGTATTCTATGATTTTCTTTCTATCGAAGGAAGGTTCTTGGCTCTTTTTATTTTATTACTTTCTATCTTGTTTTCCTTTTTAGCTACTCTTCTTTTCGAGTTTCATCTTCTTTTATTTTATATCTATGATCACATTGCACAAAATTTTCTTTGTTCTTTTTGTTTTTTCCTTTTAGGTTTCTTTTATTTATCACTTGTTTATTTCATTTTCTCAAATCTCATTTATAGCATGTCCTTTGTAGTTTCTTATACTAGATTTTTAGGTTGTGAGGAGCTCTCCTCCATGTGGATTTCTTCTTCCTCAACTTGTTTCCTCTTTTTACCCTTTGTTTCTTTTGTGGGTGCTCCAGTATGATTGATTTCCCTTATGTGGTTATTCTTCTATAGTTGTTTTTCCTTTTTATGGTGGATTGCTTCCACTAGTAGATTTTGTTGGTGTAAATAGGTGTTTTATCTATCTAGGTCCTATTTACATGTTAATTCTATTTAGGTCCTAGGAGTGAATCTTTCTAGTTTAGCATTATTTGTCACTAGATCTTATCTTATCCTTTGGTATTTAATGCTTGTGACTAAGTCATGTTTAATATTTTTTGAGATGGTTGTTTCATTATACAGGGTTAAGACACATGTCAAGATCTTGTCTAATCCTATCTCACATTTTTCATTTATAAGGCATCATTTATGCATCCTAGACAATTCAATTTAGTTGTGTAAGTCTGATATATCACAACAATCTTGAGTATTACATATTGGCCATATCTTGCATCTATTATTGCAAATATGTGTTCTTGTTTTTCCCTCTTTTAGAAGGTTGTTTTTGGTTTTTACAAGTGATCCTAGAGGCTTGAGTCCTTGAGTGTCTCTAATAGATCCTAACCTCTCTGATCCCCTCTTTGTTTTCCATCTTGTTATTTCTATTATCATCTGACTAGTTTTCTAGGCAGTGATACCCTCAACGACTAGAGGAAGTGGATCTTATTTTGTTTGTTCTTCTTTATCAAATTTACTTTTATTTTTAGTATTTTTCTCTATTCATCATTCTTTTCTTTCTTGTTTATATATTCTTGTCATGTTCCAAATATATTGGCACTTGGATCTCTAGGGTGGAGAGTACAAGTTGATTTGTACTTTCTATCACTTCATTAGAAGCATTAGATAATAGCCATAGTACAATGAGATTTTTTGGTTCGATAGTTTCTAAGTGAACGCCATTTTTAACAACCACAAAGAAGAAATCATTCTCTACTTTTATCACAATTTAATGGCTCAATATCTCTCTTTCTTATATTATTTTTTAGAATTCATCAAACAATTATTTGTATCCATACCAACAAAGAGTGGTGGTAAGGAAACCATCCATATTCTCTTTGATTTGCTACTTAATCATATTATTAGATCTCTATGAACATGGTTTAGTTCCTATTAATTCTTATATAAGGATAAACATATTATGAGTGAACCATACCTAAATTCATGATGGATTTTCTACACTTTCTCTAAATTATACATCAATTTATCCCTTAGTTTATTTAGCCATTATGGGTCATCTCTTTTACATGGGAGATTTATTTTTACGCTAACTCATATAAATTGTAACATATTATATATTGCCTTTAGTTTTCCTTGATGTTATTTGTGTTCATAGTAATGTTTCAATTATGCTCCATTAACAAATATTTTAGGGAGTTAGATTGGTCCCCTCTGGTTCCTAGGTTGTTTCTTTTTTTTCCTTTGTTCTTCCACAACTGTCGGTTAGCTGTTTTTGTTTGCTCCTATAGTTCAAATTTTGTTTTGAACTATGTTGTATTTTGGCCCTTTGGGCCCTTTGTGAAGGGTACAACACCTTGTAAATGTTGCTTAACTTTCAAAAACAAATATTTCAAGAATTTTATTATTTAAAGTATTTTGATTTAATCTCACAAATTAGCTATATATGATTTATGACATATGGTCCTTGCCACCATATCTTTAATTTACCCAATTTCTTAATTTTTTTATCATATACAAGTACAATATCTTTTGATTAATTATATATATATATATATATATATATATATATATATATATATACTGTAGTCATACCAAACTAAATTTATTTCCTTTTATCATATTTGATTGTAAGTTGCAAGTAAATAGTTATGTAGAGAAGGGGGGTTATATACACATGAGTTCTCTTCATTCTGAGAGCCTCACGACGTGAACTTCCCTAAAATACCTCGAGGAACAACATAAGAGTTCTACAATCCAAAAGAGTGGGCCACGAATATTCTCTAGAAAAACTTATCCATATGAACCAAAAAGTGATTTTATCACATAAAATTACGAAGTGGCTACTTCTACTCTAATTGCTAAGAACTTTCAGATTGTAGGAAAATGACAAAATATAATAGAACTAAAAAGAAGTGGAGTATAAATGATAAAGATAAAGAGAGGAAAGAAATAAGAGGCTCACAACAATCCAAGTAATGAAGCCTCCAGCTGGTAGATATCTCCAATACCCGTGTCTGTAATATCTAGAGAAAGTGTTGGGGTTGTATAGGGGTTTGCCTTAGTCAAAACCTCGTTTCGGTGTTCCCACCTCCACAGACAACCAAATAGAAAGAGAGAGATGAATCAAAATGGCTAAAGCGTGTGGTGAAAGAAGAACCTACTTCAAGAGTAGAACATGCACCACCAAGTATGAGTGATAAAAGCAATCCCCGCTCGAGGAGGAAAACCTGTATCATGAAGTAGAGATGCAAAGATAGGGGATATGGAGTCCCAAGATGCTCACAAGCATGAGATAAAGGGAGATGGAGCCACCAAAGCTAAGAGTGTTGCAAGAAGTGCTAAAAAAGATGTAAGAATGTTGGTGCAACAAGCTATATGAATTTGTGCAAACAAGATAGAAAGAGAGGAATGCAAGAGCCAAGGCTAGAAGGAAGCTAGATGAACTTGGAAGAAGCAATAGAAATGAAAAGATAGCATTAAAAGAGAGAAAAGAAGATTCTTGAGACATTTTAGGATGTCCCAAGCCGTTGCCATTGACAAAAGTAGATGACAAGTGGAAAAAATGCACGGAAATGGCTGTTTAAATATTGAAACATTGCAGGATGCTAGCCCGACACACTTGTGTCTGGACACATCATGCTATAAAATGACATGAGCAAGAAAAGCACAAAGTTCAATGCAAAGAGGATTCATGAGGGTAGCTATTGGAAAGGGGTGTTGGAGCATCTTGAGAAGGGAAAAAGGCTAATTTAGGGGCTAAAATTAGCCTACACAAGATGCTAAGGGAGTGGACACTAAAGTGGATACAAGAATGTATGTGAAATTGCAAGGGGTACAACTTTATGATTATACATTTTGACCCCACTTTAGCAGGCATATGAACCTATACTAATATGCACGCTAAAGGAAATCTACTAAACATAAATAATATCATAGTGCCAAAAGGATATTGTAGAGGAAGCAAACATCTCTTCAAACCATGGAAGCATGCCCCCAGGCTGAAGACCTCCAAAACAAATGCATTAGATGAGAAAGACCTACACAAGACAATGTTAGAACAAAAATATAAAGGATTTGAGTTAGCAAAGTGAAAGAGACCTTGATGTAAAATGTTGTCTCAGTACTATGCATTTTCCCCAAATTAAGAAATAACACACTTAGAAGAATTCTAAAATGAAGAAAGGAAGGGCATATACTCAGGATGAAGAAGATGTAGATCTTCAATCCAATATATACAAAAGAGAAGATAAGGGAATTTAAGAAAGAGATGGACAAGCTAGAAAGGAATGAAAATTTTGAGAGAGATGGCTCCAAAGGTCCTCAGACCCAGGAAGAGCTAAAAAAAAGCACTTTGTAGCTCCGCAAAACTACGAAGTTGAACAAAGTACACTGAAGGCCCTCAAACCAATGATGGACACATCCCACAAGATGAAAGCATCTTACAAACCCATAGACCTGTAAGAAGGCATCCCTCAAGATCTCTCACATGAAGGAAACCCAAATAAGTAAGTTCCTTATATGCCCACAGACCTACAAGAAGGTATCCCCCAAGATCTCTCACATGAAGGAAACCCAAAGAAGAAATCACCTTATAGGCCTCCACACCTACAAGAAGGTATCCCCCAAGATCTCTCACATGAATGAAACCTAGATGAAAGTACCTTATAGGCATGTAGACCTATAAGGAGGTATCCCTCAAGATCTCTCTCATTGAGGAAACCCAAAAAAGAAAGGTGACTCTGTAGAGTCGAAAATAAGTTTCATAGGTGCACCTATGAAGCAACATGTTAATCCACAGATAGAATATGTTAGAAGATAGAAAGCCACACAAGCAAGCCAACAGGAAATCACATAGACAATTTGTGATTTGAAATCTTTCAAATAGGTCCCCTCGAGAACCTTTCAAAAGGAAAGGCGTCCACTTCAAGGGACACTTCATTTGAAAGCGAGGTCTAGTCAGGTTGTCGCCAAGCTAGACATAAAGGATTTCATTTGAGATAAAATATTTCAAAAGGGGTCCCTCAGGAACCCTTCAAGAGAAAAGGGGTCCACTCAAGGGACACTTTAGTGGAAAGACAAATAAAAGAGGGGGTCCTTTGAGAAGGATGCACATCTTTGAAATAGGTTATCACTACCCCCAACATATAGGGGAGGAGAACCATGCAAGATACTTAGAACATGCAGGATAGAGGTAAATGTTGATATCACTTATCATTTGAAGAAGAGGTGGGTGCATCAACAAACAGATGAGGGGTGGCACCTGAATCATGAATTTTTTGTATTTTATCCTTCAAGTCCTTACATTCACTAGTGGAATGGCCAGGCACTCGATGGTATGCACAAAAAGAATGTTTTTCTTTATCATGCTCATGAGATTTCTTGCGTGTAGGAGGAAGAGTAATTAAGTGGGCTTTAAGAAGCCGCAACAAAATACACTCTTGCTTAGATAAAGGATGAGAAGTGGGAAGCAACCGTTTCTCTTGCAAAGAAAAGTTTGACTGCTCACAAGAAGATACGAAGATCAAAGACAAAGGAGGATAGACCAATCCACAAGAATGAGATTGAGCAAACATCACACCAACATTCAACCATGGTTTATGCTTAGATTATTCATTTGAGTAAACCAAGCCCCAAATTACACTTACAAAGTACAAATTCTATAAGGACCTGAATGCCTTGTTCGTTATGCCCACAACCTTTAAACCCATAGCCATATTTAGAGACAAGCTTAAAGTCGGGGCCATAATGTGTTTGTAAATATTAAGAAGATGGGGGGTCTACATAGAGAGTATTATTCTAGCAATGGGGATCACACTCCTCTATGGGGTCACCATCATCCTTTTTAATAGGATTACCAACATTATCCTCTTTAATAGAGGTGTGATCATCTTCTTTGGAGGGGGAAGGATCAACACTAAGAACATTACAATTTATGTTCACACTATCCTATGATAAAAAAGAATAATCATCTTTGATAGTGGGTGTGGATGATGTTATCAGAAGATCTAAGTAGATTGGGTCAACTTTACATTCTCCAACAAAGGATTTTGTAAATTCTAGAGAACCCCAATCATCACCAAGACATGCATTCCTTTGAGAAGTAGGAGGAGCAAAATTAAGATTTCTTGCTTCGGAAGAATCTTCTCCAGGGACATCTATCTCAAGACTATCCTTTGTAGTAGGTATTGTTAGAGTAAACATCGATACATTGGAAGACATTGAAGCAATAAGAGTAGGCACAACCAAAAACTTACTGACAACTTCCATCTCACATAAGTGCATAGCATTAGGGTCAGCCTTGACTATGACTAATCAATTATTGAAAATTATGAACTTAATAGATTTATGCAAGGTAGACAAGACTGCACCCATAACATGGATCCATAGTCTACGGAGAAGAAGGTTATATGGTAATTTTTTTGACATAAAATATACAAGGGTGGGTACAATAACTAGTCCCAACGTCAAAGGCAAGATTATCATGCCTAGGGCTTGTCAACCAACATTATCAAACCTAGGAATGCCAACCAAGGAAGCATTAAGAGAAGATGGATGAATATTAATCGTAGGAAATAGATCAATGCCACATACGTTGAGTGTCGAATCGGTGTCAATGAGAGTATGTATAATGCCAATGTTATTAATGTTGACTATAATCATTAGAGGGTTTTCTTGCTTCTGTACTTTTGAAGGCGAGAGTTCCTACAGATAGAACGTAATATTTGGCAAATCTGCATGAATATGAGCTATCAATGCATCAACATCTACTAGCCTAGCAGAAGAAGGCAGAAGGATATTTTGCAAGGCTTCTTGAAGCATACCTTGATAAATTGGAGCAAACTGAAGCAAGTCCCACAATGATATCTTAGCTGGAGTAACATGAATTTGCTTGACAAGATCATAATCGTCGGGTGCTTTAGTTGTAGCCTTGGGAGCTTGAAGAAGGCTTGGTTGTTTATTCATTCTATTCTCATAAGTATGGGCTACCTCTCTATAAGAGGGAGCCATAGAAAGATCAAGAGAATCATCATCAAATGAAACACCATTAATAGAACAAACCCTTTTAGGAGAAGGACTAGCTGGAGTTAGATAAATTATAGGTCTCTTAGGCCTTTGAGGGGCATCAAAGACATACATTATATTTACAGACTCATCACAACTAGTAGAACAAAAATTCAAAGAAATATTCTCAGAATTGATCCAAATAAGATCAAATGTGGAAAGAGATTCATCATTTAATAATGCACCATCTATAGAAGAGAGTGCATTGGAATAAAGATGAGATTCATCATTCACCGATGCAACGTCTCTAGAAGAGAGTGCATTGGGATGAAAATATTCATCATTCACTAATGCATCATATCTAGAAGAGAGATCATTGGAATGAAGAGAAGGTAGAGTAACATTAAGAAAGGTATTAATGATTTCATCTTCTTGTAACAAAATATCCTTCAAAGCAAGAGGAATTTCATGAGAAGGATCAAAGATATCAAGTAACATAGGCAAAGCCAAGTCACCTTCACATGCATGAAATGGAATATCATCAAAATTTTGAACAAAATTAGATACCGAACTAATAAAAGAAAATAACACATTCATTTTGAACTGACAAAACTGAGAAAAATTGAAAATTGAGATTTTCTAATTTTTTCAGTATTTTCTAGGTTCTAGTAATTTGCATTTTCAGAGGTCTTCAGAGAAAAATTTGGGTTAAGAACGTGCTCCAGTTCATAAAATTTGATAGTCAAAGGCATTGCATTTTATGGATTGAACTAGTTCTCTAGGAGACCTTTATAACGGTGCAAATGGTTCTAAATTTTGAGCACCAAGTCAAAAATTATGACCCCACCAAGTTGGGGTAAATAAATTCCTAGTTTTTTGGTTCACATCGTCTTCACCAAAATCTAGAGAAGGGGGATTCACTACTCACAATTTCTCTTCATTCAGAGAGCCTCACAAGGTGAACTGCCCTAAACTACCTCAAGGAACAACACGAGAGTTTCTAGAATCCAAAAGAGCAGGCCACCAAGATTCTCTAGACAAACTGACGAGCTCTTAGCCAAAGGACGAAAGTGCGGTTCTGGGAAGACAACGCGACACACTAACATCTCTCTAGCATGTTGGTGTCCGTACAAACCAGAAAGTGATTTTATCATAGAAAAGGACAAAGTGGCTACTTCTACTCTAATTACTAAGAACTTCTAGATTGTAGGAAAATGATAGAATATAACAAAACTGAAAATAAGTTGAGAATAAATGATAAAGATAAAGAGAGGAAAGAAAAAAGATGCTCACAAAAATCTTAGTAATGAAGCCTCCAGCTGGTAGATATCTTCAATACCTGTGTCTATATGATCTAGAGAAATTTTTGGGGCTGTATAGGGGTTTGCCTCAATCAAACCCCCGTTTTGGTGTTCCCACCTCCACGGACAACCAAATAGAAAGAGATAGATGAATCAAAATGGATAGTGTGTGGTGAAATAAAAACCCACTTCAAGAGTAGAACCCGCACCACCAACTATGAGTGATAAAAGAAATCCCCGATCGAGGAGAACCCATATCACAAAATGTAGCTGATAAAAGATATCCCCGCTCGAGGAGGAAAACCTGTATCATGAAGTAGAGATGCAAAGATAGGGGATATGGAATCCAAGATTCTCACAAGCATGAGATAAGGGAGATGGAGCCGCCAAAGCCAAGAGTGTTGCAAGGAGTGCTAAAAAATATGTAAGAATGCTAGTGCAACAAGCTATATGAAGCTATGCAAACAAGATAGAAAGAGAGGAAAGCAAGAGCCAAGGCTAGAAGGAAGCTAGAGGAACTTGGAAGAAGCAATAGAAATGAAAAGATAGCATTAAAAGAGAGAGAAGAAGCTTCCCGAGCCGTTTTAGGGCATCCCAAGCCGTTACCACTGATAAAAGTATATGACAAGTGGCATACATGCACAAAAATAGTCATTTGAACATTGAAACATCACAGGATGCTAACATGACGTGCAGACATCTGCGTGACACACTAGTGTTTGGACACGTCATGCTACAAAATGACGCGAGTAGGAAAAACAAAAAGTTCTATGCAAAGAAAATGCACAAGGGTAGCTGCTGAAAAGGGGTTTCAGAGCATCCCGATAAGGGAAAAAGGTTGATGCAAGGGCTAAAATGAGCCTATACAAGATGCTAAGGGTGTGGACACTAAAGCGGATACAAGAATGTATGTGAAATTTCAAGGGGTGTAATTTTATGACTATACAAGTTCTCACTTTCTCTAATTCTACTAACTAGTAATTAAGGGAATGCTATTCATTTAACCTTGCAGTAATTATGATTTTTAGATCAAAAACTATATTTTTATTGTAACTATTGCATCTAGGCCATATAGTAATTAGCATGGGAAATATCTTGTTAATTTCTTGTATGTTCTACAATAATCTTAAAGTATTGTTGTTATCTTTGTGTCCTCATTGCAAACCTTAGTTAATGACTTTCCCTAATATCTTGTTGAAAGATTCAATTGGCCAATTTTCTTGGGTGACATGGTGTGTTATTGCTATGATTAATCCTAAATGTTTACAAGAGTTCTTTAATGGTCTAATTTATGAAGCATTTTCCTTGGTTGTTGATGATGTTTAGTGGGAATCCAAATTTTGTGATAATATTCTCATAGATAAATCTATTTTTTGTCATTTTAGTACAATACTTTTTTGGTTCTTCTTCCACCCATCTAGTTAGATTTTCAATTCCTATTATAATGAACCATTCCTTAGACTTTCAATTAGAGGGATTAATAGGTCCAATGAAATCAATTCCCAAATTTTGTAAAGGTGTCATGGCCAATACCAGTTGTAGTGGCATTTTATCTCTTTAAATTAGTCTATTGATTCTTTGACAAATATCATAACTACTTCAATGTTTGTTAGTATCCTTGAATAGTGTTGGACACCAAGCTCTGGCTAGTAAAACTTTCCTAGTGGTTTTGTTTCCTAAATTGTGTCCTCTTGAAATACCTTGATGTGCTTCTTTGAATATTTGATTCCTTTCATGGTCCAATACTAGTATGCACAAAAATTTATCATTTGTAAAAGGTATAGTTCTCCACTAATGATAGTATATGGAAAGGATTAATGGTTAGTCTCCATTTTTCTTCTTAGTTGTAATTTTATGGAAATGTACTAATAAATGGTAATTGAGTAATTCCTTGTAAATGAATAGGTGAAAAACTTATCCTAAATAGGTGTGACTATGTTCAAGAAATTATCTTCAATTTTTCTTGCTTCTTCGCCATTTTAACTCTAAAAAAGGTAGCTTAGCCCTTGATTTTCTTTTCCAATTTTAACCATAATATTGAAATTGAATTCCTTAAAGAGAATAAATCATTGGCATATTTTTCCATGTATCACCAATGCATTCATAAGGTGTTGGATTTGATTCCTCGACCCTATAGCTCCCAAAGACCACCTGTAATCAAACACTTATCACAAAAGAAAGAAAAAATAATAACTTTTTATGAAATTTTGAGTCTCTTGATATAACATGAATCAATAATGAATAAATGATACAAAAATGAATTACCCTTGATAAAGGATAATAAACCTTATATGAAACATTAGGTGAGGATTAAGGTAGATCATAACATGTGTCCCAATCCTATGACCAGATAAAGAAGAGTATAACTTAAGCTTAAGTATTCTAGTGTAAAAAGGGACATAATAATTAATTAGGAAAATAACTTTTTACACAAACACCACCCCCCCTCCCCCCCGAGCTTAAGTGCATCTTAGGAAGAAGATAAATTTTTTAATTATAAATGCTTGAAAAGAGAAAAATGGGTACTAAACCTAATGAGGTACCCATGTACAAATGAAAAAAATATCTTATAATTAGTGAAAAGGAGAAAACCTCATGGGAAAAAATCCTCTCCAAAAGAGAGAAAGACATGAAAAAGTGAAGAAAGGAGGACTCAAGATGAGCCCCCAAGGACAACTTCCATCACAAATATAATAGATATCCACCTAAATAGGAGAGAAAAAATATATGAAGGATTAAGAAGCGTCAAAAACAATGTTATGAAGATGAACATGAAATACACCATTGAAGCACGAAGAAACTACAAATAATTATCAAAAAATGATTGTTATAATGCCAAAACTAAAGAACCTCCTCTGAAATCAAGATGAAGATCATGACAAAATCATAAAAATTTATGAGTGATCCCAACAACACTACTTAAACAATGATCAGATGGAGAACTAAGGCAATAATTTGATAGACAAAGATACAAATGGCATATCAATTCGTACAAGTGACCCCATAAACATAATGCAACCAAAGTATATGTGAGACCCATCGTTGATTCTAGATACCATGTTACTTTGTTTATGTTTAGTTTGACACAATTTGTTATTTCTCATGTTGATTATTAGGCATTATGTTATGTTGCCACCATTCAAACTGATACTTTATGATGTTATTTGTATTATGATGATTTAGACATTATATTTTATATTTGATGTCATTGATGAATAATTGATGGTATGATAATGAAATGATAATTGGTGATATATATGTTAATTTAAATATTGGGATGAGTAAAATTATTGAGTCTTAAATGAAATTACGAAATTAGAATAATTGTGTACTTTATGAAAATTGAATAAATGCTTTAGGTGAATTCAATGATTATGAATCTATGAGACTATGATAATTGTGAAATATTATTTTGGTGTATGATGGAAATTTTATGATGCGAATATATTATTTTTATTTTAAGTTGTTTCGGCTATATAATTTTATTGGATATATTAATGTTGTAAGTAGATTTTGAAGATCATCTAGAGTAGATCCAAAACACTATTATTACTTTGCATTTCAAATACTGGTGCCTTATACTTTACTAGATTGGGAGGCTAGAGCCTCTCACTCAAGAGATTGGTGTCTCCTACTAAGTTAGTTCTTGGTGGAGGTGATTGGCATCTCATGTGGGTTGGTTCCTATGAAGTTGTAAGAATATTTCTATAAAAGCAATATTTTGTGATGGTTTTCTCCCACAAGGGTTTCCACGTAAAATCATGTGTGCATCTTATGTTCTAATTTGCTAAATCTTACTTGTGTGAATGCTTTTATTGCTTATGATTGCCAAATTTATGAATTGAAATTTTTTTTTAATACTAAATTCACTCCCCACTTAGTATAAGTGTGTGTGTGTGTGTGTTTCAATTGGTATCAGAGTGAATTCCTTAAAAAAATCCTAACCACTTGAAGGAAAGATCTCAAGAACACACATGGCAAGTCAAGAAGGGTTTTGCTCAAGTCGAGCCCCATTATTCGATGGGAAAAATTACTTTTTGGAGTATGATGATGCAATTTTATTTGATGTCCCATGGATTTGATATATGGAAATCTATTGTGGATGGATATGTGGCACCATCTACTCAACCAATTGATCAAGTTGGAAAGAGAGAAAGTAAGAAAAATGCTAAAGCTATGAATGCAATCCTAGGTGGTCTAACTGAATTTGAATTTTTCAAATTCATGCATTGAAAAACGATGAAAGAGATGTGGGATAAGCTTAAAACAACTTAAGAAGGAGATGAAAAAGTTGAAAAGGAAAAGCTCCAAACCCACAAGAGACAATTTGAGAGTTTGAAGATGAGGGACAAAGAGAATGTTGCTGCCTACTTTAAGAGAATGTTGTTGCCTACTTTATTCGTGCGGATGAAATTGTAAATACCATTCGTGGTCATGGAGAAAATATTGAGGATGAGATGGTTGTGCAAAAGGTTTTAAGATCTTTACCCATGATATTTGATGTGAAATTTTCTTCCATTGAACAAATGAAGGATCTAAGCACTTTGAAGATGGATGAGTTACATGGATAGTTATCACTTACAAAATGAGGATTGAGAAAGGAACATCATGAAAACATGAAGCCACATTTAAAGCATCAAGAAGGATGAAGAAAAAAGGACACGTATCAAGTGAAAGTTTAAGTGATGAGGAAGAGGCTAAATTTGTGAAGAAATTCAATAAAGGCACTATCAAGCGAAAAGGTAAGTATACTCTTAAATGCATTAATTATGGTAATATAGGTCATTTTTCTACCAAATATCCATAGGTTGGAAGTGATAGTAATGCAACAAAAGTATATTGTGATAAGGGAAAAGGAAATAAAAGTAATTATAAAAAGAAGTCTACTCAAAGGAAATTTGAAAGGAAGAAGAATTTCTGAAGATACATGAAGAGCCTATATGTTCAAGGAAGCAATAGTTCGTCCAAGGAAAGTGATGATAGTTTTTTGAAAGTGATAGAGAATAAATTCTCTTCATGGCCATGGAAACAAAAGAAGAAGCTCCAAAGTGAGAATACAAAGGGAATGAAGAGATTGAAAGTGAGAAATATACTATAGGTGATCTTGAGGAAGAACTTACTATTGCATAGATGAAATCAAAAGACTCAAGAAGAAAAACTCAAAGTTGAAAAAAAAATCAAGAAGATGGTGAAAAGTCTTAAAAGATAATTTTGGATTTAAAGACTTAAGTTGAAGAAACAAAATGCATTGAAGATTTCTTAAAATACCGACTAAAGGTAAAATAATCATAGTATGAGAAGCTTGAATATGGAATTTTTTCTTTGAGAAATGAGCTAGAAAAGACTAAAGATCAGTTCAATAGAAACATAAAGTTTGATAAAAAAAATTCAAATGTTAGAGGACCTTATCAATTTGCAACTTTAGATCACCATTCATCAAAAGTGGTCTTGGTTTTGATGGTGAAAGTTCACAAACTACAAATTCGTTGGAAAGTAAGAACTATGTTGCATCCATCAAAAGTTCCAACAAAGAGAAGGTGAAAAAAAAAAGAGAATAAAAGGGAAGAAAGCAAAAAATAAGAAAATGAGGATGATAAAACCTTGTAATTTCAAAGAACTATCAAGGACAATCTCAAATGTTCCTTTTATCAAAGGAAGCCATGCATAGCCAAGTTTCAATATTCTTTCCATGGTTATTACTTTTCATGTAATTAGTTTGGGCATGAAGTAGTAAATTGTAGAGTTTGCACAAAGATCGATTTTGAACTCACGAAGGGGAATTTGTTTGATCCTCTAATGGATTATAAAATTATATATCACAAGTGCAAAAAAATTTGGCACACAACACATTTTTGTAGAACTATTTTTCCCAAACCTTCAAAAAAAAAAAGGAGAAGGATGTTTGTGACAAGAAAAATGATGAATCAAACAAGGTTTGGAAAAAGAAGAAACAAGAAATGAAAGAAAAATCCATGCTTCTACAAGTTGCATTGCATGCTCAAGATGAGAAATATAAATGGTATATTGATAGTGGTTGTTCAACCCACATGACTAGTGACAGAATAAAATCTCTCTCTAGAGAAATTGAATGAAGGAACAATGAAATTTGGGGATAATGCTACAACAAGCATAAAAGGAAAAGGTACACTTAGTTTGGATAATGGAAGAACTAAAACTAATGATGTCTTATATGTTGAAGGACTGAAACATAATCTCCTAATTGTGAGTCAGTTGTGTGACCAAGGGAAGACCTTTACATTTCACTTTAAAGGATGCACAATCATGAAAGATGGAAAATTGATAACAAATATTTATAGAACATATCATAATCTATACATTCTCAATGAAGTCAAAAGTGAAAAATATTATATGGGGCAAGAAGATGAGGTTTGGTTGTGGCACAGAAGGATGGGACACTTGAATTTTGACAACCTTGTAAAGATTAAAAAAAAGTAAGCAATAAGGGACATGTCAAAGATAGCAAAGCCCTCAAATGTTATTTGCAAACAATGTTAGTACAAAAAACAAACAAGTTGAGCTTAAAATCTAGGGAATATTCTATGACAAGGCCTTTGGAACTTGTTCACACTGATTTTTGTGGGCCAACAAGGATGAAAAGCTTGTAAGGTGATATTTATTTCACATTCTTGATTGATGATTATTCTAGGATGACTTAGGTAGCTTTTCTTAAAGAAAATTTGAAGCAATATAGAATTTTAAGGCATTCAAAGCCTTAGAAGAGAATAAAACAGGGTTGAAGATCAAGTACCTTAGATCTGATAGAGGAGGAGAATTTACGTCAAATGAATTTGAAGAATATTGTGAAAGGAATGGGATAAGGAGACAATATTCAACTGCAAGAACTCCACAACAAAATGTAGTTGAGAGAAAGAATAGAACCATTCAAGGTATGGAAAGAGATATGCTCAATGAATCCAAGATAGATGATACTTTTTGGAAAGAAGCAATTCATATAACCTTATACATTTCAAACCAATCACAAATAAGGGTGAAGAACAACAAAACTCCATATAAACTTTGGAATGGAAGGCATGCCTCAGTAAAGTACTTCAAGGTTTTCCGAAGCAAATGCTATATAAGAATAGACAAGAAGGTTTGGGGAAATTTGATTCAAGAAGTGATGAGTGTGTCTTCCTTGGATATTCCACAAGGATAAAAGCTTATAAATCCCATAACAAGAGATTGCACAAAGTTCTTGAAAGTGAAAATGTGAGGGTTGAGGAAGAAAAGCATCAAAAGGAGATAGTACAAGAAATTGATTATCAAAAGGAATAAAGTTGAAAAGAAGAAGAAACAAAGGAAGGAATTGAAAACCAAGAAGTTCCACAAAGAAATCTGAAGACTCCATCAAAAGAACCACCCAAGAGATCACCTAGATTTGTTCAAAAGAACCATCCTAAAGATCTAATTATTGGAGACAAAGACAAAAAAAATCAAACAAGAAGAAGACTTGAAAATACAACAAAACATGCAAATCTATGTTTGATTTCAAAATTTGAACCAAAGAACTTCTCAGAAGCAAGTTTAGACAAATATTGGATCAAGGCTATGGAGGAAGAATTTGATCAAATAGAGAAGAATGAAACTTTGGAGCTTGTCCCAAGACCTAAGGATAAGAATGTCATTGGAACAAAGTGGGTTTTTCAAAACAAGCTAAATGAGGATGGGGAAGTCACATGGAACAAGGAAAGAATTGTGTGTAAATGCTATGGATAAGTCGAAGGAATAGACTTCAAAGAAATTATTTTCCATGTTGCAAGATTAGAGGTTATCTGAATGTTCTTAGCTCTTGCAAGTTTCAAGAATTTAAAAGTATCAAATATATGTCAAATCAACCTTTCTAAATGGAAATCTGGAAGAGGAAGTGTATATTGAACATCCTAAATGATTCATTCTATCAAAGAATGAGGATTATGATTGTAGATTGAAGAGGATTTATATGGATTAAAGCAAGCCTCAAGGGTTGTGTATTCAAGGTTAGACAAGTAACTTCAAGGGAAAGGCTTTAAAAGAGGAATTGTGGATAACAACCTATACAAAAAGCATGAAGGAGATAAGTTATTGATTGTTGTGGTATATGTTGATGGTATCATTTTGGGGGGTGATAGTGATAAGATGTGCCAAGACTTACCCTCCAACATGTAAAAGGAATTTTGAGATGTCCATGCTAGGTGAGCTATCTTTATTTCTTGGGTTGCAAATCTTTTAGTCGAATAAAAGGATCTTTATTTATCAAACCAAGTATTTCAAAGAGATATTAAACAAATTCAGATTGGAATATTGTAATTCAATAAGTAATCTAATGGTTACTAGTTGCAAATTGAGAAAAGATGATGATTCTCCTATAATAAAGAAAACTATGTATAGATCTATGATTGGAAACTTACTATATCTAACATCTACAAGGCTCAACATTATGCAAGCAGTTGGTTAGGTAGCACGGTTTTGGACAACCCCAAAAGAAATCCATGTTAATGCAATCAAGAGAATATTAAGATATTTGAAGGGGACAATAGATTCTAGATTGTGGTATCCAAGGGGTGAAGGTTTCATTCGCCCTTACAACATATACAGATGCGGATTAAGAAGGCAGTGTTGATGAAAGAAAACCACTAGTGGAGGAGCATTATTTCTTGAAAATTTCCTTGTATCTTGGTTAAGAAATAAACAAGCATCAATTTACCTATCTACGATAGAGGCAAAATATATTGCAGTAGCAACTTGTTGCACACAAGTTTTATGGATGAAACAAAATTTGAAAGATGATAAGGTTAAATATGAGCATCGTATACTTTGTGATAATATGAACTTGCCATAAACATATCAAAGAATCCAATTATGCATTCTAGGATAAAGCATATTTTGATTATCATTTATTGAGTGACCAAGTACTTGAGCAACAAGTAAAGTTGGAGTATGTTGCTACAAAGGACCAAATTGTAGATATTTTCATAAAGCCTCTTCCAAAAGAGAGTTTTGATTACTTGAGGGGTAAATTGGGAGTGATGTCACTCTAATCCATTCACTAAGTTCTTCAAGAGAAGCATGTGTTTAGGGGGAGATATTCAACTATTCATTGTCTTATTCGATTAGCCCTGAATACCCTTTTTCATTGATGTCAAAGGGGGAGGAGTAGAATCAGGGGGATAATTTGTTCTTGTTGCATTCTAAGATTATTTCTATTCGAGGTTGCCATCAATGACAAAGGGGGAGGTTGTTGGAAAATTATTGTAACTGATGCCAAAGGCAAATTAAAGTATTTTGGTCGACTTATAATGCATCAAACAAATTATTTTTAAATGACATGGTTCGATCCATGTATAATTGTATTTCTTTCTTTTGACACACAATTTGAAGACCTAAAATTCAAATAAATATATTATATTTTTTGTGTGCCAACCTACGTCAGTAGGTTTAATTTGCAAATAAATAGTTTTAAAAAAGGGGGTTGACCCCCTAGAGAGGTTCACCCAAGTTATTGGAGGCAAAATAAAATAAATAAAAATTATTTTTGCTAGGCCAACTTAATATTAGGCATTTGAATTTGAAGAAAAATAAAATTAATATGTTGTTTGGGTCGACTAGCATTGAAGAGTGGTGATTGTTGGAATGAAAAGGCATGTTTGAGGGGTATATAAGGAAGTTTGTTGAGGGACATTTTAACAACCATTCATTGAATATCATTCCTATTTTCAGAGCAGATTTATAGTAGAGAAGTGTAGATTTATGTGAGCAGAATTTAGGAATATTTAATTCAAATTTGAGAGAAATCATTGATGATCTTAGTGTAGATCTGAGTGAAAGTGTATTTTAAATTTAAAAGAAAAGTCTTAAAGGACATTATGTTGATGTTGTGAGTAGATTTTGAAGATCATCTAGAGAAAATCGAAAACACTATTATTACTTTTTATTTTGAAGGTTGGTGCTTTCTACTTTACTAGATTGGGAGGTTGGAGCCTCTCAGACAAGAGATTTGTGTCTCCTACTAATTTGGTGCTTGGTGAAGGGGATTGGTATCTCTTGTGGGTGTGTGCCTATGAAGTTGTAAGAAGATTTCTATAAAAATAATATTTTATTGTGGTTTTCTCTTGCAAAGGTTTCCATGTAAAATCATGTGTGCATTTTGTGTTCTAATTTTCTAGATCATACTTTTTTGGATGCTTCCATTAGTGCTTATGATTGCAAAAGTTATAAATTGAAAAAAAAAATCTTATACTGATTCACCCCCCTCTCAAAATGTGTGTGTGGTTCTACAGTTTGGGATGTGGAGTTTGGAAGCAATGCAAAATATGATATGTTGAGAGAAGTGTTATTAAAATTTATGATCTATATTCTTTTCCACATTAGGTAGAGATGTCACCTTGTCTCCCCCTTATGAATCTTGAGTAGATTCAGTTTGAATGTAAATCCTTGGGTTGGGTGTATTTATGTGAGTGTTTGTGTCTATATGTTGATTGTGAGGTTATGTATTTGATTATAACTTATTTCTTATGAAGACCTCCTAGCTCGAAAGTGACTAGTTTTCCAATCAAAGGTTGGGTGGTAAGCACCTTTCCTTGGAAGAAAATTTGATTTTTGTGTAGGTTTGCAAATCTGAGGAAATTTGTAGATTGGGAATAACTATATTTCTTTGGGAAAAACATGCATGATGTCATCCTTATGTGAACTTCCCTATTGGGTGTATTGTAAAAGTTTGTGATTATAGTTGCAAACATGCAAGTGAAAATATTATAAAAGAAAAATTACAGATTATTGATGTAATTTGAATTTTGTAAAAAACTGTAAAGTAAAGTATTAGCAAGTATGTTGATCTTGAAGGCTGTGTTTTTTGTGAATAGTTGTGAAAATGAAATTCTTTGACTTTGATTTAATTCTTATAATAAAGTTATATTTTGTTGTTCAGAAAATGAATGTGTTTTTCATTATGCAAAGGAAAGAATAATAAATGATTTTTTTTAATTGTCTTACTTTTGGGTATGAAGTTGTAAACTGCTATTTTATAAAATTATTTTTGCAATACAATAAACCCAATCAAAATCATAAATCTAACCAAATTTAGTATATTTATTTTTAATCCTAGGAGATTAAAGAATTCCACACCAAGAGGGCTATGTTTCTCTCATGCATCATCCCATAAAAGAGCAAGGTCTCCCTTGTCCACAATCCATAAAAAGGTTAGCTTTAAGGAAACTAGTATCCAATTTCATAGTTTTCCATATTTGAGAACCTTTGCTAAGGGTTGGCATCTTAGGGATGAAAGTATGCTTCTCCATATTTAGGTACTTAAGATTTATAATTGTCCCCCATAAGGCTTCCTCCTCCAAACACTATTTGTAATATAATTTGGCAATGATAGATATATTATTAAGGAGGAAAGATCTCATACCTAAACCACTTTTCTCTTTAGGTTGAAAATTCTTATCCCAATTAATCAAATTCCATTATTTTATGTGAATTTATTTTCCATAAAAAAATCATTTTACAGTCCAAATCATGGATGTTTCATTTTGGAGTTGCAGGAGCCATAGATCTATAAATAAGAAGAGCTTGGACCACATCTTTAAGAAGGATTATATGACCAATTAGAGAGAGGTATCTATGTCCAATGGTTGATATAATGCTAAATAGAATCAAACATAACATTCTAGTATGTTTTCAAGACAAGTAGGAGAAATAAGGATACCCAAATATTTTAAAGTTGGAGAAGCAACCTGAAAATGAAGAATATTAGCAATCAACTTTTGAAGATGAGGATCAATATGGATAAATAAAACTTGAGACTTAATTCAAGAGTTCATCAAATACACTAATAAAAAATTCAAGAGCTCGATATAAGCAATAACTTCCTTGAGAGTGGCATTGCCCATCAAACAAGTGTCATCCATAAATTGAAGATGGGAAAGGGGATCCATACCTTACACATTGTGAAAGCTCAAAATAGACCCAAGACACTTAACGTGTTTTAAGAACTTGTCAATTCTTTTTTTCATAATGAGAAATAGATATGGAGAGAGAGGATCGCCTTAATGTAGATTTTTTTTCAAATTAAAAAAGAGAAAAAGGAAAGGTAAAATATATCATCACCCATTAAATCCAATAATCATAAAAACCAAAGGTACATAAGATATCTCCTAAAAAAAATTAATAGACCCTATCATAAGCCTTAAAAATATCAAGTTTCATGAACATAAAACCTTGTTAACATGCATAGAGAAAATGGATTCTTGGACAATAATAATACTATCAATGATTTGGCAAAAAAGTTCCTATTCCAAAGAAATGATAAAAGGTAGGAAATCGTTTTAGTATCTCAACAGTAGTATTGGAAAAAATCTTATAGATAGCATTAAAAGAGCTATGGATTGGACAATTTTCTTTCAAAACATGATATTTTTTAGGAATCAATGCTTCAAAAGTTATTAAGGGATTTTAACATTTGTTTTGATGTGTGTAATCCTTCATAAGCATCTAAAATGTCATCTTTGACAATATTCCGAAAAACTTGAAATAACTAAATAGGAAAACCATATGGACCTAGAGTTTTATCTTTTTTCATCATAAAAACAACCTTCTCTAATTCATCCATGGAAATAGGGTCATTAGAAAATGAATTATCTAAGACTATAATTCAAAATTATATGTCTATTATTAGTTCTCGTTGGAGGCACTATACTAATGCTTTCAACAAGTTTTATTAAGTTGGCAAGAATGAACCAATTGAATTTAAGAATTAAAATATGTTGACTATGTTTTCTAATGTTTATTTATATTTGTTTCATTTTTTTAATATTATAAAAATAATTTTTTTAAATTCTATTGGCTAATAGTTGTGCACAATAATATTTGTATGATTTAAGCATTAATAATAATGTATGTTTTTTGGGTCCACTCCTATACAAATACTATTCCTAAATAGTTACTTGCTTTGTGTGGCAACGAAAGAATGCTAACTTTAGACTAAAAACAAGAAAATAAATACAAGATATTTTTGGTAAGATATGTATGATTTTTGGGTCCACTCATATACAAATACTATTCCTAAATAGTTACTTGCTTTGTATGGCAATGGAAGAATGCTAACTTTGGAGTAAAACCCAGAATAAAAATACAAGCCTTTTTTGGTAAGATATGGTGGGAGAGGGAATTTAAGACACGTGTCATAAAGATGGGACAATAATTGAAATGCATAGTTTTCCTTAATTGATTTGTATATTTATGTGAAAAGACATAAAGTTTACCTAATAATTGTCTAGATTTTGAAATGGATTCTCTTACACTGTTGAAGTTGACTATGGGTAGTGATAGTGTGCATAATTGAATGTGGGGTTTACAATCATGATCATGTGTAGAGTGTAATTAGATGTTTATGATCACTAAGAAGATTGTCGTTGAAATTTGTATTTGTGTACATTTCCTAGACAAGAAGAAGGCTATTTAAAGAGGCGATGAATCTAAACAAATTGTAAATGTTAAAATTGCAAAAAAGGGTTGTGAGTGCACAAAAAGTGGTCTGAGTTGTAGTGCTTGAGCAAGTTGAATCATTGTTACAAGAGGTGCATACTATTTCTCTTTTTGTTTATTGTGATCGTTTTAAGTATTGTTTATAAGTATTTTATATGAGTTATGTGTATTTTTCTTAGGAATATTTTTTATGCCCAAAGAGCTTTAGTTTTTAGTCCCTGCTTCTTGCTTTTCCAATTTTAGTGTTTGAAAGGGTCCACTTCATATGATCTAACATTGACCATTGTCCATTTTTTAATAGCTAGTAAGTGGGTGTCTAAATGTGTTGAGTGTTAAGTGAAAACATCAATTAAACTTTACAAATAAATAATGAATAAAGTAGAAGAGTATAAAACAACCAAAAAATATAAGCTTTGTATTCATTGAAATTGCAATTATACATCAGGGGTGGCCAATAATCTACGTGCCCAATAAACCTACCATTGTAAGGGAGGGTAAGGATTTTCAGTGTCTAGTCCACCATTGTATTTAATATTCTCAAATGCTTGGGATGGCAAGCCACCATTTCAACAAAAGTTGTTGAATGTTTAAGCATCATGAGATTATGTGCAAACCTAAATATCGATCAATATCCATAGTGGTGTTGATTTTTAAGTGGGCTAACTATGCCACCTTTTTGCCCAGTATTTCTATATTAAGACACAAAGAAACAATAATTTGTGAAGAAAGGCCATATACATGTAAACCTCATATTTGCTCAAAAATGTTGTTGAAACACTAAAACAATACAACAAACTTATACTACTTACTCACACTAATGTCTCTACATAATCCTTATTGCTACCTAGTACTAATAAAGACCCTAGAATGATGTCATTGTTGGCTTGCATTACTAAATACTCCAGAATAAACTTGATGCTAGGCTATACTACTAAATATCTCAAAGGGTTTTCAACTTGATGAGAGATAATTTGGAAAAGCCAGAGGATTTTGTCTCAAGAAACAATCTAATATAGTGGCATAAAAAATGGTTGTGAAATATCCGTTGAAAAACTAGATCTCCACTTCATCCTACTCTTAGATTTACTAGGATCTAGTGTTGCCATATAATTTACAATATCTTCTGCACCTACTTCTCTATTACTATTTTCCACCTAAAATACAATGTCAATTTCAACATATAGTCAATTCAATAAAAAATAAAATAAATAACATGTAAATTAAACCAAAAATTCATACACTTACTCCAAATTTGTCCATTTTGGCTTGCAACTCACCTCAGCCAAATGTATATCTAGCTGTCACATTATCTCTTGCTATCTTTCCTCTATTACTCTTTGTCAAATATTCTTCAGAACACATACTTTCTTTCAATGCTTCCCACTATTTGGGAGATAGAGTGGAGTCTAACCTCTCTTTTCCCTCTATCATTGTTTTTCTATAATTTTATCTAAAATTGTTCATCAAAAGTATCATCTTTTGCTTGTAATATTTTCTAGATATTTGTCCATTAGCAGTCTCAAAAGCATTTTCCATTTTTTGTATAACTTTTTCCACACTTTGTGGATCTTTCTCTACAAAATTTGATTTGCAAATATCCAAATGGGCCCTACATATTACACCCAATGTGGAGGCCCACCTTGCAGCATCTAGCCCAATGGGCTCACCACCTCTTAATACTTCAACCAAGAATGGCTTCTTGCCTTCTAAGTTTCTTTCTTTTGCATTCCTCTTTCTAGATTTATACAAATATTGACTCAATATTTTTCTTTTGACAAAAGGAAACACATCATCTATTAAACCACTACCAATGTTTCTAGCTAATCCACTAGTTCCATCAAAATTTCTAGATGCAATAGGTGCACTCTGAGGCACACCATATGCAAGCAATCTCTCTTTGTGACTTTCGTTAATAAAAAAATCATGCTCCTTGGCCACATCAAGTGTGGAATGAGTAGGTATATCAATACCAGTCTCCGCATATTTCACTTAAAATAGATCATTTAATCTTGAATAAATCATTTGTAGACTTACTATTCCTTTTCTCTCATGTTTTTCAATAATCTCTCTTAGACTTTGTGCTAAGAGATCATCACGACGTTGCACATCACCATGTGATATATCAGGCTACACATCACCATGTACTATATCAAGCTACACATCACCATGTGCTATATCAGGCTACAGATCACCATTTTTTATATGAGGTTGCACATCACCATGTGCTATATCAGGTTGCACATCATCACAACTATTATTTTCACCAACTACATTTGTTGAATCAAAAATGTGTTCGCTTCTACAAGTTGGCAGCACTATATCTTTTCTTTACTTTTGTTTTTTCTCCACATTTTCTTTGCACTCTTTTTCTTGCCTATAAAACAAAAAAATATCATATTATGTCTTATATTCATAAATCTCTTGCCTATAAAATTTCATTAAACACTATTAAACAATAATATACTACTTAGTGGATTTACAACTTGCCTGTTTGTCAAACCAAGATGCGATAAATATTCATATTCTTTGTTTCTTTTTCTCTACAAAAGCACTCATAATCTGTCACTAAAATTTCAGCATTATGATCACTATAATCTAATTTACACCTTAAAGTCTTTTTCCTCATTTCCTAGAGTCCAAATAAATAATAATTTATAAATCAACAACAACTTGAATCGATATAAGAATAATGGTATATGAGTTTGAATCTCATATTTTGGACATCAAATGAACTTTTCCTTTTAGAAACTAGTCGAATTAATCACATATAAACAACAAATATACCCTGAAAAACCAAACATATTCCTAATAATCTTCATCAAAATAACAAAGAAAATTCAAAATGGAGACAACCACACAATCATATTCAATAATATCAACAAACAACTGAAACCAAAAGTTTAGATACCAAATTATAACTTCTCCATTGATCTGCTTAAAAATAATTTTACAATACATATCAAACGTCTTTTCTCTTCAAAAAGTTATCCTACTACTAATGATTTTTTTATTCGGTCTGTGTTTCCATTTTATAGATAGATAAGGAGAGTGATAAGCTTCAGGCCGTTTCATTTCAAACAATTTATTTTTAGTTACCTGTAATACCCCTCCGTTTTGCTTCTTGTTTGTTTTGCTTATGCTATGTTTGGGTTGCAGCTACTATGATACTGGACACAACTTGTTGTTTGTGTTTTGATCACTACTATTGAGCGACAACTATTATTGTGTGATGTGGTTATCTGATTATTGTTTCACATGCATAATGGATTAATGATGTTAGTAGAGTTAGCATGAGATATTATTATTATGTGATTATTGATTATGATGTAATGTCAGTCCTTGATGAGTGGATTGGTGAAGAGGATGGTTTCGCATCACTCGCTTGCGAGCGCCCTGCGAATCCGTGATTTCTTCTTCACGGTGTGTATTATATACTAGATATATTGTATTATGTTGTTTACTTGGTTTCAGGTTGCAGGTACAGGACATCGACTCCACCTGGTCTCACAGGTTTGAGCGTGTCGATCCAACGGTTAAGTTGAAAGGGAGATAGTAGCTAGGTAACATGTGTCAGGTCTACGCCCTAGCCTTAGTGTGTCGTTAGTCCTGATTAGTGAGTCATGTTTACTTGATTTAATGTTATTTGATTCTATTAGATGCATTATTGTTAGATTAATGTTTAGAATAATTGCATTGGAAAGAGTAGTGATTATTTTAATATTAAATTAAAATTATGCTTTGATGTTATGTTTAAAAGTTTATAATGAAATTTAATTTGATTAAATTTTAATTTATTTAATTAATTAAATTTTAATCTCAAAAGGGTTGAATTTAGTTATTAAATAATTAAAATTAATTAATTAAGTTATTGGGTTAAATTAAATTAGATTAAATCATGAGAAATTGAAAGGAAATTGAAATTGTATTTTAATTTCAATTTGGGTTTTCGAAAATAGAAAAGGAAATAAATATCTAATTCTCTACTTTGCATGCAAAAGGGAATTAGGGTTGTATTAGATATTTTTGGTTTTATGTGAATGTATGTTTTCAATTTTTTGGGGGAGAGAAGTTTTGGAAGGATTTATTTTTCAGAGGATTGAAGATTTTTGGAGAATTTGCACAAGAAGGGTTTGAATCAGCTTTTGGATTTTGGGATTGGATTCATTGCACGTTTGAGGAAATTCTTGGAGGAGGCTTGTATCAAATAAATTCTTCTTCTGTAGCTTCAGATTCCAGGTTTTGTACTTGTTGTGCAATTCAATTTTCAATTTAATGGTTTGAGAAAATTTGTTAAATTTACTATAGGAAATTATTCAGTAAACAAAATTCGTAGATCCATTGTTGAAAATTAAATGTTTGTTGTGCTTCAAATATTTAGGATTTAATATGAAAATATTACCTTAGAAATCATTCAGATCTGTGCTTCAAACTCAAACCCCCGTAGAAAACCTTCATTGAAAATTAAACAAAATTAAGATCTATTCAAAGTTCTTTGTTTAAATTATTTAAAAATCTGAAAGAATGGATTGAAAGAAATTAAATTAACATCTTTTGAATTTTGAAAGACATTCTGGAAAATTTAATTAATTTTGATATTACTGGTTTTTTGATTTTTTTTTCAATTTTACCAGATAATGAAATTCTGGTAAATATATATATATATATATAATTATCTATTATATGTGTTTACATATAATATATAAAAATATATATATACATATATGTTAAAACAATTATATTATCAAAATACTATTGTCAAAATTATTCATTCTCGAAATCTGTGTTTGTATTAATGGTGGATATTAATTCGTTTTGGGTTTTTGTGTTTTAAAAAAATATATATATATAATAAAGAAATAAATTAAAAAATATATAACAATAAAAAAATTTATTAAATCCATAAAGTGGATGGTGACCATGACCCCACTGCCCACATGTATTTGTGGGAGGGGCGCTGTCATGGGATAGCGCGCCCACCTTTATGGGGGACGCAATGTCACATGATAGAGCCGCCCCCACGCCAGTCACAGTGGGTGCGACCGGTGGGTACAAGGTACCGTCGGTGCCCCACAGTACTTTGACTTTGCCTTCCATGGGATTCCGACCCTTGTGTTTGGAATTTATAATTTTTTTTTTGTTTTATATTTTTTTTAATAAATTTTGTACCTGAGTACGGGTAACTGTGCATCCGTTCGCCATCCGAGGTAGCTCGAAAATCGTGTCTTGATTTTTAGTTTTAATATTAAATATATATAAATACTATATAAATGTATATATATATATATATATATATATATATATTATATGATTAATATATGTATATATATATATTTATAGGTATTTATATTTTAAGAATTAGTTATGTTTGACTTTTCCTGAATTAATTAAATACCCAGACTAGTAATTATAATTAAACAAAGGGTTTTTATTTTTTATTAGTATAGGATACCAGCATGCCTTTTAATATAGAGTGTATATTTAAATTACATGATTATATTTAAACGTTTAAGGAATGTTACTTAATATATATGTATTGATGTTCAGTTTTAGGCATATTAACACATGCAAGTAATTAGATAACAAATTAAACTGAAATTCTTATTGAGCATGATTGGATAACGTTGCGAAAAGTATTTATTTTAATGATGAAATTATTGTGTTTTAATGAAAATTTAGAATGATAGTATTTTATTTTCTACGAGAAGCATTGGATAAGCATATGGATTTAAGATATCCAAATATAGTATTTTTCATTATCAATGCATTATTATATTAATTTCCCTTATGTTGATTGCTTTGGGAATGGGTAATCGTGTTATGTATTGAGAAGTCTTCCAATGAATGTGGGTCATTCCCTTGTTAAGTTATTGTTTGTTTTTCCCTTGGGTAGTGTTGTATGAGTTTGTTTTCCTCCAAGTGTTGGAGTGGGATTCTTTATTGTTGCTTCCTAGATTAGGAGAGGTCGTGATGTTCAGTTCTATAACACTTGAGTCACCCTTGGAGTCTAGATTTGAGTAGCATGTTATCCATTAGAGGAGTGGCTTTTGTTAGGGGCTGAAGCCCAAAGAGGTAAACCAGGTAACCTTCAAAAGTGTTTTTAATAAGTGATAATTAAAGTAATGTACTT
Organism: Sequoiadendron giganteum; assembly: GCA_007115665.2. Classification (NCBI taxonomy): domain Eukaryota; kingdom Viridiplantae; phylum Streptophyta; class Pinopsida; order Cupressales; family Cupressaceae; genus Sequoiadendron; species Sequoiadendron giganteum. The sequence goes on along the minus strand of CM021101.1, from coordinate 175,458,159 downwards.
AGATGACTAGGATGCATTCACATTAATCAAGATAAATTAACCTCACTCACAGACACAAGGGATTGTTTAGACTTGGGGTGAGTGAGAAGGCTTGGAATGGCAAGATCAACCATCTTGTCCTCACGAGAGGTAGTTGATTCCACTTGAGTGAGTATGAGGGCCGGGATTCAGTTGAGGTCACTAGGATTACCGGAGCCTATGAAGAATACCCAGAGGAGATCTCATGACGAACCTTGTGATGACACTCTATCTAGGATAACCTTGAGTTTATGTTGTGTGTATGGATTCTTTAGCACACTTGATTATAATATGTCTAGAAGCAATGTAACCATGTTAGTGTTAGATTTATATTGTGCATATGTTTGGTTGAGTTAGTATGTGTCAGTATGAGTCTGCCTTTGGTTAGAGGTAATAGATTTCTTGTCCATGTTGCATTGTTACTATCTCCTAGCATGGGGGGTGGGCCTTCGGGTACCACTAGGTTGGGTGGAACATGCACCAAAACCGTTGGTTCCCCCTTGTTCTTCAGTTCGTGGAAGCGAGACATCCAGTTGGACAGCTCGCGGATCTTGTTATTCTTTTCTAGCACTATTGTAATTCTATTTGTAATGAGTTGTATTTACCCCTCTTGTTTTTATGAGGTGGATTTTGTAATTTTAATACTTATGTATTTTGACTCATTCTAGGAATGAGGGTTGTATTTTGTAATGGATTTATGTAATGGATATGTGTTAGGGACATTCTTTTCCTATCGTGTATTTACTTATGTTGAATGAATGTTATTAATTGAGTTATTTAATGCAATGTAATTTAGATGATGTATGTTAATGGGGATTTAAGTAATCTCGATTACGTAGCCTTAGGGGATGTTGTCAATTATAGGTGAACATGTATGTTTAATTCACTTTAATAAAAAAATAAAATTAGTACGCTTTTGTAGTGAATTGAAACTTCCTCTAGGGTTGCGTGGCAGGGCATTACATTACCTAAATCAAAAGGTCTTAATTATCGTTATTTACATGTGGTTACATAAAAGTAATAAAAGATAAGAAATGAAGATAAATTATCAGATATTGAATTCCAAAGCACTCACAAGACACCAAAGTCTATTAGTCATTGTAAGGTACCTGTGATCATTCTGATTTGGCAAGTTCCTCTCTCCATGATAGCATCTTCAATGCTTGGTACTTCACAATTTCTGACACCAGGCCTATTCTTTTGGGGGAGCCAGATATGTTTGCTCCCATTTGAACATTGTATAGTCATTAGGCCATTTATATTCTCAGATCTTTTATATTTTAGCAAGGTGAATTCTTAATCTATTATCTAACAATCCTCTAGTCTCTACAATGAACTTTGAGTATCCAAAATCTAGTGCAATCATCCCATCCAACATCAAACTAAAACCATGGACATTTATAGCATGATCTTGTTGTAAATGAGAAATGAAATTTGGCACTACTTGTTTGAACACACTTTTCCAACTGGTGAAGTCTTTTAATTGATAATCTTCTTCAAGCATCCTAAGCACACACCACTATTTGATTGTATGGAAATATTATATTCTTGTAGTGATCTTTTGGCTCTCCCTTGACACATACTGGGACTCATCAATCATCATTTTCACCATCCTCTCTATGGGCTTTAAAGTTGTAGGTGTTTCCACGCTACTCTTAAGACCTTACACAATGTGCTTAATGTATGATGGATGGGTTTCCATTTCTTAAACAAAGGATACAAAATGAGAGCATGGGATTTCATCTATTCCACTACTTGGGAAAGGGAAGTATAAAATTCATGCACATTTCCTACCTTGTCTATCACCATATTGATTCTATGCTCCAAGAATTTTTCTAGTGAACCATGTATTTGTTTCCTTACTTTGGTCTCCTCATTGCACTTATTTAAGCTTTCTATTTCTTTCTTCAAGGCCTTTATTTGATCAGTGGAAACAACATCAGTCTTTTGGGTTGAGGGTTGGTACACTATTATTACCCATTTTTGCCACCAGCTCAAACAGGTAGAGCTGAATCACAAATTCAGGCTAAAAGGTATACAAGATGTTTTAAAATTTTCTGTTGAAGTACTCATATTGTGCATTACTTCATGACAATGTATATTTCAATGATATTATGCAAAAACACTTCAAAATTACATCACAAGATTGTATAATTTTTGTTGCTTTATTCATAATGTACAAACCGGAATCCCACACAAGCCGTGGGAGTAGCAGATTTTGATTGACATAATCAAACAATAGGTACAAAAATAGTTTGTATATTATACAATTGTTGACAAAATAAATATAGAAGGGAGAGTGGTTCATCATTTCCTGTAATGATGGAACCCGTGATGTTTGATGTCTCTTATTGGCGTTGATGAAGCTTTCCAGGTTCCTCGACTTCGCTCTCTTTGAGTCATCCTGCAGCATGAACATAAATGATGTTAGAGATTAACTCTATGCAATGATGAATCAAAATCAGTCCTATTCTTACATTGCTAGCAGGAATATAACCTACATCTATTCAAGCATCTATTAGATGATTACGAAAATTCAAACAATACAAAGAAAGAGGAAGCTTTCAGCTTCTTTTATTTTGCTAACATGTTTGTTCACTGTGCAGGAACAAGTGCATTGTGTATGAGATCATCTTATCAGATATGTGGAGTAAAACGGGCTCCCACAAGGGTTGAGCCCAGCATATCAAAAGGATAAACTCTCAAGTGACATACGAGAGTTCATAAATACGTAGCATTCATTAAGAGTTGCTGAAACTAAGAATATAATATAAGCAACCTTATTTCAAAGAGATTCAGGAAAAGCAGTTTGAGCATACAACATATTTTTGTTACTTTTCAGGTCATGAAGGATCAAACAGTGTGAAGAACTCATCATTTTCATTGATATTTTGTTTAGCTCTACTTTACATTTCACATTATATCTAAGTAAAGTATTGAGCCTCTTTACATTGAAGAGAAACAAAGTACTCTTGCATTGGAGTGTTTTCATAGCTTCAAAAAGCATATGACAGCTTACAAAAAGGAATAGTCATTAATCAAAAGGTAAAAGCATGTCTTCAGCTTTTGAACATCATAATCATCATAAGATTTTAGGGAGGAAACTTGCATAACAGTATGATGAATGAGTACAGTCAAAAAGCTAAAAACTTCAAAGAGAGACACTACAGAAATGCACAGTTGAAATCACCCAACAAAACAACATTTAGTGACAGCATGATAAGCAGGAAAAGGAAATTTACTATCAAAAAACGAGAAGCAAACTATCATCAAGAGGTCCATCAAAATCAGCATTTATGTTATCTTTTGTTGATAGTCACAAAAAACTAAGTAGAATTTAGAAATAACAAAGATGCAGGAAGTATAAAAGCGGCCAAGACTTCCAAAGACCCATGCAAGTGCAAAATCTAACCTCTCTCATGGTAATCAAAAGACCCGGGCTGAATGTTAAGTGAACAGATCTGGCCGCAACCATGAAGGTACTATAATATCCAAAAAATGTATATTATTGTCACATAAAGAGTTTTAAAGCTTTGTAAGGAAAGAGATATGATATTCTGTGCATGAATATTACAGTCACAAAGGCAATTAACAGTTACTCAATATTGAGAGTGGCCCACACATCAGTAGTGTTATTTTTCATACATCTTATATAAGGAATGGAGGGGTGTGAACAACGAATCAAGGAAAATGGTTTACTGTTTCATAATATAGGAAATGCTTCTTTTCAGTAGGAGATGGCGAATACCCAGAATGATCAAAGCAACACAGATGTTGAGCTTCAAAGACATAAGGGTTTCAAAACCCTTGTTAAAATCTTGTTACAACCAAACTTCCATAGCGGCTATGAGATTACAGAGGCCGAGTTCTTCATGTTACAAAGTTAAAAAGAGGTTACAAAAAGAACTATGGCGGCCAGAATGGGGAATCTTCGAATGCACAATTAAAAAAGGAAAGGATACCATAGGCCGCAGCCTCAGTCACCATGAGACTTATAAAAAGAAAATAGATAGATGCTTTGTTATGTATACAGGGGTGTTTATTTTTATCCCCAGGAGAGTTACAGTATAGATATGAGTTTTCTTCACCATTTTTCACAGCAAACAAGCTTCAAGAGAACAAGTTACCATGGTGAAAATTCAATACTGTTAAACATGAAGTAACAAGTGCTATAAATAAATTAAAAAAAAATAAAAAAATAGAGATAAAGTCATGTTACAGCCCATTTTTTTATTTCTATCAAGTTTGCAGAATACCAATATGAGAGTTGTAGAAAGGCAAATAAAAGTCATGGAAGAGTTCTCTTGGGTCGAGCCCAGAAATGTTGCAAGACACCCTCGTATATTCATAGAAAAGGAAAAGTGTCAATAGCTATCAGGAGGTTAAGTGTCACGGCCAAGCATTCACTAAGCACCATAATACAGCTCGGGCCCAGCATACTCATGGCAGCCAAGGCAGGAAAAGACGCAACACCAGCAAATGAAGAGTCGTGATATTTTCAATAAACAGTGGTAAGAGCAATGATTCAGAATGATAGGAGGTTACAATCTTTGCAGGGCAGAATTCTTCATGGTGGCCATGTATTTTAAACAGAAAAATAAACATAGATGGGTGATTATCATGACAGCCTGTTTCAAGTAAAATCTGGGCTAAGTGTTCAGCAGTTTGGCAAAAAATATGGAGTGGCCGATCAATTTATTAGAGACTTTTCTTATTAATGCAAAATATGAAGTGCTTCTTCTAAAAAAGATTCATAGAGGCTGAACAGAGGGTCTTGGGCTTGTTTATTTTCAATACGATAGTATATCAATAGAGAAAGAAGCAAAGATGTAATAACAGTAAACTCAAGGCCGCGACTGAGAAGACCAAGATTTCTCAAAAAAAGAAAAATGGAAGTCGATGCTCAGATAGCACTTACCCTTACGTTTTTATGTAGAGGTCTCCATGGGGTCACCTCAGAAATGACAGAATTCACATGGTTGAGCTCAATTCCAATTCCTAGCTATTTATCATGGCGGCGCAACAGGTTGTTTCCATAATGCAGAGAGAAGAGGTTTTTCGCGTTTTAGTTCAAAACCCTAGTGATGGTGGCACAATGAAGCTTCTCCAGCAAGTGATAAGGTGAAATAAGAATAGGGTAGATTCAGGGTTCAACTTTTCTATACAATGCCGTGATATGGACTTTTAGGTCAATTCTCCTTAGTCATTTGGGTCGACCTTTTCAAAGATGCCCGTATAAAACAATGCTCGGTGATGATTATTGCCAATACTTGCATTTAAATGGTGTATGAATTAGTCGACCAAATATTCTATGATTAATGAAGGCATATATTGCAAATATATGCTAGGTATGGTGGTGAGGTCTTCATTATGCGTGAGCCCATGTTTATAGAGTCAATTTTCTATTTGACTTAGGTTTTATTTTTATTTTTATTTTTGCATAATACATTGTAAGGTTAAATAATTAAATGATAATTACAAATCATTTAATTATTTAAACTATTTTTAGTACAAAAATAAAATATTAGGCAAGGAGGAATTCTATTATTTCATCATGGGCGGATTGACACAAATGAGGTAGCTTTTGCATGCTTGGGCCCACCTTTTGTGGGATTTGCAGTTTAGTTAGAGTCTCCCATGTTGCAGTTATGACTTGGCAGTGAGTTGAGCTTGAGTGGACTTGTTTTTGCATGGTTTTGGGCCTCCTTTTCAGAGATATTTTCTTCTGCTCGGAATTGGCTTTGGAGTTATCACCCTTTCTTGGAGTTCGACTTTCAGTTCTTTTTACATGCCTTTTGGAAAGGCTTTTTGTATATATTGAAGAACTTATCTGTTTTTCAGTTAGTTCTTATTTTTCTCCTTTGCACTCTGCAAAGTGAAGGATTTGTAACTCAGTTTTAGCATGGAGTTTTTCCTCTTATCTTCTCAATAGTGTCAGGTTTTGCCTTCAAGCTTTTAGGCATCAGTGTTGTGATTGATTTTGATCGAATTATCTTGTGTTTCAGCATTGAAACCTTTATCTTTCTGTCTCAACCATAAATATATGTATGCATTCAAGTTTAATTCATAGGTCATGCACTGAGTTTGTAATAAGATTATTTTCTTAATTGTGAGAACACTGTTCTTTTCCTCTAAAAGAAAATAGTTTTATGAACCTTTGTATGAAACATTCATATGAGTTCAACTGTTCAGATTTTGATGTGCAAATTAGATATTCTGAGAAGCAATTGTGAACCAAACTACCTTTTAGATCATTATTTTCAGGTGTAAGCATCACCATTTTTAAAGCTTCATAGTTTTGCTTTCAGTTTAAATCTTTTATCCTTTTTCCCAACATTTTACCAAATATTAATCAGAAAAATCCATAGGAACCAGCCTAGAATCTGGAGGTCTAATTCCCCATAGGATACCCACAGCCTGGAATTAGTTCCAATGTGTCATCAGATTGCTAAAATTCAATATTTCAGCATATGGGTGCAATCTGTTTGACAACAACTATCATTTCAGTACTTTGAGAAGAGCCTCCCCTTTTAGTTGTTGTTTTGGCTTCATATTCTATATAAACAACTTGTTCACTTCATCATTCATATCTATTTTTTCTTTTTCATATTCTGTAAGTTTATTCTCCAAACTCTTGATAGCTGCTTGAGTGAACATAGAAAAATGTATAGTCATGGAATTTGCTTCTAAGGCCAAGGTATCTTTGAGGGTCTTGACCATTGCACTACATCTTTCTTACACAATGTCCAATAATTTTGGCTTCTTTTTATTTTTTTCTTTGGGCTAAGGTTCAATTCTTGGATTATATCCTATCTTGCTCATGCCTTCCTCTGAATCAAACTCAACCATTAACATGGGATATTCTTGATTTCTTACCTAATCAAGCAGGAAGATCCTTTTCAAATCCATCCAAGGTATAAGCAAGATATTGATTTTCAGCACCATTTTCCTAGCTTCTTGTGGACTAATTTCAACATCATTTATCATCAATTCATTGAAATTTTGGGCCACAATTTGATCATGTTGAGATTCCTCAACACCCATCTTGTTTATCTCAACTCTATCCTCAAACTCTTTCATTTTCATTTTAATCCAAAAGTCTTTGAATTATGGGGTATTGATAAATTCATCATCCTCCATGAATCTAAGGGTTGCAATCATTCTTTCATCATCATGCATCTCCTACTCACCCTGTGCATACATATCCACCCTCACCTTTGGCTTTTGTACTTCAGTTTCATGTTTTTGGAGTGGTCGATCAACGTCAACATCATCTTTTTAGTTACCTAGCACATTGGCCACCTCCTTTGTATCTCCAATCTCTTCGCTTATCTCATATGATACAAGCGGATTTGGCTCATATACCCTTTGTCTCTTGGGCCTTGATTTATCTGGAGGTGATTTTGGAGAAGCATATTGCATTGAAGTAGTGTCTAGAGGGGGATTAAAGGTTACAACTCCACTTGGTTTTTTGGTAGGAAATTTGGTGGGCTTCTCCAACTCTTTTCCTTATTTACCATATAATTTCTCAAAATTATCAATCATTAGGTTGATCCTCTTGATGGGATATGGTGTTTCATCTATATAAAATACCAAGAAATTTATATTTGTCTTCCTCTTTTCTTCCTCTAAATTTGTTAATATCGCCCATTTTCTTCTCCCCTAAAATACTTCGTGGAGAGTCAAGCAAATTCTTATCACATCCTCCTCATAATCAACCTCATGGGTGATCCTAGACTTAGTGAGGATTATTTTCCTCACAAAATTCATGTGGCCTTTGGGGTCATAGACCCTTTCTCCCCTAAATTCCAAAGAATATATTATTTTCAAATAATGTTGCAACTCCTCAAGAGTATCAGATCCAACAAACAATTCTTCACATACGGTCAAGTTAGGCAAGAATGTTTCTTTCTTCTATTCATGCATGAACTCCTTCTCCAACCATAACATTTTCCACATAAACTCTAATAAATCCAACCAAAGAGGAACAAACTTGGGCAAAACATGTGGGGCTTTGGGACATCCATATACTCTTATTATTGTAACATCTGGAAAAAATAACCAATCACCAATGTTGTGGGTATGCTCTTGCTCTAGCCTCAATGCCAAGGGTCTTAACAGTTGTAGTATAGGTGTATGTAACCTTGGTGATCTATGACCAACCACAAGCAATTCTTACAATAAAATCATCATGAAAAATCACATAGTTGCTCCTCTTGCATCTATTGTCCTATATATAACACCAATTTTGAACAGGCAGCTAATCACCCTATTGATCAATCATTCCAAAACACATTCTCCTAGTCTATTTATCATTGTTCTGATATAAAATTAGGTGACACAACAAAGAGTAACATCTAAACATAATGGGGGCTTTATCTTCTCTTTCAAAAATCCTTCATGCAATGCTCTCCCAACGAAGGAAGCAAAATCATACTCAATATTTGTTTCAAGGTTTTGGATCCTCGTGGCCATCATCATTAGGCCAATTGGAATCTTCTCTTGAGTATCCATTCCAAGAATTTTACAAAAGGAAAAATAGGTTCTCTTAAAATAGATTTAAAAATTTTCTAAAGGAAATGACTCAATGTGGGAAGAGGAGATAGGTATTCTTTTGTTATTTTCACCCTTCTTCATGTGCATAGGGAGTTCATCACTCCTACAAGTTTTCCTCAACCTAATTTTCTCCTCCTCACTTTTTTGCAATTCAATTTTAGCAAGGGATTATTTATTCAAGTTGAAACACTTTACAATCATGGACTTGGTTAATACCACTAGTGGTGAGCCATTTGTCATCCTTACAGTTTTGGTGGTTGGATGATAGTTTTGTGCCAATACTCTAATGAATTCAACATCTATAAAGATATTTGGGACTACCAACTTGGCTAAGTCTAGAGTCCAAGGGTTTGACACTAGGATTTTTCCATCTCTTTTATCATAAAAATACCAAAACAAATCCCACCCAGAGTTGGGAATGATGGCATCCCAACACTCGTGAGCTATGTCTCTAAACACTTTCTTAAATCATGTATCTATTGAATAAGGTAAAATGTTTAGTATGGATTTTTGGAAAGGCCTTTTATTCACCTTGGGTTCTTCCTTCTTACTCATAGGATCACTCTTCTTAGGTGGCATGGTGTAAAAATTTTACTTCCTTTTGAATTTTCTAAATCCTTAATTGTGGATCCTAGTCGACCAAATGCTTTAGAATTGCTTATGAAGAGTGTTCGTGCACTTACTCAGTGATATAGTTATTTTAGAGATTTTATTCCTCAAACTCCTTAGCTCCTGGAACAATGATCCTTTTGAAAATTATTACAAAATGTGGAATTGAATTCTAGATATAATCGCTTCAAAACTTAGTCATTTCAACATTAATGTCTACTTCGTTCAAAATATTTCATAATCTACCCCTATTTTGGATTTTGAATATATGTTGTTGATCTTAGAAGATCAAATGGTTCATGATAATCAAATAATTACTATCATAGTTGACATAAATTTTTTTTCCAACCTGTACCATAGTATCGCCGTCACTTATCTTAATCATTGTGGGATGGTAGTGTCGTGTAATATACTCATTTTGGCTATCCCACTATATCGTAGGATTTATGTATGTTATCACTTTTCTACTACAAGATTGTAGTTCTCTCACCGCCATACCACACACTTATTTTATGTTGTAGTTTTTTCACTATGGGACGACAGGTTATACATCCTTATACCACCATACTACAATTCCCTTTAAGTAATTTATTTTTTTATCATGGGGTGGTGGGTTATATAGCTTCATACTATCATACCACACACTTACTTTTTCTTTCTAGATTGTTGATTGTGGGATAGTGGGTTACATAACTTAACATCACCATACCACATGTTATTTTAACATCATTGTTTGTTGACTATGGGAGGATGGGTTAACCTTTGATAGTTAAGCTAGGATCATATTGTCATACTGCAATTTTTATTTTATATAGTCATTGCTTGTCGCAGGGTAGTAGTATACTTCTCTACTCAAGAGACCTGTCACTTCCATTATGCACACATCTTTTATGTCTGCTATGGTATAGCGGTATATGATTACATCTTATTTTCTACCCCGCCATACCAATGAGGGCCCTTAGAACTGAACAACTACTCTCATGGGGGTGGGATAATGGATTTTTATGAATGTAAAGGCACTAGACACATCTTATTTAAGCATATATGATGATTTATTAAATATTTGGAAATGTATGGGCCTTTTTAGTTTCAATCAGACATAATGTTAAGACATATATATATTATTAAATTAAAGATGTTCATTAGTTTTTCCTTCACAGAAGCATATTCAATCCATGTGGAAGCTAGAAGTTGTATTATGAACTAAAGCTATCCAAATATCAAAGAAATTACTACAATTTATTGCCAGGATTTTGAAGAGTTGTTTACTTTCACAGGTATCTTGTTGCATTATTTGATACCTTTAGACCATTCTTTCTTCTTTTCATATCTAGCAGTTCTAGATAAGTTATAAAATTCTAGCATTTAGAAAACATATAAGACATACAAGAAATTATATTCTAACTAAACAAAATTAATTTCAACCAAAGTAAGAAAACTAAGAAGAATGATTGAACCTAACTTCAAATGCACTTCAAATCAGCAACCAACATCTCAGGTTTTGTATACAATGTACCAGCAAAATAATGATGATTATATTAAAAAATGTATCAATAAAATAATAGTGAATAAGTACACCTATACTTAGATCTTTATTACATTCAATAATAAATTACACCATACATATAACCAAATTTTAGGTGACAAGCCTACAAGTTAAGGTGATAGTCTAGTTAAGGTGACAAAACATCATCATAATCATTTGCATTGCTAGCAAGATAAAAATCTTGATCACTTGTGTTTGCATCTGTTTGATTTTCTTCCTCATCCTCATCTATTACATACAATACATTCACTCTCCAAATATCTTCATTGGTAATCAAAATCTCTTCTTCAAACACTCCATCATCATCTTCATCCACTTCTTTGAATGTTTCTTGTAAATTAACATATTTCCCATCAAGTATTATATCGACAACTTCAATGAATTTTTGTTTCAAACGAGACTTTGTTTGAATAACATACGACCATACTAGGATTCTTACATCATTGATTAGAAATGATTGGTTAATTTGAAGAGGGGAAACATACGGCTCATTTGTCTCTGATAAAAATTATCATGTATTTATGTGTACAAATCCATACTCATCAAACTATACCGTGGAAGGTCATATCCACTTACATTTTAATAATATAAGACTATTTTCACCAAAATCCACTTGAATAATTTCATGTATGAATCCAACATAAAATTTCTTCTTAGTTTCATGAAAAAATTCAGCACTAACAACACAATCACAATTTATCTTTCCTTTGTCTTTTTCTTTCACTCTTAAATGACTACCATAGGCCCACATTCCACTAAAATGCATAGCCCATAAATGTGGAGATTGTGAAACTTCACTTTCCTCCATTGTTATATCTTGACCTTCTTCTTTTGCATCATTCATTGCATTAGCAATCCATTATTCAAATTTTAGAAAAGAATCACCTCCAATCAAATCATGGTGTCTACAGTTTTGAGGTTGATGTTGCATCCAAGTTTGATTCTCTCCTTCATATTTTCTACATAGAATATTAACGTAAAAATAGTAAGATTAATAATATAAATGTGTAAATGAAATTGAGTAAATAAATTGTGTAAATTTTGTTTTAGCTAAACCACTTATTGAATGAAGATGTGTTTTGAATAATATAGACATGTATCACACTTATTTCTTGATGTGATAGCTTGAAGTGACATTCATTTCCTTGTAATACTTCACCTACAACTCTCTCATCTTTGTCATCATCCCATACACGTCGATTGAAATTTTTAAAATCCTTCATATATTCTGTGCAAAATCCCATGGTCTCTTGCATTGAATGTCCCTTAGACATGTTGCCTTCCGATTTTGTCCTAGTATGAATAATTTTTTTAAAAACCTTCATATATTGTTCTATAGGATACATCCATCTCATTCTTACTAGGCCACAATGCTATAGTTCATATTCTAGATGTATCAAAAGATGCATAGAAATGCTAAATATTGTTGGTGGAAATTCTCGTTCCAATAGACAAAGGACTTCAACAACCTCTTCCCTCAAAATATCAAAGTTCAAAGGATCTAATACATTTAAACTCATTCTCTTTAATATTATGCCCAACCTTATAATTTTCAATCTTGGCCCCTTTTCCAAACTTGATATATTTACCACAATAGGTAAAATATTCTCGATTATGACATGATAGTCATGGGCCTTCAGGCCTCTTAAGCTATTAATGTCAGTTTGTCTTCTAATACTATTACTTACATATCTAGTGGGAAAGTGAGTCTAAGACATCAACTATAAGAATTTTGCCCCTTGTTTCTTTGTCTAGACATAAGGAGCACTAGGTTTTCTATATTTTTCATCATCATATTTTTCAATCCAAATATTTCGATGAATCTTTAGTTCTCGAAAAATCTTCATGTGATGAAATAGTATCAAAAGTACCAAAAAGATTTTATATAATATCATAGGCTATATTTTTCTTAGTATGCATAAAGTCAACAATATGGCTAATGGCTATATCCTTAAAGTATGACAACTTATATAATATGCACAAAATTTGTACACTGCTTTCATTACATGGAGCATATCTACTACCAACAATAATATCATTTTCAATTACAAATGACATTCTTTTTTTTCCATTCTCAATAATGTAATCACCCGTTATTAGCAATGGTGCTTCACGATTCTCTTCTTAACCATTGAAACATGTTTTCTGTCAGTGATATGGATGATCCATTTTAAGGTAAGCACAATGTCCACAATAAATATACTTATGCAAACTTGTTGAGTGCCTTAGAAAATCCTCAAAGTTTCAAGAAGGACATCCATGGTATCCATGAATAGTGAGACCAAACAATGTGCCATATGTAGGAAGATCATGAATCATAAATAATAAGGAAGCTCTTAAAGTGAATTTGAATGAATGGCCATCCCTTAAAGATTGAATTGCTTCAATTATTTTCCAAAATTCTATTATCTCGTCATATAATGTCTCTATATAAGCATCATTTGTATTTGAAGTCACACTTATCTTTCTTAGTATAATCAATGATAACATTAAAAAAAATGGTTTGGTTGCTAACCATGGAGGAAAGTTATAAAATTGGCCAGGTTGACCATTTAGTACTTTGATCTAAGAATGGGTTCACCCCATCTAGAGCCAAACCCAACCTTAAATATTATGAGAATCTTGAGAAAAATTAGACCATCTATTATCAAATTCCATCCATGTCTTAGAATTAGGAACATGTCATCGTTTTCCATCACTAATCTTATTTTGGGCATGCTATTGCATAAGTTCAACAATGTCTTTGCACCTATACATTTGAAGTAATTATGGTATTTCACAACATATTCCAAAGCTTCCAGCCTCTCATGGTCCCTACCAAGTTTTTTAGCATCCACAACCACCTTATCGAGAAACACATTCATAGTTTTGAAATTTCCTTTCATTGACCATTATTTTTTATTGTACAATTCACTAGAACCACACAAACATCCTACCACTCATTCAACTTTGTATTGAGGTCATTGACCTCTGAAAAGAGCCATTTAACAAAAGAAAGGAGATTTTTGGTGCCTTCCTCTACCATTCTACAAAAAACATCCATATCGATCTCATCCCAATTCACAAGTGCGACTATAAGTAAAGCAACATTCTCAAGGTGACCCTTTTGATCCACACCTTTTCCCTCCAAATCCTATGTAGCAGGAGAGTCCTCCACATCGACAAATTTAACCTCCACCCATTTTTTCTTAAAAATCATGGTTGAATTCGCCAACATCTCCATAATATCTTTCTTGTCTTCAACCAACTCAACCTGCTCAAGGCCCTTGCAAATAGGGGAAGCCAACCCACCATTCATAAGGTAAGCCTCCCTAGAATTCATGAGACCCTCACCCTCCAGAATATTTTCCACCAAAGCCTATCCCTTATTATCCACACCTTTCACCCCTTCCTCACCTGGTTTTAGAACATGCTTCTCCTTCTTATTACCCCCTTTCTTCCCCTTCAAACCCTTTTTAGCACCAAGAGAAATAACCTCCTTCATTTTAGTGTCTGTCTCAAAGCCTTTCAACCATGAGTTAGAAATCTATGTATCATCCTTAAACTTCACCTCTTCATCTAAAGACTCCTCATCATTAGAATTATCCTCCTCATAATCACTATCCCATTCATTCACTAAATCACCAATATCATAACTAGGCACTATCCCCTTCTTTTTGCAAGAAAAAGGTAGCTTAGGGATCTCAGGTAAAAACTTCAACTTGATATAGTCAATAATAAGTTTCATGAGACCCTCATGGAAGATTTCTTTACTAGGGTTCTTTCTATGATCTTCAATGATAGTTTCTATAGATAAAAGCAAATAATAGAGGAATGCCACCAAATTTTTGTGTCTGAAATGATTAAGCAACATAAAGTGGTAACCATAAATCACAAATTACCTTCCATTAAGCATGAATTATTTCATGATATCCAGTGCCACTTCTCTCCACAATAGCTTAATAGAAGTCCAATCATACCCACCACTTCCCACACACCTAAGCTTCTCCCTTTCCTTGCCTTTGAAAAAATTAGCTAAGGCAGTCTTAGATGCAACATGATCTCTATAAAACTTCTTTCCCTTCATAGATAAACCATTGATTTCAGCAATGAACTCCTCAATGACATTCACCTCCACCCCTTGGTAGCAAAAGATTCTATTATTCCACCCATTCAAAAAGACCTATGTCACATCCAAATCAGAACCATGAAGTTTGAGCAAGTAGGGGGAAATACCACCTTTCTCCAAGTATTCCCAAACAATCTCATTCCTGCTAAATTCTTCATGGGAGATTAGCTCGATTATGAAATGATCACCACCCATTTCCACTAGAAACAACCAACCCACAACCTTTGCCTTGTCTTGATGAAAAAAAGGGTTAAATGAACAATCCAGAAACAAAGCCAAAATGAACCCATAAACCATGTTAGCCTGACACTGTGATTACAACCAACAATAATAATTTGGAGATTAATAGGAATGGAATTATATTAATACCAATAATTATGAGACACAACCGCCAAATTATCAAACCCTTCAGCAAGAGAATTAGCCTTCCAAAAAACATTTGAAATTTTCACATCATCAAAGGAACTAACAATGGAAAGAGCATCCTCGATTAAATGCAAAATAGACCACAATAGGGGATTTTCCTTAAGAAGACAATTTATAATATTAAGGGAGTCCCCTTCCAACCAAAGCTTAGTCACCCTAGCCTCTTTAGCAAGTAAAGATCATGATAGGTTGTTGTTATTAGGAGAAAAGCATCAAGAGCATGTTTGATTATATAAAGTTCCATCAAAGGGTTTTTTGCATAATAATTTGATTAGAGTGTAGTTGCATGGCATGCACTTTGATCTCATCTTCATATTGATGACAACTCGCATGAGTTATATCTGGATTATATTGTTTCTTTTGGCCACATCTTGCTCATAGCTTGGCACATTTTGGTTTGCATCGGTTCACATCTTAGATTGAGAGCCTATGGTTAATGATCCTTAATCACGTTAGATTCACATCGGGTCACATCTCAGTTTGAGGGCCATTTATTTTATGGTTAATGTTCCAGAATCTTTATGGTACTTGCTCCTATGGATCAGTTTTAGTCATAGTTTGGCATTGGCATCGAGATACACATAGCTTCCAGATTCTTTCATCATATCATTCCTTTTTATGGGGGGCATCATTTTTTCATCTATTGTTGCTTCATAGATTCTAGGGTTGTTCCAGTTTGTGAGTTTTCCAGTGTTTCTTGGCATCGGGTCTGCTGTTGCTTTATCATGATTCCACCTTGAGTCAATCAGTGACTCACATATGGATTGAGTAGCAAACAAAAGTATCTTTCCTTGCTTTCCAGATTGAGGATTCTAGTGTTACTCCATAGTGTACTTCCAGTGTTTCTCTTGCAGCAAGTTATCTCATTGAGGGGGGGCTATCTTGTCTCTCTTCTACTTCTCTCTTATGGGGGGGTCTTTTTCCTCACATGGGGTTTTTACCTTCTCATTCATCATTGAGAGAATTTATTTTTGTATTTCATCTCTCTTTGGGGAGGAGTTTTATCCCACTGGGTTTTCTCCTTTTCTCCGTTTATGAGAGATTGCATTGCATTTGTACATGGGTACCTAACATGGCCTAGTTGTCGAGACCTATATTGCATTGTTTTCTTTTATGTACATTCTCCCTAAGTTGAACTTAAGGGGGGGTGTTGGTGTAATTAAATATGTTGTTTTCCACCTTTCATAGACATATCATGTGATTACCTCTCCACCTTTTGTGGGTGATCTAGTATTTGTGGTGGTTATCAAATTATCACTTTCCACTTTAGGTGGAGTGATAGATTTTCATAGTTCTCTCATGTCATAAGATTACAAAACTTATCATAATCTTATGTGCTCCTATGTACTCACCTTGGCTATATAACCAAGGGGTCTCTCATTGTAAATAATCGCATATCATTGAATCATATTAATGAGAATACGATTTATTCTTGTCACATTATTCTCTCTTCTTTGTGTTTTCCATTTGGTTCATAGATCTTGGCATCCATAGTCAATTCTAACATGGTATTAGAGCATGCTTGATTCTAACAGAAAGTATTATTTTTAGACAACATATTTGGAAAAATTGTTGCTAGGGTTTATACTTATTTCAGATCTTGTAAAACCCTCATCATTGACCTAATAGTTTCGTCTTTTGTTTTACCATTAATTCCCCTTGTGATTACCAACATTACAGATCATCACTGAGTTGTTTATGCATTGTCAAGACCTGACAATAGAGACCTTGGGGTTGTTTCTTGAAGTTTATCGATAGAAATTACCTTTCAAAAGAGATAGACCATTCTTGTTTAGTATATGTTGTTGTAGTGCTAAAAAAATAATCAACACAATCAACACATTCAATTCCATGAAACCACATTTATTTATAGCATTCCATCAAAAAAATCATGTGTGATTTGACAAGCTAGTGGGTTGTTTGAAAAAATGCCTCATAGAAATGGGGTATCATAGTGATTTATCACTCACTATACTGTCAAACAACCCACTATTTTGTTAATTCTACCCCATTTCTATGAGGAATCACCATGAGACCCCATTTCTATGATGTATTTTTTCAAACAACCCACTAGCTTGTCAATGCTACTGGTGTAGGGGCACCCATGGGCTGAAAGGTGGTCAAGTGTTAAGTTTTGTTTTGAGTCATTTTTGTGTAATAATTTATTTTAAGACCATTTTTTTTATTTGAATTAGTATTAGTTTGCTAGGTGGGTTAATGAGTTTAGTTGCATAAGTTGTTAAGTTTACAAAATGTTGCTAATGTTGTAAAAGTGCAAAACAGGGAATTTGAAGGGTCGTCAGTTGTAATTGAATGAAGTTGGATAGTTGCAATTTTAAAGTCAATTAGAAACTATTGGGGAAATGTTTAAAAGATTGGTAAGGTCGAAGCTTGGTTGGTTGGCTGTATTTTTGAAGAAAATCAATAAAAAGTACTCTATTTTTGCAAATCTGAACGTTTTTTGTTGCTCTAGGGCTTTATACGGTCCTATACAACCTTTTCATGAATTGATTTTGATTGGATTTGATGTAATACTGAGTCTAACCTCTATTTTCATTGGTTTCATTGCATTCCATTAGGATTTGAGCATTTTATAGCAATTTTCCTAAGAATAGTTAGAAACCTTGAGTTTATTGCTTTGAAAGGGAGAAAAATGTAAGTTCCACCATTCCATAGATGAAATCCTATGAAACTTGGTGGAATGGGTGGAATAGAGTTTTTTTGGTGTCAAAAATGTTGCAGGAGTAGGGGAGGAAGGTTAGTGCAAATTTGGTGATGCCCTAGCTTGAAAACCTCATGTTTTAGGCAAATAAGTTGCATAGGAGTTAGGGTTTGGTAAAAATCTCTTGGGAAATTGTTGGTAGTGATTGAAAATTTCAAGGTAGACCTTATTTGACATGTATAATCCATTAGCATGATGATTTGAGGTCTGGGTTTTAAAATCTTGGTTGTGACCTATCTAAATAAGCCTAATTATTCCTAGTTTGGAGCGTAGCAGTCAATTTTTGAAGGTTGTGTTCCAAAGTAAACCCACCTAAAAATTTGGTATACTTTAAAATGGCCAAAAGGGTGTTTGGAATGGATATTATATTATATTTCTTGGATCTTCTTAGGAAATTATTTGGAAAAGCCCTCTATTGAAGTGCTACAAGGAGAATTGAAGAATTGTAAAGGAAACCCACCAAGTTAGGGTTCTAAGTTTGAAGAGTTTGATTTTTTGAGTTAGTTTTGAGTTGGTATAAGAAAATCCACTCTTATCTACATCAGCTACCACATTAAATCACTATGAGACCCCATTTATATGAGGCATTATTTCAAACAACCCACTACCTTGTCAATACTACAAGCTAGTGAGCTCACTAGCTTGTCAAAGATCACATGAATTTTTTCATGGAATGCCTTAAAGAAATGTGATCTTGTGGAATGAAATGATTTCACGATAGGAACCATGAGACCCCATTTCTATGAGGCATTTTTTAAAACATCCCAATCACCGTGATACTCCATTTATATGAGATATTTTTTTAAATAGCCCACTACCTTGTCAATGCTACAATCTCACTAGCTTGTCAAAGCCATCATCGTGAGACCCCATTTCTACAAGGAATTTTTTCAAACAACCCACTACCTTGTCAATGCTACAAGCTAGTGAGCTCATTATCTTGTCAAATCTCACATGAATTTTTTGATGGAATGCCTTAAAGAAAGCTTGCTAGCTTTTCAATGCGATAACATTGACAAGGTAGTGGGCTATTTGAAAAAATGCCTCATAGAAATACCTAAAGGTCATCCTTAGACCCCCTCCCAGACAAAGATTCTCTCTTATAGAATCTATTTATTTTCTGTTGAATCACAAAAATCCCCGACGGAAGGTTCCATTATTTGGGAGATAGAGAGTGCCCCAACTAGGTGGGTTTGGAGATATTACCTCATGATCAAGCTTGAATTGAATATTCTTGTCTTGATGAAAATCTTAATCTAGAATTCAATATCCCAACAACAGTGACCAAACTATTACCTCCCACCCAACTATAGTCAAGCAATGAAACTATAGGGTGTTCGGTGCTCTACCATTTATAAAATCCATAACCTCTCTACTAAAATAGACTTTGATTCTATCTTCCCCCACCCACCAACTATAGTTCATTGGGGTTCGACTAGACCCCCTCCCAGATAAATGGCTAGAACCCTGAACTATAGTTCCGAGAATTATATTTATGTTGGGTGGGAAGAAGAAAAAACTAGCCATAGAATAGTAGGGGCTAGGTGTTCTAGAAAAATGGAAGATAAATTTGGGATCCTTACAGTTTCAAAGGTTGACCTCTCACCCCTAGCCACAAGTCATTCTCTCCCTCACCACATCGATCGAGAAAAATCATAACAAAAATATTGTTTAATAGATTATGGATAGAGAGGTTCCCTTAAATGCTTAAAGGTCCTCACGGTGGCACTCAACACAGAATGAGAACAAAGATAGAGGGAGACCCTGGAATGGAATTGGCAGGCACCACCTATACCATTGAGAAACTATTGGCCTAATATGATCCACTCAAGCTCCATAATGATTGATCTTAACAAAATCCCACCTTTAGGCTATAGTTCTACTCTCCCCTATCTCACTCACTACCAATTCCCCTAGAATCCTCTACTCAACGACTATATCTGGAAGAAATTTTAAACCTGGGAGGGAAATCCATGGATATCTCATCAGTCTTTACAAGTTCACTCAAATTTAAGGAAAGCTCTGATGAGCCTACATAGTATTAGGTAGTTGGTTAGGTAAATGATGACCATGTTGATGATACTTAGCTAGTATTTTTTAGATGATCATCCACACTAGGTCTAAGACACGACCCAGACTCCCATGGGGGGTAGTAGTGGGAAATCATGGACACTGGGAAAAAAACTAATCCAACAATATTACATGGGTGAAGAAGGAAATTTTTTCTTGTAAATCTCTTTCATTGAGTACGTGATCATGACAAGACTCGAGGAAAAATCCATGGCTAACTCTATGCCATTATCCATGATAAGACGAGGGGGCAAGTGTTATTAAGAATGAATAGGCATAAAGGGCATGCAAGTGGTGAATCAGGTTGGAAGTGAAAGTCGCTAACAATTGGTGGGGTGCTTTCAGAACCAGTTCACTTGAGTGAGATAGGGGAGAGTGGAATTTTGTGTATAGGTACCAAATATGGAGATCTATGAAGAATGCCAAAAGTGAAGGCAATTCTCTAGGTCTACACTGACATTGGGGTGTGAATGCATAGGGAGCAAGCAAGATCAAATACCTTAGTAGTCCATGTTTTAAATGATGAGTGTTCATCCTTGGTCCCCAACTACTATAGTTGGGGTTGGATCAGGGGCCTAGCTAACACGTGAAAAACTGTATCTGAGGAGTATGGTTGCAAGACTAAAACTTAAAGGAATTGACGAGGGCCTACATAAGCGATGGAGTAGACTTATTGGTCCTGTATTAAAGCATGGGAAATTAAACAATTTTTTTTTAGGAAGGGTAGGCACCAACAATTGAACTATTATACTTCCTTTCAGTCTCACTCTTTATCTACCTTCCTAATTCTAGGGGTGAGGTCTAATTGGATGTCTTACCATCCTCAACTCGTTAATTAACATCTAGGGGTAATGAAGGAGATGTAATCAAATGAAGGACTATTGAATATGTTGGTCATGGATCTAACTAACTTGTTATCACACTATTTACTATGATTCCCTGGGGGTGTCATCCTTCCCAAAACCATTTACTAATCTAAATAGGGGTGTGGGAGTTACAACTTAGGCTCATTTCAACCTGCCTACCTACTCATTGGCTCAAGGATGTACTCTTTCTTCCCATGTGATCTTCCTTCCAGGAGGAGATTATTTATCCAACATTGTTTATCCACTCCTATCTAACTATAACAACCTGAACTAAACACTCCTTGTTTCTTTCTTTTCTGGTCCTATCCTAAGCCTTGCATATGTATTATTGTCTCCATGCTTCCATCTCATCATTAGTCTCCATTTCTCTTCACCCTCGGTATTTGATGTTGGTTATCCCAGTGGGGGTGATTGATTAATCTGTTCCTTCTGGAAATAGTAGTTATCCAACACTTCAATCCAGGCCTCTTTCTTCCAACATATTTCTCGAAAGTTAGTAGGGGACCAACCAATATTAACTTTACAATCTAAAAAATTGAAGGTGGAGGATGGAGCACCCCCACAAATCGCACCGAACTTATATTCCTTAGGACGGATACTTTACCATGTTAGCAGAAAAGAAATCTCATATTAGTAGGCCTTTCGAACAATCCAATGACTCAACCAATCCAACTGGAAAGAAACCAGAAACTAGATGCTCAAAAAGTAGGACCAAAATGAAAGCATGCTCCTTTACTCAACCGTATTCCATCTGCTATAAAGGATGGGAATCCTTTCCTTGGGTACCCTCCCCCACCAATAGTTGTTTGTTTCTTTCCATTCAAAATGGCTCCCATCCTTTGTTTCTGGATCCACCGAGTTCAGGATCAATTGAAGGATTTTCTCTTAGCCGTCACTTATGAATCCAAGGTTGGTTCTCTCCTGAACTAATCTCCTAGATGGGAGATAAAACAAATTTTTCTATCTCCACATGCAAGAAAACCAATAATTGGATTTTCAAAAAACAACTTTCGACCGATCTTCCATTTGAAACAAATACGTTTAGAAAGTTACAGTAGGGTTCAAACAAGCTCGACCCTCCTTTTTTGATTGGATGGTCTAGCTTGGAGGGATGGATGGATGGTTGTTTGAACCCCAACTATGTTACTTAGAGTAATTGGTCGCCCTACCATCCCATTTTCCCTTGGGACTTTCCAAACCAACCTTCCTTTTATCTAGGCTTTCAGGGGAAGGTAGAAGGTAGGATTGTGAAAGGTATGAAAAGTCAAAGATATAATTACTTGGCCTATCCAATACCCCCTATCGAGGGTTATTGGGTC
The DNA here is from genome assembly GCA_007115665.2 of Sequoiadendron giganteum. NCBI lineage: Eukaryota > Viridiplantae > Streptophyta > Pinopsida > Cupressales > Cupressaceae > Sequoiadendron > Sequoiadendron giganteum. The sequence continues at coordinate 175,435,919 of CM021101.1, read as the reverse complement.
AAGGGTAGGATATTACATATGGATTTTAGACCTTTGTTTGGTTTTAACCCCACCACCTATTAACAAATTATATTTACCTTATTTTAACCCCACTACCCAAGACCTAACCACCCAGGGCCCAAACCATCGAAAGGAAGGAATGAAGGATGGATGGTTGTCCAGAAGTTCCCTACTAAAGGAGATTGTTTGATTGAACACTTTGACCTAACCCCACTGACCTATATTGGCCCAACTCTATAGCCTCCCACCTAAGGCCTATCCCTATATCCTCCAACCCCCTAGTGCGGTTTGTGGTGGGGTCTACAAATATTAGTGGGGACTTGGGGAATTTGATTGAATGCACTATCCAGGAGATGGATCAAGAGGGACAAACAAATAAGGGCATCTCTTTTATCCTTGATCCATTGCTTTATCCCATAGGCAAGAGCAATTTCTCTGATCAAGGGATTTTTTGGGCAGGTGGATGCAATTGCAGTTCCATCCCTCCCTGGAAAGTGGATAAATCAAAGGATTTTCTCTCTCAACTATCACTTTTGAATCCAAGGTTGGTTCTCTCCTGAACTAATCTCTTGGTCAGAAGACAAGACAATTTTTTCAATCTCTAATCATAAGAAAACCAATAATTTTCTTCCCAACTACACAATCCTAAGTGAGCCAAAAATAATGGCCTACCAACCCCCTACTAGAAGTGACGTAAATAAGGTTCATGCTTCTCTAGGTGTTTCAACTAAACTATAGTTGATGCATTGTCAAACTGGCACATTCTCCTTGAATACATGTGATGCTCTACCATGTGTGCAATCTATTTAGTCCTATCTCTATACCAGTAGTGATTTCGGTTATTCCAATGATGCCATAGACTATATATGTAACAAAATAGAGGGATGTGATGCATGGAATATGGTGGATAATGCCCCACCCTAACTAAAGTTGAATTTAGTCAAGTGTATGGTCAAGCTCTAACCCCGACCATACCTGTGCAACCCTAACCCTCCCCCCTCTTCTTTATTGTGTATATGCATCTATAGACGTGTATTCCTACCTGCTATATTTGTGAACTCTAGATAGTAGATGCATGTCGATCAATCCATTCCCTCTCTCATCGGCCCCCCTAGCCATATAACTCAAGGGGGGGCTCTTCAGCAACAGGATCCCATAGGCCCCCCCTTTCTTTAGCTACACGGATGCATGCCAATCCATCTCCTCACTCTCTCTAGAGTCACCATCTCCTCTAGTAACCAAGTTGTAGTGTGAATGGTGATTCTTGAGGCATTTTTTCAAAAAACCCACTACATTTTCAATGCTATCATGTTGACAAGCTAGTGAGATCACTACCTTGTAATGGGGGCCTTGGAATGGAGTATGAAATCTATCAAAACATGAAATGTGGTTTCATGAAATGCCATGATCACAATATAAGTACAAAATGGATTTTTTAAAAGACATTACAAACTCTCAAGAAGATACAATTGGCTTGAGTATAAATCCAAATTCCACAAATTTTGTCTTGACATCCTAACTTTGGAACAAGGCATCTAGGCATCAATCAAATCATTGAAAGAAAGGGGGTTGTTTGAAAAAAAAAATTGGTAGACATGTATGGAAATTTTGGTAGCATAAACAAGGAAATCAACTATTTGAAAAAATTCCTCAAATAAATGTGGTCTCATGGTGATGTGCATCACCATGAGACCACATTTCTTTGAGTCATTTTTTCAAATAGATGATTGCCTTGTCTATTGCTCTTTGGTATATATGCATGAAAATTTTGTAGCATAGACAAGGAAATCGACTATTTGAAAAAATGCCTCAAAGAAATGTGTTCTCATGGTGATTTGTGCATCACCATGAGACCACGTCTTTAAGGAATTTTTTCAAACATTTGATTTCCTTCTCTATAATGTTTGATAAAATTATTTGGTAGAAATGCATGGAAATTTTGGTAGCATAGACAAGGTAATCAACTATTTGAAAAAATGACTCAAATAAATGTGGTCTCATGGTGATGTGATTCACCATGATACCACATTTCTTTGAGTAAGTTTTTCAAACAAGTGATTTCCTTGTCTATGATGTTTGATAAAATGCTTTAGTAGACATGTATGGAAATTTTGGTAGCATAGACAAGGAAATCAGTTGATTTGGTAGAAATGTTTGAAAAAATGCCTCAATGATATATGTCCCCATGGACTACAATGATTGTAAGATATGAATAAAAGGGATTTTTTGAAAAGGCTTTAAATTTTTTCAAGAAAATGCAATTTCTAGGTGTAAAACCAAATTCCACTACATTTTACAACATCTCCCATGCCTATACCAAAATGGAATCTTTGGAAAGGGGCAGATCCATAGAAAATGATTCAAAAATGATTTATTTATTACATAATTATAACTACTCTCATATATATGTGTATACAAAATGTGGAAGAATACACAAGGTAGGTAATTTGGTTTAACAAAATGCCTCAAAGAGATGTGGTTTAAAATGTAATTGGCAAGTGTAAAGAATTGTGTAGTTTAAAATGTGCCAAGAGGGACTAAGGTTATAATGACAAACAAACAATGATGAACATGGAATATGCATAATAAAAAAATCAAAGCATTGTATTATGCATGTATGATAAGGGATGATAAAGAGATATAATAGAATTAAGGAAAATGTAAAGAAAATGTGTAAAGAATTCACATACCTAATAAACAAAGATTTGAATGAATGATTTCTACCCAATTATGTATTATTTATTTCTTCTTGCATCAAACTCCTCAACAATTTGAGTTTTTGACAAGCTTGTTTCCTTTTCAACATTCAATTGTCTATCACTCTTGAATAGAATTACTAACAATAATACAAATAGCCAATGTATAATGTTAAATTCCTACCATTCAATCACAATTAAAATTACAACACTACAAAAATTGAGACTTGAATTGATATATATCAAATTCGATGTCAAACCTCTATTATTTTCTCCTTACTAAGTTGGAAAGCCATAAAAAGATGGTGGAAATTTCATGCAAAGGTGGTAGAATGTGAAAAATTTGCATGTGCATTTCCCAACAACATCAAAAAGATTTTTTTCTTGGAACATGTGCATAACCAAGAGAATAACAGAGCATGTGGGTCTAGATCACGAGTGTGATGAGTTTTTTACCATTTTTAGAGAAAGACAAAATTCACTTGCATTATAACATGAGTGTGTTTTGTCTTGCTATACAAAACAACTATATTTCAAATTCTTCAAAATGTACTCATGTTATGGAAATGTTAATTTTCTTAAGGTTTCCTCTCTCTCTCTCTCTCTCTCTCTCTCTCTCTCTCTCTCTCCTTAGCCATCCATCCCTCCTTAGACATATAGGTCTCTCACTTAACCCTTGACCCTCAACCCTTGACACTATGCCTTAAACCCTAATCCCTCAGCCTTATACCCTTAAAACCTTAATACTTCAACCCTTAAACCCTAAACCATAATATCTCTCTCTCTCTCTCTCTTGTTCCCTCCCTCTGTCCCTCCCACTCCCACTCCCTCTCTCTCCCTCTCTCTAAACTATACCTCCCACCCTGCCTAGATAATTCCCTCTCACTCCAACCCTCTCTCTCTCTCTCTCAACCCTAAACCCCTATACCCTCTACCCTATACATTGGACCCTCAACCCTAATCCCTCTACCCTATACATTGTATCCTCAACTCTCATATATATTTCTCCTTCCCTCCTCTTCTCTCCTCTCTATCTTACTTCTCCCTCCATCTCTCCATCCCATAATCCCTCCCTCTCTACCCTAATCCCTCAAACATATACCCTCAACCCTCAAACCCTCAACCCTCAACCCTTAAACCCTCTACCCTCTTGACCCAATACCCTAAACACTCAACCCTATAGGTCCTCAAACATATACCCTAAATTATTAACCCTCTATCCTATACATTGGATCCTCAACCCTCATCTATGTATCCTTTCATCATCTTCTCTTCTTCTCTCTATCTCAATTCTCCCTCCATCTCTCCCTCCCTCTCTACCCTATACCCCCAACTCTTAAACTCTTAAACCCTCAAACCCTCAAACCTTGACCCTCAACCCTCAACCCCTACCCTCAACCCAATACCCTAATCCCTCAAACTTAAGGCTTCAAACCTTAAACCTGTAAAAAATCTACCATAAACCCTCAACCCTCAACCCTTAATCCCTCAATCTTCAACCCTTAAACCTTAAACCCTCAACCCCTATACCCTCTACCCTATATATTGGACCCTCAACCCTAATCCCTCAACCCTCTACCCAATACCCAATACCCTATACCCTCAATTCTCAACCATCTACCATATACATTGGATTCTCAACTTTCATCTATCTTTCTCCTTCCCTCATGTTCTCTCCTTCTCTTTATCTCACTTCTCCCTCCATCTCTCCCTCCATCTCTCCCTCCATCCATCCCTCTCTACCCTAATCCCTCAATCCTATACCCTCAACCCTTAAACACTTAAACCATCAACCCTCTACCCTCTTGACCCAATACCCTATACCATCAATTATCAACCCTCTAACCTATAAATTTGATCCTCAACCCTCATGTCTCTCTCTCCTTCCCTCCTCTTCTCTCCTCTCTATCTCACTTCTCCCTCCATGTATCCCTCCCTCTATACCTTAGCTCCTCAACCCTATACCCTCAAATCTTAAAAATTTAATCCCTCAACACTCTACCCTCAACCCAATACCCTAAACCCTCAACCCTAATCCTGCAAACCTAAGCTGTCAACCCTTAACTCCTCTACCCCAAACCCTCAAACCTCAACCCTTAATCCCTCAACCCTAATCCCTCAATCCTCAACCCTTAAACCCTAAACCCTCAACCCTTAATCCCTCGACCCTAATCGCTCAGCCCTCAACCCTTAAACCCCGAACCCTCAATCCCTATACCCTCTACCCTATACATTGGAACCTCAACCCTAATCCCTAATCTCTCAACCCTATACCCTCAACCCTCTACCCTCAACTCAATACCCTAAACCCTCAACCCTATACCCTTAATTCTCAACCCTCTACCCTATACATTATATCCTCAACCCTCATATTTCTTCTTCCCTCTTCTCTCCTTCTCTCTATCCCACTTCTCCCTCCATCTCTCCCTCCCTCCATCCCCACCTCTCTTCCCGAATCCCTCAACCCTATACCCTCAAACCTTAAACCTTTAAACCCTCAACCCTCAATCCTTAAAACCTCTATCGTCTACCCTCTACCCTCTGCCCTCTACCCTCAACACTAATCCCTCAACCCTATACCATCAATCCTCAACCCTTAAACCCTTAAACCCTTAACCCTCAACCCTCAACCCTCAACCTTATACATTAAAACCTCAACCATCAATTCTCAACCCTCTACCCTATACATTGGATCCTCAACCATAAACCCTATACCCTAAAACCTATATACTCAACCATGTACCATCAAACCTCAACCCTAATCCCTCAAACCTGTACCCTTAAACCCTCAACCTCATCCCTCAACTCTTAACCCTTAAACCCTCAAACCTTAAATGCTTAAACTCGCAACCCTCCACCCTATACATTAAACCCTCTACCCTATACATTGGAACATCAACCCTAATCCCTCTCTTGCTCACTATATATCTATCTCACCTCTCTCTCTCTCCCTCTCTCCTACACTCTCCGACTCTCTCTCACCCTCCCTCTATCTATCTAGTTCACCTCTCTCTCTCTCTCTCTCCTTAAAACCTTAAACCATAAACCCTTAATACCTCAAACCTAATCCATCAACCCTCAACCCTTAAACCTCTATACCCTAAACCCTTAAATCCTTAAAAACTCAACCCTTAAACCCTTAAACCCTTAATCCCTCAACCCTATACCCTATACATTGGACCCTCAACCCTAATCCCTCAACCCTCTACTCTCAACCCTATACCCTCAATTCTCAACCCTATACCCTATACATTAGATCCTCAACCCTCATCTCTCTATGTCCTTCCCTCATCTTCTCTCCTTCTATTTATCTCACTTCTACCTCCATCTCTCCCTCCCTTTCTACCCTAATCCCTCAACCCTAACCCTCAACTCCTAAACCCTTAAATCCTCAACCCTAAACCCTCAACCTTCTACCCTCAACCCAATACCCTAAACCCTAACCCTAATCCCTCAAATCTAGTCCCTCAAAAATTAAACCCTTAAAACCTCTACCTTAAACCCTCAAGCCTCAAGCCTCAAGCCTCAAGCCTCAACCCTTAATCCCTCAACTCTAATTCCTCAACCCTCAACCCTTAAACCCTAAATCATCAACCCTTAATACCTCAACCCTCAATCCCTATACCCTCTACCCTATGCATTGGATCCTCAACCCTAATACTCAACCCTATACCCTCTACTCTCTACCCTCTACCCTCTACCCTCTACCCTCTACCCTCTACCCTCTACCCTCAACCTTAAACCCTAAACGCTATACCCTCAATTCTCAACCCTCTACCCTATACATTGGATCCTCAACCCTCATCTATCTTTCTCCTTCCCTCCTCTTCTCTCATTCTCTCTATCTCACTTATCCATCCATATCTCCCTCCCTCCATCCCTCCCCCTCTACCTTAATACCTTAACCCCACACCCTCAACACTTAAACCCTCAATCCTAAATCCTCAACCCTCAACCCTTAAACCCTAAACCCTTAAACCCTCTACCCTCTACCCTCTACCCTCTACCCTAAACCCTCAACCCTAATCCTTGAACCCTATACCCTCAACCCTTAAACTAGCTACCCTCAAACGTCAAACCTCAACCCTTAATCCCTCAACCCTTAAACCCTAAAACCTCAACCCTTAATCCCTAAACCATAAAACCTATTCAACCCTTAATTTCTCAACCCTCAACCCTTAAACCCTAATCCCTCAACCCTTAACCCTAAAATATCAACCCTTAATCCCTAAACCCTAAACCCTCAACCCTTAATCCCTCAACCCTTAAATCCTAATCCCTCCACACTCAACCCTTGAACCCTAATCCCTCAACCCTTAAACCCTATACCCTCTAACCTATGCATTAAACCCTCAACCCTAAATTATCAACACTCTACCCTATACATTGAATCCTCAACCCTATAACTTGAACCGTCAACCCTAATATCTCAACCCTAAACCCTTAAACCTGCAACCTCATCTCTCAACTCTTAAACCCTTAAACCCTCAACCCAATGCCCTATACATTAAACTCTCTACCCTATACATTGGACCCTCAACCCTAATCCCTCAACCCCTATCCCTCTCTCTCTATATCTATCTATCCCTCCTCTCTCTCCATCCCTCTCTCCTACTCTCTCTAATTGTCTCTGTCTACCATCTCCCTCTTTCTATGTACCTCTCACTCAATATATATATATCTCCCCCTCCCACCCTACCTAGATAAGTCCCTCTCACTCCAACCTCTCTCTCTCTCCCTCCATCCTACCCTACTTAGCTAAGTCCCTCTCACTCCAACCCTTCTTTCTCAACACCTCTCTCTTAGGTATCTCCCTTCCACACCCTCTCCCTCTCTCAAGTCTCTCTCTCACTACTTCTCTACCTCTCTCTCTCTCTTTCTCTCTCTCTCTCTCAAGTCTCTCCCAACCTCTCTCCCTCCCACCCTACCTAGACAAATCTCTCTCTCTCTCTCTTAAAATTCTCCCTCCATATAAAGAAATAAATACATACACACATACATACATACATACATATTCTAGTAACAAAAAGTATCCCTTTTTCACTTAATTTGGGAATAATTAATGAATAAAATGAACCTAATGTTTCCTTAATGGGTCCTCACTAGGTCGTAAGACCCTATTTTCATATAATATTTCATATTTCTCGAAGTTCGTTCTAGGTAAGTGGCCTAGGACACATTCACCACATGGAAAATGGGTCCTCACTTAGACCTAGGACCCTTCTTTTAAATATGTTTTTGATAGTATTTTAATAATTTTAAATCCATGATTTGATGTCGGCTTGTGATATTTGAATTTAAGGAAATAATGATAAGACATATATAAATACAAGGTTATTTCACTATGTTTCACCTAGAAATTTTGATTCAAGCATCCTAATATTGCACAAGAGCATTTATAGAGTATTCAAGAGCAATTTCAAGGAATTCAAGGGTAGATTATTGAAGATTATTGCAGCAATTGAGGTTCCAATCATCATTTTAAAGATGGATTGCATCATGCATGTTGTTTGAGCTAATGTTGTGATGTAGCATTCAAGATCAATAAAGCATTTCAAAGGAATTGTTTCATATCAAGGTTCCTGATCAAGATCAACATTCATTGAGGCCACTTCATGCTAAGTTGCAAATTTCTTATCCAAGGTTTCAAATAAGGTGTGGTGAGTTGTGAAATTGTATTTTTTCATTCATCATTCCTTTCATGTTCCATTTAATTACAAGTTTTAATTACCAAAATGGGGTTTGAACAAGGCAAACCCCTATTCCCTAACAATCAATCTCCTCTTTGATGTGTGATTGTAGGTTTTAGGTTGAAGATCAATTGGAAATAAAAATTGCAAAATTCGTCAAAGTTGCAAAGAAAGTTGTTAAATCATGGAAATTGAGCTGCAAGACTTATTTATGGCTTTCTGATAGTGCCCAACTAGAATCTTGGAGTGTAGACTGAGAAAAATAGAACCCATAAATTCATTTTCTAGAGCTCTAGCCATGACCCATTCGCCATAGGGCGAATGAGACCTCAATGAGGCTTGAAAAAGAACTTTTGGTGAAAGGTACACAAAATTTGACCCTTTTTAGATCTACCTTTTGACTAGTAGTTGGGTTAAATTTGATTTTTGTAACTCATTTACACATTATTAATTACATATTGAATGATGTAGTAGAGAAAAATAGGTGAACCATATAGTCCCATTTCGGGTCACCTATTTTCCTTTATTTCATTTTGGTGAACCCGACCTTTGATCATTGCATTTTTTTAATTTTGGAGTCCTTTTCATCCTAGATTTAGATCTTGCATTGATTTGCATTGAATTAGGTCTCATTTAGGGTTTCTAATTTGCATACAACTTTGCATTGCACCTAGGGTTTTAGGATTGCATTGTTTGCATTCTTTAAATCTGAAAAGATAAAAAAATTAGTCATCTTGTATATCATCTACATCATATAAAATTTCATTTGAAAATTGAAATAAAATTGCATATCAAACTAGGTGTTTTAGGTCATCATTTTGTCACATTTTGCACTTAAATTTCACATTGCATTCTACAAAAAATCAAACTAAAATTTACTGTAGCAAACCTAAATCTGAAAATCATTGGAAAAAACATGAAAATCAATAAAAAATTATTACAATAACTTCATCTAGCACCCATCGCCATTAAAATCTTCATTTATGTGCTTGTGTTTGTTGCTTTCAATTTTTTTGTTATTGTTTATAGAGTTTTGTTTCATTAACTTGATCATATTTAGCTTAATTTGGTAAAATTTAGTGCATTGTGTGATTTGAAAATTACATTTACAAGATTTAATTTTCAGATTGTTACAAAGTATAATAAAAAAATTACCTTCTTTAGAATCTAAAAATTGCATTCATTCTAGGTCATTGCATTGCATTTTAAGCCTCTTTCCATTTTGGATTTGTACAATAAGTTTGTGAAACTTGTATGAGCTTTACAACTTGGTGTCCTATTAGCTATACTATTGTGAGATGTAGTTCAAGACTCATTTCATCTTAAGATACACCATTCATCATGGATCTTGGGTTTTCTAACTCTCTTTCTAATATTTTTGATAATCAACCTCGTATGGATCATAGTATGCATACCTCATTTCCCATGAATTCCTTACCTAAAATCAATATGCATGATGTTGTTCATATCTCATAAGAAGACATAAAAATAATAGATGAAGGCTTAGAGAAGTTACAAGATATTGTGCTTACTAAAATTATGTACATTAGTATGATTTCTACTTTACAAAATCTAAGGAAAATGCCTAAAACCAAAAATGGAACACAAATTTTCAGTATCCTTAGTCACTTCATTCATGAGAACTTAAACAAACAAGAGAGTAATGACATACATGCCTCAGTTAACTTTATTAAAGCTAAAACTTGTTAGCATTTCAATTCGCACCTCTGGAATGCAGATTAGAAATGGACAACTATGCACAGATAAACTACTCTTCAAATTAGGAGGGGAATCTCCCTCTTCACTAATGAAGCATAAAGAAATTAAAATAAACTATTTGCCAATAATTTATTCTCAGATAAGAACACAAGGTTTATAAATCTCTAGAATCGTAGCTGAGGTTTTCCCTTTTCCAAAAATTCAACTACAATAGGCCTACTCTAATGACTCTTCTATCAACTCAAGTAAACTCAGAGCTTGAGTTTTAGAAGTAAACGAGAAATTATTCAATAAAAAACTCACATAAACTCACTTCCAACACACACCTTAAGACTCATTGTCCTTTTAGATTCAAGCTGAAATAAATATTATATAAGTGAAACACAAAAAAAAACCTAAGACAATAGATTAGAGAAAAGTAAGCATAATATTTTCTTTTTCAAATTTTTGATAATGATTACACTTCTAGGCCAACAAGATTGTAGCAATAACAAGCTTACAGTTTTGCAATCAAACCAAAATACACTTGACACAAATTACACATGAACTAAACAATAAATTGCACCAAAAGGAAGGCATGCAAGCTTCCTCTTACACTAAATGAACAGACATTTTTTAGAAACCAAGATCAGACATGCAAACCTAAACACCTTCCACTAAAGAGAAAAACAATGAAAAAGCAGAGCTTTGCATGAAATATGCAAATTGATATTATTTAGGAATTCAAAGATTACAATGAGATGATTTTCTTTATAAAATAAAAGTATGCAACCCTAATGTTGACCTAAAAACAACTCAACTAAATAAAGCTTACTTATTAATTAAGTAAACTAATTATTACCTAAACAAAACCTAAGTAAAGTTATGCAAGTGCAATTCAATATTAATTACACTAACACCCCCTATAAGTGCAACTTATGGAGACTAAATAAGCATGCACCTAAAACTAAGATGAATGCAAGAAAGCATGAATGGGTCCTAACAACAAGGCTTGATTAGGTACCCATGTACAAATGCAATAATGAGGTAGAGAAGGAAAACCCAGTGGGACAACCCCCCCTACAATGAGATGACTGCTACAAAGAAGCACTGGAAGAACATTGGAACCACAATCCAGAAAGCAAGGAAAGATACTTCTGTCTACAAGAAACCATATCGGAATCATAATAATGCAACATCAGACCCGATGCCACGGAACACTCGAAAACACCAAACTGGAACAACCCTAGAATCCATAAAGCAACAGTAGATGATATGACGATGATAGAATCTGGAAGCCATGAATCTTGATGTCGATGCCAAACTGAGGCTAAATTTTTTCCATGGGAACATGTACCATAAAAACTTAGGACATTAACCACAAATTTAGTGGCCCTCAAACTGAGATGGATCCGAAATGAATATGATATGTGTCAAGCTAAGACAAAATATGGCCAAAAGAAACTAAGAAACTAGATTACAATCCATGAGATTTTTCATCAAAACACAATGAAGATCAAAGTGCATGCACACTCTAATCAGATTATTATGCAAGAAACCCCCCTGATGGAGCTTTATATCAGTTCATTTATTACAATACCCAATGATAAAAAAAGAGATAATACATAAACATGCATAAAAATAAAATAAAAATAGACCTCATATATGTGTAGAGGACTAAACCATCTTTCCAATGCTGCAAGAATGGCGAAGAAAGGATCATCGAGTCAAAAGATATGCCCTCCAAAGTGAAAAAAAAAACATATGAGTTCAAGGATCTGAAAAATAAAACTGGAACATAATCAGAAAAAATAACTTGCACCATCAGAACGGTCTTAGAACCAGCTTTCCAACGATATCTTGTTTGCAAAAAAATGACTCCATACGCAAAAGTTATGCCCGATTTGGTGAAAGTGTTCCAAAATGGCCAATTTGGCCTACAGGCAGCCCAGGGGGCTAAAACAAATTCAGCCCTTGGTCTTGTGCGCGACCAGGGGCTGGTGGATAGGGGGCTGGGGCAGAGCCCCTAGTCGTCCATGTGACCACAGTAGGCGCTGGGAGGCCAACCGGGGGCTGGGTGCATAGCGCCTAGTCGCCCATAGGACCGCGCGCGAAGAGCAGAGGGGCCCGTGGGGGTTGGGCTGACCGGTGGACGGTTGGTGGTGCCACTGGTTTGAGCAGCCGACGGGTGGCCGCCCAGCGGTGGACTTCATTACAACTACAAGTGCAAAAGTTGATGCAATTTTTGATTTTTTTCTTGATTTTCATGAAAAATTGCCTCAGAATGCGTGCTAGGGAGGTCGTACAACCTCCCTCGCAATTTTTTTTTGCCTTCTAGATCAACTTCTTCAAAATCAACAAAACGAAGGGTGATCTTAGGGTTTTGGGGCACTACGAATGTGATGGCAGTGTCCGTTTTGCTCCAATTTGCTCTGAAAAATAGGCTACCTCTAGAGCTTGCAAAAAATCACCGAGCTTGAAACCCTCACAAATTTCTTCAACGATGACCAAAATCAAAAAAATAAAAGTCATTCCTGAATTTTTCCAACACTTTGAATCCAATGGAAATGCTCGATTTGATCCAAGATGCTACATAAATGAACTCAAGGCATGATACCCTCGAGGAACCCCGAACGAACTCTGCAATGATTTTCTCCAGAATTTGAAAAGGGGTTACATGTCAAGGCTCTGATACCATCTTAGAAACCAAGATCAGACATGCAAACCTAAACACCTTCCACAGAAGAGAAAAATAATGAAAAAGAAGAGCTTTGCATGAAATGTGCAAATTGATCTTATTCACGAATTCAAAGATTACAATGAGATGATTTGCTTTATAAAAGCAAAGTATGCAACCCTAATGTTGACCTAAAAACAACTCAACTAAATAAAGCTTACTTATTAATTAAGTAAACTAATTTACCTAAGCAAAACCTAAGTAAATTTATGCAAGTGCAATTAAATATTAATTACACTAACAACATTGAATAACAACTTGCAAGAAAAATTAGGCTCAACAATTTGTTATCACAATAACCATTAAAGAAAAATGGGCAAGGCTGCCCTTATTTATACACAAGTGAGTTGTAGGAAACCCTAAAATCTCCTTGCTTTTACAACTAGACTTTCCAAATTGGAAGCTTGATTTCTAAAACTAAAACAAGACAACTAACCACTAGCTCAAATAAGTTAAGATAAATTTAAAAGCAAAGAAAGGTCCAACTATTACAATTTGATTTTTTCTATTTCTCAAAGAATAGATAAGCATGAGACAATGATAGAAAGAAAACTCAAAAAAGGCATCGAGTTAACCATTGATTTAATACTATCTTTGGAAATCTTCACTATCCCAAAAAGATGACTCATTCATGGATAATTTGGGAAAGTATATCTGCCAAAAAGTTGGGAAAATAGTCCATGTTGAAAAACTCAAATTTTGACTATAATCTCGTCTATGTTTGGAAATGTTTCGCACAAATTGCTGAAAATAGAATGTTAATTTTTCTCCAAAAAAAGGTGAGGTCTAAGTTTTGTAGAGATTCATGTTCTAAAGAGACCCAGTTGATCAAATTTTAAAAAAGTTGAGGGCTTCCCGAAAAAGCGTTGAAAAAGTAGATTTTTGGAAATATAAAATTTCCCTATCTTTAAGAGAAGTAAAAAGAAAGTGGACCCAAATTGATGAAAACTAAAAAATATGACCACATTTCTAAAATGTGGTGCTCTAGAAGATTGGATCATGAAAAAGCGTGCCTCTATGCTTGCCAATCCCAAATCCATGAAGAAAACTGAAAATGTACTCAATTTGAGCATCCAAATCTTGATGAGAAGAAAATTTTATCTTTTTTCCTTTGGATGCCAATCTGCAAAATATGAAGAATAAATGCCAAAATCCTTCTTAAATGGAGTTTGAAGATGAAAAAGTGCTTTATTCTCCAAGCTTTAAAACTTTGAAGTCAATCCGGAAGTAGGTATGTCAAACATAGACACTATTTTGAATGTCAAATGATGAAAATTGGAAAATTTCTAAGGCATTGATTCTTGGGCACCCCTAGCTAGCTAGGGTGCCTACGCATCCCAGACTCAGCCATTTTCTTGAAATTTTCAACTTTTTCTTGATAAAATGCATCCCTTTGATCTTCGATTCAGGACGCTAGATGAATCCTGTGAACTGGCTGATTGATTCCTTGCAAAGCTCGATCGAATTTGGAAAGAATCTTCTGAAGGATGCAACTTCGAAAAAAAAAATTGAGCCCTCAAAATCTTGGGTTCCCCTGGCTAGTTGGGGCACCCAACTCCTCTAGAGTTAGTCATTTTTATATTTTTTTCATTTGTTCTTTTAATCCTTTTTGTTTTGCACATATTTCTACCTCCATTTAATCTACAATATCTGGTGTTTGAAATTTTTGATGAACTCATAGATGACTTTGTTAAAGAGCCTATTCAAATTTGAAAGAAACTTCTTGGAGGTTTCAAACCCTAAATACAACTTTTATTTGCTTAAAACCTTGGGCACCCCTAGCTAGTTGGGGTGCCCATCCTTTTCAAAATTAACCATTTTCAAATGTTTTTCAATTTCTCAAATTTGTCTCCCATGCTTTTTCCTCCATCTGATCTAAAATATTTGGTGATTGATGAATCTGATGATCTTATTGAGACATCTAATGGAAAGCCTGAAGAATTTTGAAAAACGATGAGCATCTTGGAAAACCCTAGAAACTAAATTAGACCTCTCAAAACCCTAGGCACCCCTAGCTAGTTGGGGTGCCCATGGATCCCAGAGTTAGATTATTTTGAAGGTTTTTCATGATTTTTTAGTTTTCTTATCTAACAAAGCCTCTCTCTTCAATTAAAGATTTTTTATTGTGGAAACTAGCAGTGCTCGTCCCACGAATAAATCCCCTACAAAACTTGTCTATTTCCTAGGTTTGTGATGTTCAAGCATGCAAAACGAAGCAATTTTCAATCCACCTCGAAATGTGTTCCAAAGTCTCAAATATTCAATCTGAGCGTCTCCCCATGTTTTCCACATGAAGACCTTTGAAATGGGCACGTTCGCAAGCCTTCACTGTTGAAACTTAGAAAACCAGTGAAAAGTGCAGCTGAGCTGAAAAAGTGCACTCTCACTGTTTTTCACAAAATTGACTAAGTATTGGAAGTGCAAGGGCACACTTTTTCAGTGCCC
The DNA here is from genome assembly GCA_007115665.2 of Sequoiadendron giganteum. Lineage (NCBI taxonomy): Eukaryota > Viridiplantae > Streptophyta > Pinopsida > Cupressales > Cupressaceae > Sequoiadendron > Sequoiadendron giganteum. The sequence goes on along the minus strand of CM021101.1, from coordinate 175,420,653 downwards.
TTGCACTTAAGTATTTTTGACTTAGGTGCAAAAGTGCTGAAAAAGTGCGCCCTTGCACCTAAAGTGTTTTTAACTTAAGTTTTGTTAACTTTGGTGTATTTTTGTCAAAAAAATTATTTTCTTTCATTTTTTCACTCCAATTTTTATGCCTTGATTGAATGCACAACTTGAGTTCGCCATTTATACTCATTGATCACTTAAAAGTGATTTTTGTTTATTTCATTTCACTTTTATTCTTTTCTCCACCTCTCCTCTTGGTGGTCGACCATGCTCTTGGCTACAAAACGTGTTTTTGAGAAAGGGTTTCTTTTCAGTTTTGATTTATCTTCCAACATTCTCCAGGTACGTTTGGTTTTTGGTTTCATGATCTCTTTTTCTTAATCACATTTTCTTTCTCTTGTTCACATCGTTCTCTTGGGGGTTTTTGTTGTTTGATACATACGTTTTTTTCTTACTTATATTTTTCTTAGCTTCCATTCTTAGCAAAAAAAGGCGTGCCTTCTCTTCAATTCATTCTCCTTCATGTTTGATTCACATTTTTCTTCCTCCTACAAATCAAACGTTTTTCTTTCTCCCATCCACATTTTTCCTCTTCCCCATTCATGTTTTTTCTCCATCCACATTTTTAGCTTATCAAGGCATGAAGAATCCATGCTTTCTTCTCTTCTTCATGCTCCTTGCACTCCACTCTCAACAAAAATGTCAATATCAAAGCCTTAAGGCCTGAAAATTCGATGCCATTACCTTAAGACTTTTTATTTTGCTCAAATGTTGAAACCCAAAAAAGAAACCTCCCTTGCATTTCCACAAAAAATTCTAAGTCAAAGTGCAATGGCACACTTTTTCAGCACCATTGCACAAAGTGACTTTTTCCCCCATGTGCAAGGGCGCTGATTTTTAGCACCCTTACACTTTTCCCTTAAAAACCAAAAAAAATTCACTAAGGAAAAAGCGTACTTTTTTGGAGCTATTGCACCATTTCCTGCACTTGACCAAAGTCGCTCTAAAACTATCCAGTTTCGCTCTGAACTACTTCTCAACCATTCCTAGCATCGTTTTGCATTCCTCGTCACTTATACCATGTTTTCTCAACATCCCTCCTTGCTTCATGCATCCCAATGTTTCCTTTTTGACTAATGAGTTGTTGACTCTTATTTGCAGAGTAGTGATTGATCTCGTCAAAAGATCTTTTCCTAAACAGAGCTAAAGTAAACTCAGATGATAGCTAAGAAACCTCCTCCGTCTTCAAAAGTTGAAGGCAAGATGAAATACAAGTACCAAGGTGTTTACCCGCCACCGGTAGTGGTTTCGAAGGTTGAAGAGATCAGAGACACGAAATTTGGCCATCAAGATCTCCTTGAATTCGTGAAAAGAATAGAACAAAAGCCTCTTGAAGACTCTTTGAGAGCTATCATGCACAGTAATCTTCACCTGGTTTCTATATTTCTTACTCTTATGCATCACACAAAATTTGTTCTCCAAGTTGCTTCTCACTAATTCGGGAGAGAAGAAGTGTCATTAATTCTTCCGGACATGAGGTTTTGAGACTAGATTCGGACTTCTTTGATATAGTTTTCAAAATCCCGCAAATGGAGAAGTATGTTGACATCTCGATACGATCGGCACAAGAGGTCTATGACTTGGATCCAAATAAGGCCGAGTATCTGATAAACAGTCAATGGTTGAAGGAACGTCAACATACTATTTCCAGATGGCCAAAAGGGCTTCCTCGAGCTGACTTCAAAGAGGACGTCAAAGACATGATCATACTTTTGAGCAGGGTGAAAGGATTTCCAGAAACTTCCCATTTTTGTGATTAGATGTATTCAAATTATAAGAAGACACAAATTTCACATTGACTGGGGTAAACAAATCAATGATGCAATTCATGAGCAGTTGATTAATGTACTGACTACCTTGAAGTTATACATGACTTAATACTTGGTGTATGTTGCAGCTGTGATGAGACAATTCCCAGGCCTATCCACAAAAGGGAACCGAATTTCTACACCAATCTATGATTACTTTTACCAATTGGAATTGAAGGAGAGCCATCATCATTTTAGGAGAGTCACTGGCACTTTCTTTGCACCTCTGATTTTCAATTTTGATCCAACTATCGAAAGAAAGAGAGTATCAGATGAGGCTTACAAAGTGGTAAGTAAGGTTAGATGCATATATCTTCAATTCTCGACTTTTACTTACATAAGGGTATGATGCTATACTGGTTGTCCTTACATGTTGCCTAGATATCCTTCAGACAAGTGGATTTTGATGGAGTTATGCAGATAGCTAATCTCAGTTCACAAAGAACGTTGAAGGATTCACAAACCCAATTTTAAGTTTCCAATGACAATTAGTAGATATACCATCAAAAGTGTGCAAAAGGAAAAATCAATCTATGTTGAGATGCAGATCATGACGATCAAGAACTACAAATATAGACTTGATTTTGAATACTGATATGTCAGAAAGAAGCTGAAAAAAGGGGCAAAAACATGGAAATCACTTTGAAGACATTTGGGCTGATTGTAGAGATGAAGAAGCTATTCATAAGATGGAATGGTGTAGGTTGACTGTTCAACAGATTAGAGATCTTGGTGTTGCTGACCTACCAGAGGATTTCATAGATCCTGCCAACATCCTAAATGTTGCCTATGATGAACAACAGATCTTCAAGAAACCTTTTCCTACAATTCAATGGTCAAAGAAGGAGAGCATTTATATTAGAGAAAGGTTATTCCCAATTTTGGCTAACACTATTGAATGGTTACATAAGCATGGTTTTTAGATGAAAGATTTCATAATAGAGTCAGAAGGAGAAGAGTTTGGAATATAGGTTAATCTACAACAAGAACCCCGCATCAAAGAATTTTTTTTGGTTATTCCTACTTCCTTGAGAAAGGGTCCTAGAATAAAATTCACAATTGGAAAGAAGGATGTTCGAGCCATCCATGAGGAAGGGACTACATAATCTAAACCATCTTGCTCAAAAGGAAAGAAGCCTATTTCCAAAGAGATAGATTCTTATAATGAAGAAAGTACAAGTGATCAATCCATTGAAGAAGAAGATTCAGAGGAAACAAACTCCAATGAAGAAGAGCATTCAGAAGATGAACACGAGTCTAGAAGTGATCAAGAAAGTGAGAAAGAGAAAAAGGATTAGGAAAATGATCAACAGGAACTCAGGATCGATGAAGAACAAGCTATGTCTCCACCTGAGCACATAGTTAAAGATTTTCCCCTGTCATCATCACCTGTAATTTCAAGCGTTCCTCTCACATTTCCTATTATTGACATTCCTCTGCAACCTCTTTCCATATTAGCTATTATTAGATCTGTCATATCCACAGTGGACAATACACCACTCCCTATAGCACCAACCACACTAGATACTCCTTCATTGATGGGTGTTCAAACGGTTGATGTTCTGTTAGGTTCTCCATCATCCATTCCCAGCTTGTCTTCACCATCATATGACCTCAATTCAAAAGCTGAATTTAATAGGTTTATGAGTAACTCTCTATAAAATCAAGTCAATGTGCAAGTTTTTGGAACAGTGATGACGGATACCTCGCCGGTTGTTTCCATACCCATCCTTCCATCAGAAGTGGCAGTAACAAAAGAATTGATGGTCAACCAGGAATAATTTGCCTCCTCTCTTCCCCCGTGGTTGGTATCCCAAGTATCAAAATGAAAGAAGCAAATGATTTCTCCTGAAGAGCTTGATCTCGAAGAGATACCTCCACCAAAGGCCAAGGGTAAGAAGAAAGAGAAAGTATATTCATGGCTTCAGGTTGACAAAGCAGGTCAGAAATATGAAAAGATTGGAATTCCAACTCAAGAGGAAGGGGATGTTAATATGGAGGATTATATAGTAACCAGAGTCCATCTTGGCAAAGTTACTAATGAAAGTGCCAAGGCAAATGCACAAGTAACTTTGAATATATTGGCAGATAGACTAGACAAAATGGAGCAAACCCATGACCTATACAAACAAAGGGCAGAGCATTATGCCGCTATTGTTAAAAAGCTTGCAGGATCCACAAGTAATGCACAACCATTGACAATGGTAAGTCCTTAGGACCCAACTATCAGAAAGGCTGAAAGATTTCTCTCCAAAGGAAAAGCATTGTATGAATTCATCAATAAAGTTGTAGAACACGATTCTCAAATTATAATTGCCACCGATGAGAAAGCTACCCAGGTAGCTTAGATCAAATTAGAGTTGGATAAAGAAATAGTTGTTATTTCTCAAGAGCTCAAAGAGATGGAAAAATTCTTGTCATTTTGGTCACAAATGAAATAGGTAAAGCTCAGTAAACTGGTGGAAGCCGAGGTTATTCCCAACAAAGAAAAATATGTTGAAGGGAATCTTTGAGGAATTGTATTCAGATGATGAAATCCCTTACAAAATATCTCCACCAAGTTCGGGAAGATGTGGAAGAACATCGGATTATTCTTGAAAGAAGGGTTAAAGAGTTTCTAGGCAAGCTTCATGAAGAAGACCGTATCTTCCTTCTAGATATAGAACTATCATAGATCTTCAAAGAAGTCATCATGGGTTAGATAGAGAGTGCAAAATTTTCATATGCCTCCATAGATGACCTATGTGATATTAGGCTCACCCTTGATAACCTTAAAATGTATCTTGATAGGTGCAAGAAGGTTCTTTCATCCGCCAAGAGATCAGTCGCAAGGATTCACACCATTGTTGATTATACGATTGGTCCGGATGATAAATTCATGCAGGAGACCAGGAAGAAATATGAAGACTTCCACACCCAAGCAACAAACCATGAGGATTCTTGATCTCACCTAATTTCCTAAATGTACTCATGTCTCTTTTCTATATATATGAGAGATCTCTATTGTAATATTTACCTTTTGATATTTTTCAACGAAGTGTTGCTCCTTTGAAACAAAAATTGAAGCTTTGTATTCAATTTTGTGAATATAGATCTAATTAATAAAGAAGAGGATTGCATACCATACTTTGTGTTGAGATCGATCATCTTATGATTTGATTATATCGGTGGTGACTAGTGTATGAGATCTAAAGGGCTTCAAGTAGTTTATGTAAACTCTGTGTTACATCTATTATTTGGATTGGATTTTATGTGTGAATGTTTTGGTTGAAAGATCTACAAGACTTTGTGCTTCTAATGCGACAAATGATACTTCTACATATCCAACATTGAAAAATCTACTAAACGACTTTGTGCCTTCGTGAGCTTTCCCTTTTCCTTTTCTTTTGTTATTATTATAAATCATATCAGGTATCTCTACGCTTTGCTTTGATAAGATAGAGATATCGACATTACTGCTATTTGTTAAGTTTCAGTTATTAGATCTAGGACTTTCCAATTGTGAAGCATTGTAAACATCTTCTCTAAAAAAAGAGAGAAGTATGAATGTAACACCCCCCTCCCCCCCCCCATTTCGTAAGTGTAGTGTACATTTTGTAAGTATTTTTTTAGGATTACTATAGATTCTATTAGCAAAAAGAAGGGTGCCTCCCCTTTCTGAGAGGAGAGATTATATCTTACATAGTTGTGGCTGAAATCTAGATAATGTAATCTATTGAAAAGTTGATTACATTATTTTCACCCAACAAGATTTTGACTAACTAATTGATCTAATGACCTGGCTAGTAGATTCACTGTGAAGCCAAAAGAATTTTTAGAAAGACATCTTGGATGCACAAACTCTAACTCTAGCATTTGAGCCCTTGAAATGTTGGGTGCCCCTGGTTAGTTGGGGCACCTTTAATGTCTAGAGTTAGTTTTTATTTTCACTTTTCAACTCTCTCTTTTCTCTTCGTGTTCATTGTTTCACGCTCGGTAGTTGACTTCACCATTGAGCGTATTTTGATTATCGAGGACTGGAAATATGCTAAGGCAAAGAATCCTAGGTTCCTAGACTGGATAGGGGCACCTGAACTCTCCAAACTTAGTTTATTTTTGCAACTTTTAAGAATTTTTTAGATTCCCCTCCTTCATTCTTCATTTGTCGAGCATCTTCCACTGTTTCTCAATCTGTACAATGTTTGAGACCTTGAATCTAACACCTGGAAGTTGATCATCCTCCATTGATGACCTTGGAGATCCTAATTTAGCTTTTGAAAAAGCAAAATAGACCCACCAGAGAAAAAAATGATCTTTTGATGATTTTGACTGGACCAACCTGATGAGGAAGTATTTTCAACAAATCAAAATCAGTTTGACCCTTGGAAGCAGAAATTCTCTTTTTTAGAAATTTTTATTTTTAGAAAAAAATTCCAACATCCATTTGAGAAAAAACCCCAAAAAAGTAATTTTTAGAAGCTTTCTATTTTTAGAAAATTTCCTTAAAATTAGGGCTGAAAAACTGAGATTTGGGTTTTGTAGATAAGGTCGCTCTGAGAGACCCAGATCATCAGATTTTGAAAATTTTGAGTTTTTAACCAACATGTGTGACATGCAAATTTCCATTGACCTTTTTGACAATTTTTATAAGACTTTTACCACTATTACAAAAATGCCTTAATGAAGCAAAAATTTCAATTTTGGGTACAACATTTAGCTCTATCTAGGGACCATGTTGGATACTTACAACATAGGAGAACCAAGAATATTTTGAATTTTAAGCTTAGATGAGTTCCTTATCAATTGGCCATCAAAGTCAAGCGTATTTCCTAATCACCTATTACAAGACTTTTCCTTAAAATCACCTGGGATAGGAATTCCTAAAATCGCTTATAAGTTGGAACTTCCCATAAAATCACCTAAAACAAGACAATTAATCACCTAAAGCACGATAAAACTTCATGGAAAGCGAAAAGATATCACAACATAATGAACAAATTATGGAAAGGGGAAAAGAATTACGAAAACAAAAAGGACAATTACTGAAAGAAAATTACTCCACCCTTGAAGGGATGAAGTGCTTCAAATGTATCCCATTGTATGGAAATGAAAATGGATTGGAATGATTTCACTTCTACCTGAAAGGCTTCACTTCTCTTCTAATGAGTATTATAGGAGAAAATTCCTCCAATATGAAGATTCTTAGATCTTCATACACCTAGGCAAAGGCACCTTGAAAAAAGTCAGTATATGTAACAAAGAGAGAAGTAGATACCAATAAGGCATCAATTTTGTTTTCATCCATCCTTGGGATGTCTCTGATGTCAAATGCTTCAAACCATTCAATTGTATTCCATAAAAAATTTCTATAATGTCATAGGTGATCCTTTCTGACCTGAAAAAATCCTTTGATTGGCTCATCAATCAACGCTACATGCCCTTTAACACATAGGAGTTTGATTCCCATGTCTTTGACATTTTTGAGGCTTAACAAAAGTGCCTCTTTTTCAGCCTCTGTGAATTCCAATTGTCGACAATACATAAATGGGTAAAAATTTCCTTTAGGGGAGATGATCGTTTCCCCTACTACTAAACCTATTGTTGGATAAACCCCATCAAACTGCATTGTCCATAGCTTTGTATCTTTTATCAATCTCTTTTGAGGATAAGCAATGTTTTGGTCTTCAGTTTCTATCTCTAATAGCATCACATAATTACCAAGACCTATTTTTTAGTATAAAATTTGGGTTAGGGAGTTTGGGTATTTCACCACTATGAATCGAGGTTTGGTCTCAAGTTCTATCTTAATTTTTCCCTCCTTTATAGGAATGATTACAGATGACCAATCCAACTGCATTGCACCACCAAGATCTGTGTAGAAGCTCTGGCTTAACAACATCTCGTAGCTGGTTGGAATGTCAGCCACCCGGATATTTATCACTAAAATTTTCTCTAGACAAGCTACCAACCTTGAGAATCTTCCAATTGACCGACCAATGACACCAGCTTAGACTCAAGTGAATAACACTTGTCCTATGTCTTAGTGCACAAAATTCCCAATGCAATCATCACTTGTAGAGGCATGGATTTGTCTGAGGCTCCTGAATCTATGATGCAATTGCTCAATTTGAATCCTCATATATGTAAATATATATAGAAGGGTTTAGGCTTCTCTTCCACAAGAAAATATGACTCGAGCAAAGTAGGCTAAATTGAAGCCTCTTTCTTTACATATTGTATTATTATGTCTAGTTGTTCAAGATGATCACGAAGATACTCCAACTGTGAAATTTTAACCTTGGTCTTCATCATGGAGTTTACAATGTCAAAATTTGCTAAGGATGAGTCTTGACAAACCACTTCCTTAACTTGTTCTTTAGCTTTCCACCTCTCTTCTTCTTCCTTCCACACTTTCAAGTGTTGAGCATGTGGAAACATATGCATTGAATGTCTTCCATGATTTACTACAAGAGAGTAGTGGTAGAGGTCTTCTTCTTCTTCTTCAATAATGGTTTCAAAGTATCCCATAGAAAATTTTCCATCAAAGTTGTCCATCTATGGTAAGACAACATTTAAAATTGGTGTAGGTACAAAACTTGAACTAGGTGTAGCTTCAGTAAAGCCCATGATCTGATTCATTCTTAATTTTTTAGGACATGTAGTACTAGTATGTGCATCGGTCTCATGAAAAGAGAAAAATACCATATTTTGTGTAGCTTCAACTATTGGTCTTGTTGGAGGTGCTAGCAATCATGGTCGGTAATTACTGAAAGACTAAAAATTATTTCTCTTAGGTTGATATGGTTGTTGAGGTTCATACTATTGTTAAGGTTGAAATTGTGGTGGTGGAGTACAAGCATCTCATTGGCTACCTTTTGTAACAGTGGATTTGTAGAACTCTGAACTAGAGGCCTAATTGAGTCCTTCTTCATCTTTTCAGAGGTGATCATATTATCCTCCAACTCAATGGCGTGTTCTTGCACATTTTTCAATACGATTTCTTTTTTCGTCTTGAGGAAGAAGGCTATCTTTGATGGAAGAGTATTTATGAAATGACTCATCAAAATATTTGATGATGGATTAAGTGTAGAAGAAAGTCATGTAACAAGATAATTAAATCTTACAACAAACTCCCTCATGGGCTCATTATTCTTCATCTTTGAATTTTCAAGTTGGGAAAACAATAGATGATTGTCTTCAGTGAGCTTGACACTCACCAAAAATTTCTCACTCATAATTTCCTAGGTTGTAATAATGTTTGGCTCCAAGTGATTGAACCAGTCAGTAGCATTCCCAACAAGAGTCTCCACATAGAGATGCACTATTATGTCTTCATGTGCCACATGCAAAACAATGCAAGCCATTGTGAACATAAAAAATGGTCATCCAGGTGTTGAGTCCCATCGCCATGAAACCAAGGAAAGTGCTTCCTTGACCCTTTAGCTAGCTCATAATTTTCATACAAAGCCAAAGGTCCAATGTTGTCACCCAAGGTAATGGGGGTGGACGTCATTGATTTCTGCCAACATTATTGTTGTTATCACCTATTGCTTTTGGCCGGATCACAAGTTATTATTGATAGGAGCAATAGGACACCATATGGTCATTCTCATGTCATAAAGTGTAAGATTCCTTGATTTTTTATGCCTCGTGCCCCACGATGGGCACCAAAAAATTGTTGGCATTTCAATTCACACCTCTGGAATGCAGATTAGAAATGGACAACTATGTAGAAATAAACTGCTCTTCGAATTAGGAGGCAAAACTTCCTCTTTTATGATGATGATTAAATAAAGTAAACTAAATTATTTTCCAATAATTTTTTTCTCAGCTAAGAGCACAAGCTTTATAAAACTCTAGCATCATAGCTAAGTTTTTCCCTTTTCTAGAACTTCAACTATAACTAGGCCTACTCTAATGATGCTTCTATCAACTCAAGTAAATTGAGAGCTTGAGTTTTAGAAGTAAACAAGGAATGATTCAACACAAAACTCACATAAAAACACTTCCAATGCACACCTCCAAGACTCATTTTACTTTTAGATGCAATCTAAAATAGAGATTATATAAGTGAAACACATAAAACAAAACCTGAGATAGTAGATTAGAGCAAAGTAAGCATAAGATTTCCTTTCTCAAATTTTAGGTAATGATTAAACTTTTGGGACAATAGGATTGTAGCAATAACATGCTTACAGTTTTGCAATCAAACCATAATACACTTGACGAAAATTACACATAAACTAAACAATAACTTGCAGCAAAAGGCAATAATGCAAACTTGCTCTTAAACTAAGAGAAGAGACACTGAATAACAACTTGGAAGAAAAAGTAGGCTTAACAAATTTTTATCATAATAATCGTTAAAGAAAATGGGAAAGGTTTCCCTTATTTATACACAAGTGAGGAGTAGGGAACCCTAAAATCTCCTTTCTTTTATAACTAGACTTGCCAACTCGCAAGCTTTATTTCTAAAACTAAAACAAGACAATTAACCACCAACTCAAATAAGTTAAGCTAATTGAAAATTAGAGAAAGGCCCAAATATTATATTTAGATTTTTCCTATTTCTCAAAGAATTGATAAGCGTGAGACAAGAATAATAAGAAAACTTTGAAAAGGCATCGAGTTAATTGCTACTTTAATTCTATCTTTGGAAATATTCATTGTCCCAAAGAGATGACTCATTCACGGATAATTTGGAAAAGTATATCCACCAAAAATCTTGGAGAATAATCCATGTTGGAAAACTCGAATTTTGATTGTAACCTCGTCTATGTTTGGAAATGTTATGCACAAACTACTAAAAATAGAATGCTAGTTTTTCTCCAAAAGGTAAATTCTTGAAAAAATCTAAGGTCTGGGTTTTGTAGAGAATCGCGTTTTGGAGAGACCTAGTTGATTAGATTTTGAAAAAATATGAGGTTCAAAAAAATTGATGGCTTCCCAAAAAAGTGTCGAAAAAATAGACTTTTGGAAATATAAAATTTCCCAATCTTGAAGAGGAGTAAAAACCAAGTGGACCCAAATCGATGAAATTTGAAAAGTTTTTTTTGCCTTTAGCATTCTTTAAATAAGTTATTTCTTTACTTTATGGGATATTTCCTATTAATATAAGTTGGTTTGAGAGGTGTGTTTCTCTTTTGAGGTGGATGCAATTTACAACAAGATGTTATCTATATGTAGGAGATATGCCACCAAAGGATCTTGTAGGGATGAAGTATCAATACAAGGGATAACACCCACCATGTATGATGTTCTCTCCTTATACTAAGAATTGTGACACTAACCTTGGTCATGTTGACATGGAGTAATTCGAAAGGAGGATCTATGATGAGGAAACTCAAACATGTGTTGTCACAATATTGGAAAATTCTAGACTGGTGCAAGCAATTGTTTTCTCAGTCATTGTTCTATCCTCAGAGTTGGTACTAACATATGCTAACTAATGCAACCACATGATTAGGAAGATGATGGGATTTTCTGGATAATTTTTACTTGATGTTAGTTTAGATATGATTGAGAAGGTGTTTAGAATTCTTGCATCTCCTTAGTATGAGCCAATTGATATGAAGAAGGCATTAAAATACTTCAAGGACAATGATGCAAATATCCTCAACCACATAAATAGTTAAATGTTGTTTACCCCCAAGGAAGTGGCTCTCAAGATGGCTAAGGTGTACCAGCAATGTGAATTCAAAGAATACATCAAGGATTTGATTGTACTATTGAGTAGATTATTTGGATATGCAAATGCAATGGATTTATACCCTTGGATGGTTAATTTTATCATAACCATCGATGAAAACAAGAAGAAAAAAATTTATTGGTCCACTCTCATCAGTGAAACAATCCATGACACTTAAAGATGGTTCTTCAGGCATCCAAGTTCTACATGACATCATAATTGGTGTATTTTTTGGCTTCTCAAGCCTCTTTCCTTGTTTTGGAGAGAGTAGGTTCCTTACAGCTTGGGGAGGTAACCATTTATGAACATTACCATCAATTGAAATTGGAGGATAGTTATACCCATTTATACATTGTCAATGAAAACTTTGGGTACATTGTGATCAGAGGGTTAGAGGGATATTTCTCCAAAAGGATCACCAATGAAGCCATATAAGCACTTAAGAGTTGGGGAAACTGGTATATCTAGTTTAAAACCTTCATATATATCAAAGTGGTTGGATTCCACCTATATCCATATAAAATTTCAAGGTACCCATCAGATAAGATGATCTTGTTGGAAGTGTGTGGACAGGTGATTGAGATTCACTAATTAATAGTAGGGAAGCACAAGTCTGGATATAGTTTCCTGATCAAAATAGAATTGTATTCATGTGAAAATTTGTAGAATGCCAAGAGTGCAGAAGAAAAATTGGAAAAATATGTATTGTATAATGATCCTCGAGGTAGGTTTGACCCAATTGGAAAAATGACTAAGGTAATATGCTCTTTCTTCATCCATGAGCCTAAATTTGAGGACCATTGGGAAAAATGTGAGGAGGAGTTTGAGGTAAGAATAAAATATTATTTCTGATTGATAGTACATATGATCAAATCTTGCACAAAATCTTGAGTCTCCAAAGATGTAAAAGAAAATGGGAAGTTGTTATATCCCATTTACAATAGGAAACACATCTACAAGCAACCAATCTTTAATGAAGATTATTTAGTAGAAAAAAATGATGATATTCAAGCAAGGGTAGTTGGTTTCATAGCTCGTTCTCTCCATTGGCTCAGACTTCCCTCGCCCATGATCAAGGTATCAAAGCCTATAAAATTAAAAAAAAGGAGAAAGAAACAAAAAAAGAAAAGGCAGGTGAAGGATCCTTCGCTATTGCACCCAAGAGAAAAAGGACTTCACCCCCCAAATTAGCAAAAAATGAAGTAATAGATGTTAGTTCCACTGAAGAAAATGTGGAGGAAGAATAAAGTCTAGTAAGAAAGAATAGGACTAGAGAAGCCATTCGAGAAAGAGTTGCTCAACGAGAAGCTCAACAAACCTATTCCTCCTCCCCTCCACATGAATCCCCTCTACCTTTGCCTCCTCAATCTCCAAAATCACCACATGATCCACCTCCATCTCCACCTCCATATCCACCTTTGTCTCCACCTCCTTTTCCTTCCCCTATTCCAAAAGATGAGCCACCTACCAGGGAGGAATAAATTCTCGTTAAGGCTACAGAAGAAGAAGTAGTGCTAGAAGAGGGGGAGATACAAAGAGACATCCCCAAAAAAGAGGAAGTACATAGAGAGGTCCTTTTTGGTGAAACCATAGCTTAAGAACATATAGAGAAAGAAGTGGACCAAGTAGGGGAGATTCATGATGGAAAATTCCTAGGAGAAGAAGAGATTAGAGCCAAGACAAAACAATGGGAAACCGAGCAAGCTGGTTTAGAAGAAGACTCATGCTACACCCTTAATATTGGTGTACATCAGGTTATGAATAGTCATCTTTTGGCTATCTTAACTCTCAATTAAGTCATTTTATCATTATTATATTGATATTTAGTTATTTAGAATGGCCTAAGGCTTATATAGGGACATCTAATTCGGCCTGGGTGATATCCAAGGCATAATTAGGTATGTATAGGAGGTATTGAGTCTTATTTCATCATAAAATAGTGAATTGTATTCTCATTGGAGATATTTGGAGGTTTCCCCCTTGAAGTGGCTTGTTATTCTCAGATATTATCAAGTATTTTGAGCATATTTCATATGATATTCTTCCATTGTGCAAGTTATTTCATTACAAGTGGTATCAGAGCATGATCTTGGCACCATAGAAGTAAGGTATTTTCTTAATATTGGAGCTTATTTTGGAAGAAACATATCTTTCAGATTTTTATGTTTTTTTCTAATTTTTAAAGGGTTTTTGAAGACCATATTAAAGAACTACACTCCAAATTTTAGATAAATTGGAGAAAAATTGAGCAAATTATTATAGAATTAGGTTTTCTACACAATTGATTTGGAAGGTGCATACATATCACATACTACCTAATTAGAGCATATTTTTACTAGGTTTTGGAAGAAATACGAGAGGAGCCAACAATAATTTTTTTGGAGAAATTGAAGAAGAACTAAGTGAGTTATTGCAAAATTAGAGTTTTCAAAAAATTCACTCTCAAGGTTGTGAATCTGATAATTTCTTAGAGGTTTTTCTACATAAGTGGTATCTTGGCCCTAATAAGTTACAGTAATTTTTTTAGAGAATTTAAGTTTCATTTGTGTGATTTAATTCAAAATTATTGGTTTCCATCATGATGGGGCCTACAATAAAGGGAAAAATAAATGTTGGCACATTGAGAAAATTCCCTGATAAGGATGAGGTAACAGTAGAGGATATTAATCCCAATGAGGAAATTGGTAAGGTCAAGGAAGATATTTCCTCAATGAATATGGAGATGTGTGGCTTGAGAGGAGATATATCAGACATATGAAGCATGTTAAGCGCCTATATGAATGGACCAAGAAAGGAGGTCTTCTGCAACTAAGGTGAAACTTATAGGTCAAATACTCTTAACCCAAATGTACTTCTATGGGATCTAGGAATTTGATACCAAAGGTGTATATGCATAATTTTGATGGAAAGGATCCTCTAACATGGATAAACCAAATGGAGATTTTTTTTGGAGTACATCAAGTCCCAAATAGAAAAAAGGTCACGATGGCTTCCCTATATCTAGAACCAAATCATTTCATTTGGTATCATCGGCTTTACACTCATAGAAAGAAAAAGAGTTTCACTATCTCATGGTCGGTTTTTATAGAGTAAGTCCAAGGACAATATAACAATAGTGCGTGACAAATAACTTCTTCAACCATTTAGCTAAACTTCAACACATAAGATCAGTTAAGGATTATATTCAATGAGTCCAAAATCTTTCCTTACAAGCAGATACAATTATAGACGAGAACTTGAATGATTTATTCTTTCCCAGTGGTCTCAATGATCACATTCAACATGAAGTACACATGTTTAGTCCTAGCACTATCTCTAAGTCTTTTGTCTTATCACGAAGGGTAGAGGAAAATTATTTGATTCCTAAAAATAAAGTAATTAATGTGATAAGAGAAAAATGATATTCAATACCTTCTCTTCCTTAACGTACTAAGTTGACCCCACAACAGATCGAGGAGAAGAGAGAAAAAGGGTTATGTTTCAATTGTGATAGAAAATATATTCGAGGATATAAATATAGTGAAAATATATTGTTCTATATTGAAGGTTTGAGATTGGAAGAGGAGGAACCAATATTTGTAGGTGAAAGGGAGTCAGATGAGGAATCACATGATTCCCAACCAATCATTTTTTGTCATGCACTTTTTGATTTTAGTGCTCCATAAACTCTCAAGGTAGTTGGTTTCTTAAAGAAACAAAAAGTAACAATGTTGATTGATTTGAGTAGTGCTCGTAATTTCATCAACAAAAAATTGGCTACTCATTTAAATTGTTTTATATATCCAGATCTAGAGTTTCAAGTCTTGATTGTAAATGGTGGTACTGTTAGTTGCTCTAAAAAAATCCACAACATTGAAATCATCTCTTCCCTTGTGAGAGAAAAATTTGTTTCCATATCCATTTGGATCAATCACACCAATCAAAGGTGAAAAATGACATCTATAGAAGGTATCTCAAGGCAAAGCTTGAACATTTTGTCAAAATCCTTCCAGTATCCTGTGAGGAGAAGAAAATGGGTTAGGATAATATCAACCATCACCATAGACAAGAAAGGTAATAGAATTGCAAAAATAGGAATCCCATTAGTTGATAAGCTTGAATTTGAGATGCACCCAGAGGACTACTAGATTAGACAAGTTGATTTGGGAGTGCAGACAAGGGAAGGAGAGAAAAAATATCTCCAAATGTTTGTTTATTCTATCTTGAAAAGGATCTCAAAGGATGAGAATACAAAAGAAGATCGCAAAGCTCAAGTGGCTCAATTAATTGCCTACATTAATAATTTGATTGGACTAGTGGATACTATAGCTCCTGAGTTTAGACTACAAGCTACACTGAAGGGAGAAGTCAGACATTCTAACTTGAAGGGATGGTTCCCAATAGATCAACAATGGAAATCTATTTTTTTGACTTTATCCAATGAACTGCTAAAGAAATCAATAAATTAATATCACTTCACTAGTGATGAGGATAGTGCGGCTTATAAAATTGAAGTAAGCATTGATGAGGACTATTTGTTTGGGAGGATTCCAGCTCATTTAAAAAAAAAAAAAAGGTAACACATGGTGAAACCCTTAGTATTTTCATGTTCCATTGATCTAAATGCCTTTACTTTGGTGGGTTTTACTTAGAATATTTCCTTTTCTTCATTGCCCTTGTCTTTTGGTCTAATCCTTCATTGAATTTTTATGGTAAGTTTCCGATCAGTTCAAAACAACTTAAGTTTTTTGGATCCATGTATTGATCGGCCCCTTATACCTAAGGTTTCTCATTTTTCCCCGTTGCATAATATTGTTTTCTTATTTTGGATCCGAGTTTAATATTTTATAAGGCTGGAAATTTGAAATGTTTGGCCTTTACATCCTTTGTCAAAATGGTCTTAAGTCCTTTTAATTCCTTATCTCTCATCTTACCTAGTCGGTCTCCCTTTTTAAAACAACTTATGAGATGTGTGTAATTCTCCCACTTGAGTTCTTGCTTATCGCTCAACATTTTGCTCATTGCTAATAGCCCTGTGACTACTAATGTTGAAATTTTGATGAGCAATGGACCTAATTTCTTATGTATCGCTGCCCTGCTCTACATCACGGATAGGTTTTAAGCCTAAAGCTTCATATCAACGATGCACGATATGAAGGTTTCTTTACTATCACTAGCTACTTTTGTATCACTAATCGCTTAATTGTTTCAAGTTTTAAATCAGTGACGCATGATAACATTATGGCCCTTTGCATCTATTGGCTCATCACCCATTGTGGATTGTTGCTTTATTTTCTTTTCCATATCAATTATGAGTCATGAAGTCTATGGTTCTATTATTACATCGCTAATCTGAGTATTGCTAGGAGCGATGTCTGTATGACCATTGATCTTGTTGCAAAGGACACGTGGCCAAATGTGGAATTATCACCACCTTTCTTCCATTGCTGATGTAATTCAATTATTAAGATGTGAATCAGTGATGAACGAAGGGAAAAGTATAAATTCAAAGAGGAAGACCTAATCTTATCACATACGTTGTTCATATCACTGATAGTATACATAGAGGAAAAAGAGTATTAGAAATATGTGATGAATGCTCAAGTCTTATGCCCATCATGCTACCTCGAGCCATCACAGTTATAAATGGAGGTCTAAAGAACACATCAACAATGAGCAATGGGATATTTGATGGAATATTCCTCTCATTATCAGACACTAAAGTATCATGGATCCACTCAAAGGAGCAAAGAACAAAGTAGCAATGAGCGATGGCCTCCAAGTAAAAGGTAATAAAAGCAAAAAGGGGTGATGTGGCAGCTTTAGGAGACATCGCTAAAATCAAAAGGGGAAAGTGTGAGGACGAAGGGGAGCCATGGATGGAGTTTTAAATCAAAATGATCAACGATCAAAATTTGAACTTAAATAGCTAAGTGTTAGTTTTCTTGTGCGAGCTTTCTTTTAGAAATTAATAGTGAAGATGCTCCATTCCTTGGCTATAAAGAAGGTTGTTGGCTCATTTTTTCTCACAATTTCTATTGTTTGAAGTAGAATAATTGGTCAGGTTTGAAAAGAAAGATAGGAGGAGCTCAGGCGAAGAATTGTAGTGACATTGAAGTCAAAATTTTCTTGGATAAGCAAGTAATTACACCTCTCTATATAAATTGTGTTTGAATTGAGTTGGTTAAGGCAAGTTAGTGAGTAATTATGAAATCTCTAGGTGCTAAGGGTTTTATTTTGATACAAATTTGCATGAGTTGGTAGGAGTTGAGTAATATTTGGTAGGGTTTTTTAATTGTGTTCTACAAATTGAATTTCTTGTAAGTATAAACCAGTAAACCCTCAGCTATAAGTTGAATTCATAAACCCTAGCTATAAACCATGAGCCAACCCAGTGAATCCTCATAATTTGGGGGTAAATCTAAACAAAAGAAGCCTAAGGTTGCTAAACCTAAGCTAGAAGTCTCAGAGAAGTTTGCAAAATCTAAAGGAGAAAAGAGAGATCTTGCTAGGTTCATGGAAGGTTAATCTAAAGATTTTGTCAAGGGAGGAAAGAAAATTGGTAAAAGACCTATAGAGTAGGGTGTCATGACTAGTATAATGATTGACAATGTCATTGTAATTGGTGAGGTTCCATTGCCTCAAATTGGTTGGGAATTATTCTTGTATTCCTTCAATAGAAGATATGTTAAACATCCATCTCGTCACCTGTGGGGTTTTAACCTTGGAAGGTTGGTGGTAGCGAATATATTTGTTGAAGTGGACTTGATGTTGGAGCTAGAAAAAAATTATGATCTTACTGATAGAACAATCAAAAGTGAGAATGGAACCCCACTTCTTGACATAACTAGAGAAAGGATTATGCAAGTGTTTAAGCTACACCTTAATTACACTAACATTTTTATTTTTTATGCAATGAATATGAGAAAAATAAATATGGGTATAAAAAACATGTGCTTCCTAGGAACATGAAAGATGATAAGGGGGGGTTCAGTCCTAAGGAATTGGAACCTTCTGATCGTGTTGAGTTTTCCAACTATTTCAAGAACACATACTACTGCTTGGATCAAGTATCAGTTCATAGGTTTGATGCAAGGATACCAAATACTTTGTTGGTAATGATAATTGATATTCAAAATTGGAACTCCAATAGAGGGTTTGATTATGAAGCATATATTGCTAAGTAGACACATAAAGGGATAATTGGATTGAAGGATGGAAGAGCCCCATTATCTTTCCCCCACTATTCTTTGTTAATGAACATGATTCTTTGCATTAGGCACGAGAAGTGGAAGACAAAAAGTAAGATAAGGAAAAAGGATAAGGAAGGAAATTATTTTCTTGTGCAAATGTGGACTCACATTTGGGACCAAAATTGTCCACATTCAAATTATCTGGCTTTTTGCAATGTTGTGAGGTTTGGTATTTTGGAGAGTTTGGGGGCAACACCTCTATATAGAATTTCAAGAGTTATGAGGGAGATTATGTGCCCCCAGTAACTTAAAGAAGGATCAACAACACCTCACAATTGGGGTGAATGGTTTTTTTTCATTCAAATTACACTTTGATTAGAGCTTATGGAGCCAAGGTTGCACCCAATTTCCTACCAATATATGTTTCTAATAGGTTGGCCTTCATAGAGCTTATGTGGTAGTTGGATTTTATGGATAAGGAACAATTCAGAGTTCATAGGAAGGGTTCAGTGGTAATCCTACAGTGCTCTTTTTCTTATTTTATTGCCACTGCAAAAGAGGGGTATGAAAATTTTGGGATAATGTTGAATAACCTCAGGTTGCCAGTAGATGAGGTCATAAATTATGACCCTAAAGGGTTTGTAAATGAAATAAAAAGAAAGAAGGGATTGTCTGAGTTTTCCCATCACTTCTTGTACACTGGTGATGTAATCAAAAATCTAACAACTAATGGTGCAGTAACTTCTAGGAAGAAAGAATGGACTGCTATATGTGACATTGAGGAAGACATAATAAAGAGAAATGCTTAATATATCAGTTCATATGATGAGATTGATATCCCTTATGAAAGGTCCATGACAAAATTAAAGGATTACCAAAGTGATGAATTCATTGCAAAGGGCAAGGAGGCTGCGGAGAAGGCACATGCACTCAAAGAGCAACAACAAGAAGCTATGGAGATTCAAGAACAACCTCTAGAGGTTGGTGAAGGGGGTAACCCTTTAGTTGAATACTCTGCCACTTAATTTAAATTGGAGATGAAAAATCTGCAAAGCATGTACCTGATGATTAAGAGGTGGAAAGGATATTCCCATCCCCTCAAATAAAAGATGCTCTTGATCCATATGTTCCCAAGGATAAAATTGTGAAGTGGAAATATGGTGAGGAAGCTGATGATGATCCTAGGGTCAAGGCCTATGATGAATTCCTTGTTGATGACTCTTTTGTGAAAACTAAGGAATTCAAAGATTTTATCATTTAGCATAAGATTCAAGACATAAAGAAGAGAATTGAAGAGGCTAAGGCTAATGTGGATTCTTCACAATAGGAGGCAAAAAAGGTAGAGGAGGAGAAGATAATGGTTGAGATAGTAGCAATTACTCTTGTTGAGGCTAGAAAAATTGTTAAGGAGAGTGGTATGATATTACTTACAAGATGGAACCTCACTACTGCAATTGCACTTAATGCAATCAGGAAGGACCCTCAATCCTCTATGTCTGAAGATCATTTTGATAACCATGTCTTTGGTTCCTCCTTTAGTCCCAAATTGCATACCATTGCAATTTGGTCAATGGATCCCAATACAAGAAAGCCTGAAGTGGTGAAATCTATTAAGCAGGTCTTCATATCAGTTGTGGTAAAGAGAGCCACTAATATAACTCCCATCCAAGCTAAAAATTTGATTATGCATGTTTCCATGCCGAGTGTTGGTACTACACAAATACCAAAAAAGAAGTATGATGACTTGTTGAATAAATACAACACTCCTGGATGAATGCAACAAGATGAGGGCCACAACACAAGCCAATCAATCAATAAGGGAATTCCCCCCCCCCATCCTTATCTTCTTTAGAATTATCAACTCAAGACCAAGAGACTTTATCATTGAGGATCCAAAATTTAAAGAAGGAAGTGCAAGTGGAGAAAGATAATGTAAAAAAGGCTAAGGACGAAACTGCCAAGGTTGTTGACAACATTTTTGATGATATTTTGAAACATAAGGTCACAAAATTAGTGCATAAAGATGATACTATTTGGGAGGCCTACAAGAGTATCCATGAGGCCCATGAGAGGTATAATGAAGTCCAAAATTCCTTTCAAAATGATTGGAGTAAATGGGGTGCTAGGGTTGGAGCCTTCAAGGAGATGATGCCTAATATGAAAGATGACCCTGAGGCTCCAACAAACATCCTAGATGTGTTGAAGGTAGTGGACCTATTGGGTGGGATATCAACTTCTCATGGAAAGTTGGGAGTGCAATTGCAAATTAAATTGAAAATGTTTAGAGACATGAGGGACATGTCATGCCAAAAATACTGAATGATGAGGGTAAACTGAAGGATTTTTCTACCTAGAAGGATGAGTTGGGAGGTCTTCTCCCAAATTTCAAGAAAGTAATCAGCCTAATAGATTATACAATGTTGAATCATGTTGTTGATAACATGATATGAATTGAGGTACGAATGGATGCATTTGTTAAAGAGGCCTAACTATTGATGGATGCTAGATACAACCAACACAACACTAAGGTGCAAGAGTTACTAGATATACAATGGCCCACTGAGGAGGACTATAATACATGGCTCGAAAATTTCACAGATTAAGCCTTTTATAAAGTATTGCGGAAATTATATCCTCTTGGTCAAAGTGATGGAAAGATGTTGATGTGGATGTGGTCTCTGCTCTTCTTCTTTTATTGCTTTATGTTTTAACTTTTGCTGATTTTGGAAGCACGTTGAATATATTTTTTCTTATGGAGGAGATGTTTTGCTCATAGTTGATGTTGCTATAATGATAAAAGATGCCCTTTAGAGGGTGAGACGTATCTTATCCAGCCATATGAAAAGGATTTTTGTCTTATGTGGATTCCCCCCTCTCAAAATACAAATATAACTGCTCCGGGATGTTTTGAAATTGAAATTGAAATTGAAATGTATGTCAAATGTGACTGAAATGTGTAATTGGACCTGGAGCTTGTTGCTCCCTTGTTCTTATAAAAGGGAATTCAAGACCAATTGCATGGGTCTTTGGTTGGTGAAGCTTTTGAACTGATGTAATAGAATTTTTTAATACAAGCACAAAGAAATAGAGCTAGTGTTGAGTCTTAGGTTGAATTCAAGTTCATAAATGGCATAATGGTCTTACAATAGTAATAGAATTTGAATGAGAAGTGCAAATTTTGAAGCAATTTCTCTCCTTTTGTATCTTTTCATGCGAATTATTAATAAAATGATAAAATATATTTTTATTAATCTTCAATCATTTTGGTTGGATGTATGGTTTTTTTATGCTTTAATTCAAAGAATTAATTGAAGTGATTAGATGAAATCATAGGTTCGTATGATTAGGTAGAAGGATTTTATTAGTTTATGTTCTAGGATATCTTGATTTTTCATATTGTAATGCAATATCACAATGGTCTAGAAATGCTAAGTTGGTTGCTATTGTATCATAGTCTATCTCAAATTTGAATATGTTACCCATGGATAAAGCATCGTTCTATCATTTCGATTAACTTTGAAGTCATTGAGTTGGCCCTACCTTTCAAAGAACACAATACGAATGAAAATTATTAATACATTTTAAATTGTTGTAAAGTTTCATGATAAGTCATCCATTCTCTGCTTTAGATGATCATTTGTTAGAGAATTAGCTAGATTCTTGAAGGATTTCATCTAATTTGCAATCTATGAGAATGTATCTATTATTTGCAATGTCTATGGTAAATGGTACAAGATTATCACTAAGTATATTGTAGGGATCACCCTCTTGGGTCTTGCACAACCCAAAGTATAGAGGGAAATCCTAGCAAAATTTCACCTAGTCATTGGCCAATCCTCACCATTGTTGATTACTGAATTATGGAAAATTCATAGGTAATTGTTGAGATTAAGTTTGGTTCTAATAAAACCTGCAACAACACAAATGGAGGATCTTTCAAAAGGTGCAGTGGTCGAAGAAGAGGATTAGGATAAACTGCTTGAGTGGTTGAGAGCTACAAAATTTAGGGTAAATATTTTGAATAAGTGCAAGTCTAAATTGAATAAGAATAGAAGCTCGATAGAATAAACAATTATTAAAATCCACCAATTTTTAGAAGATGTAGACTGTATATTTTGGGAGGCACATATTCTGGTTAGGGATCCTAGCGAGATGATAGAAGAATTAAAGAATCAGATGCAGGGATAGGTCACCCAAGCTACCATAGATAAAATTATGAATAAAAATGAAAAACTCTAATCCCTTCAAGAAGAGTTTACCACCTTCAGCAACCTACAACAACAAATGGATAAGTCTTCTGTTAATTAGAAAATAAAGGTTCAATATTAACGACGCCCATCCATGTCAAAGATGAATGAAGTAATTTTGGTGTTTACTGACAACTTCTCTAGTTAATTGAAGGCAATAATTATAAATTTTGATGTGTTATGTTTTATTTTAAATAAAGTGCTGCCAAATTCTAATGGCTAGCTTGTGAAAGTGGAACTGGCATTGGAATTTAGTTATTTTTAGTTTTCTTTTTGTTTCCTTAGATTAAGCTTAGTTAAACTAAAACTAAAATTGGGGTGCCCAATTAAACTTTAGTTGTATTTTCAATTTTCCTTAGTTAGATTTGGAAAGTTGGAGTTAGTTCTAATTTTCTTTTTATTTAGATCCACAATTTCAGGAACTCAACATCCTATATGTTTTTGATGCTAGATCATTTCAAAGAATCCAATTTTGATGTATTGTTGCACCATAAACTTATGCATTCCCAACACGGGGTTTCGAACAAACTTTGTGAAGATCTCATTTGATGAATCAAAGGATTATGCCTATTTTTCATATGTCTCAATCTGGTGTATTGGTAATGGTATGACTATTTTATTTAATCTAAATTGATAAATTTATGAAATATTGTAATTCATTCTAGAATTAAAAAATATTTTATCTTACATCTATGCATGTTTGATGGCATTTTGATTAGATAAAGTCTAAAAATATTATGTTCAATTATATTTCTCTAGAATATTTCATCATTGTTAACAACAAATATGTGAATGGATATTTATATTAATGGTGTTTGGAAATATTTCATTTAAAGACTCATAATTGATTGATTAAATAGATTTTATCATTGTTCGTTTAGATTTAGAATTCATTTAAATTCCTTCTTGTTACTCTCTTATCTTTTGAATTTTCTTTTGAATCAGTTTGGAATCATTGAGAAAGAATATTTCATTGGTATAAGTCTGCTATAGATCTGAAAATGCAACTTGTTTATTGAACTGTTAAATCTATTATTTTTATATTGCATGTTATTTCCAAAAAGCTAATAACCCAAATCCCTTGTTGAAACATGTTAATAATGACCACTTTGTTGTCCCACATGGTCAAGACCTACCTATAAAGGAACACTGAAGTAGTTTTCTACTTTTCAAGAGGAGCAATAACCCACTATCGATTAGCAAGTTGGATGTGCTAACACCTCCCTCAATAGAATTGGCACTAGAAGAAGGGCTTGAACATTAGCCAAACTAGAAAATATAATATCCTTTTCCTCAGATAAATATCATAGAGTTATTAGATCTTCCCAAAACAAAGGAGATCTAACATAACTATTTCAACACATGAAGATAAGGAATGATAAGGGTGAAACCAAGAGTGAAACTTCAAAGTTTGTAACATCAACATTAGACCCATATCTTCAATCATTTACTATAAGTCTAGTTTCACCACATAGCGTAATTGTTATTATACCTCCGCCAGTAACAATGGACCTTTTCACATCAAACAAAGGTTACCCATTGATGATGGGGGACCTCTACATGAATTTCCCAAAAACTTAGAGAAATATTGTCCCAAATATGTATATGGTGAATCCAAAGAGGATCACGTAAGAAATTTTAAATAAATTTTCAATAGAGCCTAAATTGGTCACCAAGACATAGTCTGTAGGTTATTCCCATACTCACTAGGAGAGTTTTCTTATAACTGGTATCTTAACTTACCCAGAGGAGGAATTACCACATGGCAAGATCTGGAAAATAAATTCATCAAGCAATTTAAGATATACATAGATCCTTCTATATTATATCATCGGTTTGTGTCTTGTAGGAAAGAAATCAATGAACCCATTAGTATTTATAATACAAGGTTTCATAAGACATACAAAAGGCTAGCTAACCAATACCTTATGCCTAAGTTAGCCACAGTTTAAACATACTTTAGATCCTTGGATCCCTTAACCAACTTATTTATGAGAAGATTACCAAAAGCTAGTAGAGATACTTTAGATAATATATATAATGAATCAATCATCTTTCCCCAACAAAAGGATCCATAGGAAGGGGACCCTTCTAGAGAATTTCCATCACTAGGTCCGCCTAGGATGCAAAACCATATCCTGACAATAAATAATGCTTTGAGAAATCATACACCTTTAATGAATCTCATTCCTAGTGGTATAAGTTCCTCTCAAAATTCATCCCCTTACCAAACATTGAATCATCAAACTCATAAAAAACCCATGCTTACATATCCAAGTTATGGGAAAGAAGTCAACATCACTAATAGGACAATACAGTCAGGAGGGGCATTTTCAAGCAACCAAAAATACTTTCGGACTCAAGATAAAAAACTCAATTAACTTCTAATTTTTTTTGATGAATAGGCAATTATCTATATTAAATTTAAGATAAAGATACATATTCACAAAAAATGATGGGTGGTAAGAAGGCACACCCCGAGAGTCACATGGGTAGTGCCAAGAAAAAACAAAAATTAACCAGTCACATTAGCCAAGCCCGGAAGTCCATGATTACAAAGCATATAAAAAAAAGGCCATTGGGCAGCCAAAGCAGTGCCAGTAGAGCTAGGAGGTTCTTTGTCATCCATGTGTTTCCCCCATACATCAGCGGGGTTTGGAGTGACGTTGGGAGGAGCACCACAACCATTTTCAACATCTTTTTTCTCTTTATCTTCTTCCTCGCACTAGGGTGAGATTGCAAGCGCCAAACGCGAAAATATTTCACCAGTATCTAGCCACCCAGAGCCAAAAGCAAGAGGATCATTAGAGGGCCACCCATAACTACCAACACTGCTCCTATAAGCACCGCTAGAGGTCCACCCCTGGCCATCCCATGGTGGAGGAGAACGGGTTTGCCAAGGAGGGCGAGAGTCTTGACTAAGAGGAGGCTGAGAATGGGGATGCACAAAGCCACTCCACTGCTTGCCCCGAGAAGGCAATCAACCGCGAGAAGAGGTGGGTGAAGCAAGGACCTGAGCAATAGTACACAAGGCATTTCCCTAGTGATCCAGTAGGACTTGCAGGTGAGCAACCTCAAGTGCAACTTTGTTAGCTTGCACCTTTGAAAAAGTGGAGAAGATGTTGTTCCAAGTCACAAATGAGCTCACTCATTTAAGAATAAATCTTCCTCATGTAAGAAACAACAACAACCAAAGTAACGACCAAAAATATAACCAAAACTAGGGTAATAATCAAAATAGTCAAGGTTTCCATGGTTAAATTTTTAACCCACAAAAACCAAACAAACCTTGGGATACTAGGCCAAACAATGGAGGTGTTCTAAACCCCCTAGAAAGTATATATGTGGTAAAATCATATGCTAATGGTTGTAGGTTCCATGAAACCTTTGATCATAGTGAGGCTAATTGTCCAGATATACAGAGGGTATCTACAATCATGCAGGGGAACACTGTAATGCCCCTCCACTTTTGGTCCTTCATGTCATGTGAGTGAGTTGTTTATTTGAGATGTCTTGCTAACTTCATGATTCTATTACTTAATTTTATTTAGGTTATGCCATAAAGTAAATATTAGGGTTAGCCTTGAGTATTCAATTTAAATTAATTTACAAGGTAACTTAAAATTAAGATTGGTTACGATGTGATTGAAAATAAATTTGACAACTAATTAGAAGGTAAAAGGTTTTAGTTTTAACATCTAATCACGCCTTGATCATTTCTAATCATTCCTTACTTAAGAAGGCATAAAAAGGAATTAGAGAAGGTTATAAATGAGTTTTTTATAAAGGGCCACATAAGCTCTAGCATATTTAGTTCGTTAAGGATCCTTGGGAATTTTAAACATGATACCAATATTGCTTCAATAGGAACAAACACTTCACACAATAGTACTAATGTGACCACCCATTCATTATCCAAGAGACATCTCATGATATCAACAATTATTATATCATTCATGTGTAGCAACTCCTAGGTTAGCCTTTCACATAACTATTATTATACAAATGATGAAAGTAAGTTAAGAGAAAAATGCTTAAAATGTTTTAAGTGTAAATACTTAGGAGTAATAAAGAGTTTGAGAATATAAGAGTAATTATCTAAAATTAATGCAAATGAAATATATTTAATATTATTAATTTGTATAATTAAATATGTTATATATATAAATTTAATAATATTCAAAATAATAAATGAAACTATTTAAAGAATTACTCCTATCGTTGTGTTACAACTATCAGCTTAATTAAAATATATTGTGTAGTGTCCCTCTATTTCAGTCTTCCTTGAATTTCAAGTAAGTTTGGTTATTGGTGTACTTAATAGTTTTGTTTAAAATAGTTGATTAAATTGAAAATTGTTTTGCCATGACAATTCAAATGAATTTCGAAAAATTAAATTAATAATTAAATAAATTTATGATATGAAATATAAAAGCATGATTTCTTTTGATGCCTAAAGACTTGGAAATGAGTTCTTAAGCAAATAAGTTCATGATAATTTTAATAAAGAAAATGGGGAATTTTCCCCTTTAAGATAAACTTTTCTTAAAATTATTTCCCTTTTAGGAGAATCTTTATAGGTTACATATGTACGTGGAAGGCTATTCTCTTTTAAATAGTTAGTTCCTATTTAATTATTTTTAAATATAAAAAATTAAGTTATAAAGCAATTATATTTCAATTAAAAGAGATTAATAATTATATTTAATAAAAATAATGTTTTATTTAAAAAAATATTTTGGTTATGGAATTCAAATAAGAGGTCAAGGTTAAAAAATAAAGTATGAAATTTGACCTATTTCTTGTGTAATAATAGGGCTACAATAAAATTAAAATGGTAGCTTTTACCCTTAGTTTTATTGAAAATTGGCGAGGGAATAGTTTTACTGAAAATTGGCCACCTATATTGTTTGGTTCTCAAAATCAAAAGGAAAAAAAAAATCTGGTTGTGTTAAAAAGGAAGTTGTTTTCTAGAAAAATGAGGGAAGACGCAGATTTTCAGAGGAGGGCTTTCAACGTAAATTGAAATTTCTCTTGGCTTTCTAACGATTGGGGACAAAAATTGGGAAGGAAAATGCATCTTCATGTCACGTAAGATCTTTCTATGCTTTGCATTTATGTGATGCTTGTGAGCTTTTTGTTTGGGTTTGTGCTCTATTGTATAGGGTGTATGTAATGCCCCGTCATGCAACCCTAGAGGAAGTTGCAATTAACTACACAAACAAACTAATTTTTTTTTTTTTAA
The DNA here is from genome assembly GCA_007115665.2 of Sequoiadendron giganteum. Lineage (NCBI taxonomy): Eukaryota > Viridiplantae > Streptophyta > Pinopsida > Cupressales > Cupressaceae > Sequoiadendron > Sequoiadendron giganteum. The sequence continues at coordinate 175,392,454 of CM021101.1, read as the reverse complement.
GTATAATTAATATGCAAGTTCACTACAAATTGCAACAACCTCTAAGGTTACGAGACTGAGATTACTTAATTACCCATGAACAACATTACAAAATTGACATGAAATGAAACCATAACATTTATTTACTTAATAAATCATTAACACATACATTCCAAACAAGGTAATTACAACATAAAAGTAAAAGATACCAAAGATCCCAAAGTACAATAAGGTTACAACTCTCATTCCCCGAATGAGGTAAATCCAATAAACATGATTACATATTACAACTTCCACCTCGATTACAAAGAGGGGTAATAAATTACAAGATTAACTAAAATGAATAAAGCATGAAAAGAAACTGGATCCCATGAGCTCTCCAACTAGAAACCTCGACAACACGAACAAGGAGAAATCCCAACGGAGTAAGGTGCATGCCACCCAACCAAGTGGAACCCAAAGGCCCGCCCCCCATGCTAGGAGATAGTAACAAGGATTCTTAGACAAGACCAACTACCTCTAAACATGGGCTGAATCATAACTGAATCCAAACTGATACAACCAATCACACGAACCATACAAGTACCATGCAAGTACAACTCTAGCATGGTTACATTGCTTCCAGAACTAACAGATTAGGTATGTTAAGAAAACCATACACATAACAATCACGTACCAACTACAAGTACACCATAATATTACTGACATGGATTACACTGCTTTAATTATCACTCGAATAAATTACCTCCGAAGGTTACCCAGTTTACCTCTCACGGTTCTGGCCCCTAATGGAAGTCATTCTTCTACTTGACAACATACCAAACATAACCGACCACAACGTAAAACCAAATGCGTACAACAAGACAACACAACCACTCCAACTCTAGGAGGAAACATAAGAAAGAAAGAACTCCAACTTTGGAGGTAACAATGATACACAACGCCACTCCCTACAAGGAGCCACAAATCGCATAATCCACTCCTTCCACAGGAGGCACAAGACATCCTCGTTCGTGGAAACCGGGTAATAGCATTGTCACAACCTCAAGCACTAACTGAGGAAATTATCAAACGGTTGACCTCACAACGTGACAACCCCCAACCTTTAGGGTTCACTGGAAGACTTACAATTAACGACACATAACCCACTTCCTCAAACATGAACACAGAGGAATCAATCATACAAGCATTTGCGAGGAATAAAATAATCTTGGATACCTTAAATTCACTTCTCTAATATAACTCAGTAGTTTATTGATGCAATGAAACTAATTAAATAACGCCCTTTTTAGACAAAGGAAGACATTTAACCCAAATATTTTGAATTCCTTAATTGCTCTAAATGTTCTTAAAATAAACATTTACTTGATTTAAAACACACCACTTTCAAATCATCCATTTCTTCTTTTCAAAAATAATTCATTTGAAGATCAAATTATTCTTCGATTAAGACACATAACCTTTAAATCCAAGGCATAACATGGTAAACTAAATAATTGTTCCTTCTACTCGACATAACCATTTTAAAATACTTAACTCATCTTAATAAACATATTAATTTAAAATTCTCCAATTAAATTTAAAACATACCACCATTTAAATCGCCAACACAATATGTATACATTACTCAAATAATTAAATCATCATGTAAATATCTATTTATTTAAATATTTAAAACAAAATTTAAAAAAAAACTACTAAAATCATGCCAGAATTTAAATTGACCGTTTATTATATAAATTTAAATCATCATTAAAACATTCCGAACTTTCTCAATTACATTTAAAACAAATCAATATTTTAATAAATATATATATTATTATCTTATATATATATATTTTTTAATATTATAAAAAAAATTATAATATTAAAAATATTAAGATATATTTTAATTTACATTTGAACAACAAAAATGAATTTGAAAAAAAAAATCAAGGCGTGTTATTTTTTTCGGGCCGCGTGCGTTTTAGGCAAGCGGGCGACGGACATGTTTTTCCTTGGCTAGGGCGGCGGCCACATTTTTTGGGTAGGGCGGCGGCATGCTCAGCCGACCCTAACCCTAGGCCGACTGTCGGTAACATAGTCGGCTCCCCTTAAAGGGCGCTGACTGTGTTACACACAACCGAACCCTAGGCGAGGGGCGTGGTCAGCGCGGGGTGTTGGGGTTGCGGTGGAGGCTCTGCCTCCACAACCGTCCCCTGTATGGGGGCGGCGGTGGAGGCAGCGCCTCCCACAACTCCCCCCCTCCAAACACAAAAAAAAAGAAATGAAACCCTTACATTTTCGTTCCCTGCGAATTTCGACTTCGTCGAATGGCGATTTTCTCCAGCATAAGATAAATTTCAATTAATTTATATATATATATATGTTTGTGTATATATTAACCATATATGTATACATATATATGTTTATATTAAAATATATATATATATATATATATATATATGTATATATAAATAATTTCAACATAATGGTTTAATTGGATAACTAGAAAATACCCAATTTTCACAAAGATTTTAACAGTTAAAATTTCAAATAGTTTTCTCAAATCCAAATATAGAGAAAATAAAAGACAAACTACAGGAATCTAAGATGGATTTTATCTTGCAATCAAATAAGGTTTAAATCCATAATTTCGAAATAGCAAATCAAATTGTGAATTCTTTCAAACAAAGACAAATTTACCAAGTAGAAAACCTGGTTCCAAAAGCTTGAGAGATTGGCAAAATAGTGCAAGCCTCCTCCTCAAATCCAAGCTCCTCCCCAGAAACCCAACTGAGTTTTACCAGGAAACCCCCAAATTCCCAAACCCACAACCAACCCTCAAAATCCTCTTCCCTTCTCCATTTTCAATATTTCCATCCCCCTAAAATTTTATCCAAAATCCCAATAATAGCCAAAAACAGAAAATATCCATTCAACCCCAAAAGTCAATTTTTGAAAATATCACAAAATATCTCTATTTTCAATTTGCATTTAAAATTTTCTAAAAATGAAATTTAAATCCCTTTTTTTCAAATTTCAAACTTAATTTAAATTCAAAATAACTATAATTTCCAAAATGCATAATTAACTTTATTTCAACATAATTAATTTAATTAATTAATAAAATAAATCTAATCCAAGATTTAATTATTTTATTAATTACATTAAATTAATCAATAAATAAAGTAACATTTTTCACAATATAACTAGATTAATTAAATCAACCACTTAACTACATAGGCCATTTATTTAACTTTTCTATCTTGCAATTAAATAAGATAAAAGCAAGAGAACAATAACAACAACTGAACCAGACCAAAAACGATGACACGCTTATGACTAGGGTAATGACTTGGCACAAAAAACCTAACTACTATCTCCCAATTGAATGTCGTTGGCAATGAACACGCTCAAACCTGTGAAGAAAGGTGGAGTCAATGTCCTGTACCTGTTAACCTGCGAACAATAGAATATCGTACATATATATTTGCATCACATAAAACACACCGTGAAGAGGGAATCTCGGAATCGTAGGGCACTTGCAAGCAAGTGATGCAATATGGTCCCCTTCACCAATACAATATTACCAACTGATGAATCTAACATCAATAATATTATCCAAACATAAAACATCATTATTTCAAATATTTACAATGCTAATCTAAAGCATGCCACAATAATCACATCTGAATAGAATACCATCACATCAAAAGAGCAAAATGGAGGGGTCTTACATCCTCCCCCCCTAGGGTCAGGCTTACTCCTGGAAGCCTGCAAAATCCCCTAGTGCAAACTCCATACAATCGCATAAAGCCAAGGGTTCCAAACTAAACCACTCTAAACCTCAACATAAAAACAACATCGACCCGATCCAAACACAACTCAACCAAGTACACTGCCAATCCATATAGACCAACATGGTGAAGCAACCACCAACCAAGTCTCCAAAACACATAACCATGGATTAACATACATAATACACACATGAACCAATACACATCACCGAGAATCATCACAAGGCTACACAAGGGTCCATCTGGACACCGAAAAGCAGCATAACAATCCAAGATAGAAGAATCCATGAACCAAGAACCAATATCCATAACATAAAAACCATAAGCCGAGAGCCAAAATCCATCTCACATACAATATCTCTCAATCAGTGGCTTGATGGTGTTAGGTCATACATAAAGTGAAACCATCCAAACAAGATCACCATGACCTATCTCTTGTTGTGTAAAGTGATTAGCCTTCAAGAGATAGTCATCACACATAGGTGAGTAGTGGGTCCTAGCTGCATAACAGCCTCCCATACCCCCATCCTCTATGTTTCCTGCGTCTACTTCCTCGTACACACTCACCAATTTTGTCTCATACGTCCTTGGAGAGGAATTCACAATATAACATATAGCCGACATTGAAAACAATAAAGATAACTAGCTTAGCCACCAAGTTCATAAAGAAGAGAAAATTAAAGTTTCATTTCAACAATAAAGAAATATTACACGTAATTTCAACACTGAATCAAATATATAACCACTAGGGTTATAAAAAAATAAGATCACATGTTGTGGCTAAACCTTTACAATCAAATATAACAAAGTGTCGGCCCTCACAATCAACTAAAAAAATCATCAATAACCAAAAGAAAGTTCACAATCTTTAAAATTGCACTGTACAACACTGCGTGACTAGATACTAGCCACCAAACGAAGAAGGAGGAAACAAAGTCTGACTATCGTGATAGTCCCTCATGTGGTGCGGAGTGAAAATGCCAACCACATGGCATAGGGGTACTCCTCGGCTACACCCTACATTGCGTCCACACACAACATGGTCATACGCTAGTCGGAACAAGGCATGTACTGGTCATATGCTACATGGTAGAATGTATGTGGCTTCGTGGAAGTAGGCACGCGCAGAACACTCCTCGCATAGCGATACCTCATGGAGAAGACACACGCAGATACTCATCGAAGCCAGAGGTATACATGGCTAGGATCCACCCATATGCTTCTTGACCAACATGGTCAAGGCAACCATGAGTATCCCTCTACAAGTGTTGAGGCCCCATAACGCTCATCACACAAGTAGGCTAACAAAGAAAATCTCAAAATGCGCCTTCACGTGTCCACGCACGTGGCAATCGTGTCATCACACGGAATCAACACCAGCACTATGTCGGAACACCAGTCAGGTGTGGCATCGTATCCAGTACACCATGTTGGAACACAAGTAAGATATGTTATATATACATGATGCCATACGATAACATCACTATGGGGCTCCGAGTCTCACCTCTCATACAGACGAGGTTTACTCGCTATGCCAGATCAATGCCTCCACGAACGTCTAGGCATAGCTAACATACCTATGCTACTGTACTCAAATCTGTGGGGATTAGGTTAACACTTATGGATCAAGTATCCTGATCCATTATAAGGGAAAGTAGTGGTTATGTTTCCTTGGGATTGGTTGAGCTAAGACACTCTGTGTCGTGATATGCGTATGCTACACACTCCACCCAAGGAACTTATGGCGGCTACTATCCCTTTACGAATTGAGGATCTAGAGAACCAAAAGAAAAATAGCTACTTTTGGTTACTCTTATATATAAGTTTCAACCACACATGGGTTGGCCCTCAATCAGGTAACAAACATGCACATACACATAATGGTATGGTAATTCCCACACCAAAGTGAAACTTTTCCTCAAGGATGGGTACCAAGTATCACCATCGCATGGATACACAAAACAAGCATGGGGTATTCACAATTCTCAAACAAGATACAATTACTGGTTTCTTACATTTACAGGGGTACAACTACAAACAAAATCCCATAGGAACATCCAATTCCATAACTCATGGGATTCGTAACAAAAATTTCCAACCATAACCTTTTATCAGGTTACTTTCACGCTACTCTTTTCATAGAGTACATCACACTAAAGTAAAAGCCATGAACACGTGATCACATAACAATTCCACTAATAGGCTCACAGAGACAACACAGTGGGCAAAAATGTTCCCAGAGAACCCAGTGTATGAACCTGAGGCTCTGATACCATGTGTAACGCCCTGCCATGCAACCCTAGAGGAAGTTGTAATTAACTACACAAACGAACTAATTTTTTTTTTTTTTAAGTATAATTAATATGCAAGTTCACTACAAATTGCAACAACCTCTAAGGTTACGAGACTAAGATTACTTAATTACCCACGAACAACATTAAAACATTGACATGAAATGAAACCATAACATTTATTTACTTAATAAATCAATAACACATACATTCCAAACAAGGTAATTACATCATAAAAGTAAAAGATACCAAAGATCCCAAAGTACAATAAGGTTACAACTCTCATTCCCTGAATGAGGTAAATCCAATAAACATGATTAAATATTACAACTTCCACCTTGATTACAAAGAGGGGTAATAAATTACAAGATTAATTAAAATGAATAAAGCATGAAAAGAAACTAGATCCCATGAGCTCTCCAACTGGGAACCTCGACAACACGAACAAGGAGAAAGCCCAATGGAGTAAGGTGCACGCCACCCAACCAAGTGGAACCCAAAGGCCCACCCCCCGTGCTAGGAGATAGTAACAAGGATTCCTAGACAAGACCAACTACCTCTAGACACGGGTTGAATCATAACTGAATCCAACACAACCAATCACATGAACCATACAATTACAACACAAGTACAACTCTAACATGGTTACATTGCTTCCAGAACTAACAGATCAGGTATGTTAAGAAAACCATACACATAACAATCACGTACCAACTACAAGTACACCATAATATTACTGACATGGATTACACTGCTTTAATTATCACTCGAATAAATTACCTCCGAAGGTTACCCAGTTTACCTTTCACGGCTCTGGCCCCTAACGGAAGTCATTCTTCTACTTGACAACATACCAAACATAACTGACCACAACGTAAAACCAAATGCATACAACAAGACAACACGACCACTCCAACTCTAGGAGGAAACATAAGAAAGAACTCACTCCAACTTTAGAGGTAACAATGATACACAATGCCACTCCTTCCACAGGAGGCACAAGACATCCCCGTTCATGGAAATCGGGTAATAGCATTGTCACAACCTCAAGCACTAACTGAGGAAATTATCAAATGGCTGACGTCACAACGCGACAACCCCCAACCTCTAGGGTTCACTAGAAGACTTACAATTAACGACACATAACCCACTTCCTCAAACATGAACATAGAGGAATCAATCATACAAGAATTTGCGAGGAATAAACTAATCTTGGATACCTTAAATCCACTTCTCTAATATAACTCAGTAGTTTATTGACCCAATGAAACTAATTAAATAATGCCTTTTTCAGACAAAGGAAGACATTTAACCCAAATATTTTGAATTCCTTAATTGCTCTAAATGTTCTTAAAATAAATATTTACTCGATTTAAAACACACCATTTTCAAATCATCCATTTCTTCTTTTCGAAAATAATTCATTTGAAGATCAAATAATTCTTCGATTAAGACATAACCTTTAAATCCAAGGCATAACATGGTAAACTAAATAATTGTTCCTTCTACTCGACATAACCATTTTAAAATACTTAACTCAAATTAATAAACATATTAATTTAAAATTCTCCAATTAAATTTAAAACATACCACCATTTAAATTGCCAACACAATATGTATACTTACTCAAATAATTAAATCATCATGTAAATATCTATTTATTTAAATATTTAAAACGACATTTAAAAAAAAAACTACTAAAATCATGCCAGAATTTAAATTGACCGTTTATTATATAAATTTAAATCATCATTAAAACATTCCAAACTTTGTCAGTTACATTTAAAACAAATCAATATTTTAATAAATATATATATTATTATCTTATATATATATTTTTTAATATTATAAAAAAAATTATAATATTAAAAATATTAAGATATATTTTAATTTACATTTAAGCACCAAAAATGTATTTGAAAAAAAAGAAGTCAAGATGCGTTATTTTTTTTCGGGCCACATGCATTTTAGGTAGGCGGGCGGCGGACGCGTTTTTCCTTGGCTAGGGCGGTGGCCACATTTTCTGGGCAGGGCGGCGGCATGCTCAGCTAACCCTAAACCTGGGCCGACTGTGGGTAACACAGTCGGCTCCCCTTAAAGGGTGTTGACTGTGTTACACATAGCCGAACCCTAGGCAAGGGGCGCGACCGGTGCGGGGTGTTGGCGTTGCGGTGGAAGCTCTGCCTCCACAACCGTCCCCTGTATGGGGGCGGCAGTGGAGGCAGCGCCTCCCACAGCTCCCCCCCCAAACACAAAATAAAAAAAATGAAACCCTTACATTTTCGTTCCCTACGAATTTCGACTTCGCCGAATGGTGATTTTCTCCAGCATAAAATAAATTTCAATTAATTTATATATATATATGTTTTTTTGTATATATTAACCATATATGTATACATACATATGTTTATATAATATATATATATATATATATAAATAATTTCAACATAATGGTTTAATTGGAGAACCAGAAAATACCCAATTTTCACAAAGATTTTAACAGTTAAACTTTCAAATAGTTTTCTCAAATCCAAATATAGAGAAAATAAAAGACAAACTATAGGAATCTAACATGGATTTTATCGTGCAATCAAATAAGGTTTAAATCCATAATTTCGAAATAGCAAATCAAATTGTGAATTCTTTCAAACAAACACAAATTTACCAAGTAGAAAACCTGGTTCCAAAAGCTTGAGAGATTGGCAAAATAGTGCAAGCCTCCTCCTCAAATCCAAGCTCCTCCCCAGAATCCCAACTAAGTTTTACCAGGAAACCCCCAAATTCCCAAACCCACAACCAACCCTCAAAATCCTCTTCCCTTCTCCATTCTCAATATTTCCATCCCCCTAAAATTTTATCCAAAATCCCAATAATAGCCAAAAACAGAAAATATCCATTCAACCCCCAAAGTCAATTTTTGAAAATATCACAAAATATCTCTATTTTCAATTTGCATTTAAAATTTTCTAAAAATGAAATTTAAATCCCTTTTTTTCAAATTTCAAACTTAATTTAAATTCAAAATAACTATAATTTCCAAAATGCATAATTAATTTTATTTCAACATGATTAATTTAATTAATTAATAAAATAAATCTAATCCAAGATTTAATTATTTTATTAATTACATTAAATTAATCAATAAATAAAATAACATTTTTCACAATATAACCAGATTAATTAAATCAACCACTTCGCTACATAGGCCATTTATTTAACTTTTCCAACTTGCAATTTAATAAGATCAAAGCAAGAGAACAATAACAACAACTGAACCAGACCAAAAACAATGACACACTTATGACTAGGGTAATGACTTGGCACAAAAACCCTAACTACTATCTTCCAATCGAATGTCGTTGGCAATGGACATGCTCAAACCTGTGAAGCCAGGTGGAGTCGATGTCCTGTACCTATTAACCTGCGAATAATAGAATATTGCACATATATATTTGCATCATATAAAACACACTGTGAAGAGGGAATCTCGGAATCACAGGGCGCTCGCAAGTGAGTGATGCAATCCTGTCCCCTTCACCAATACACTATTACCAACTAACGAAGCTAACATCAATAATATTATCCAAACATAAAACATCATTATTTCAAATATTCACAATGCTAATCTAAAGCATGTCACAATAATCACATCTGAATAGAATACTATCACATCAAAAGAGCAAAACGGAGGGGTCTTACAGTGTAGACTGGTTGATTTTAGATGCAAATAATTGGATATAGCTGGTCTCATAATATTTTGTTCATTTCTCATGAATACTTAGTTTTATGTCAATACATAAAAACATAGAGAGTTCATATCATTCCACTAAATGAGCAAGAATTTATGATTATTCAAGTAAAAAAAAAAATTATTATTTGACTGCGGTAAAGAGGAATCAAATCATTTTAATGGGTTAAATCAGGCTTTTTTTATTTTACTCTTCTTATCTAGAGAAAGATACCAAATTAAAATATAGTACGAATAACTTGTGCTTAATCCTTGCCCTTTTTCAAAAAAATTAATTAGCTTATGTAACTTTCAAGTCTGTGAAATCATATTTGCAGTATTAAGTTTGAGTTTATTACAAGTCTAGAAAGGAAATAGAATAACATAAGTTTGAAGGAACCAAAATAAAATGTAAATATCAAAGAGAACTAGATTCTCATATATATTTATATATCTATATATTCATCAAGTTAAATGAAGACCAATTCGATATTTGAATTGCAATTAAAACTAAACAACATTTAATATCATTTGTACTCTTGATATATGTACTATGATTGAAATATACCGGCCAATTTTTTTCATTTTGTTACATAGCTAAATTCAACCATTAGCATTAGTGCAAACATAAACCAACTAAATGTAAACCTCTCCTCTGATCAACCCAGATCCCAATGCGGGCAAGGTTGAGAGCATACACGAAAAGGGGTCGTTAGAATAACCAAAGCTTGCTGAAAGTAACGGAAAAGAGGTGCAATCACTCTACCACTTATTCAGCGGGAGGACTGGAATTAGAAAGTACAATGCTGAAAGTAAATATCTAACTCGACCACTTTTCAGTGGGAGTGTGTTGACGGCTCAGCCGATCAGCAATATGTAAATGCAATACCAAAGTAACTAGGCGGCATGCCATCCTCTTCCACTTTTCAGCGGGTGGTACATGAAAGTAAATATTGAAATGAAAGACTGATGCAATGCCAATCTCTTCCACAAATGTGGGAAAATAGGAAATTGCAAGAATTAAAATGGCTGAACAGTACTACTGTAGCAGCGTTACAATATGAGTTTCTCTTACAAATATCACTGTATTTGAAATGCCTCAATGCTACAATGAAGTATTATATCTCTCCTATCATCAAAAGACTCGATCCACACTAAACCCAACCCCAAAGGCAAACTTTTACAATCTGTAGACCAGCAACTGGAAATGCACAAACCAGCAACTAGACAACCCTCTAAAATGCTCATAACTCTCTCATAACTACTCTGAATGACATGGGACTAAGTGCAACGAACTCCTAGGAAGATGGCGACCAATTTATGACCAAGAAATAGCTACAACAACCACTCAATGAATTATCTAAACATTTGCCAGGCATGATGAAGTAGAATGACCTCAAGAGGGGCGACTTCTGCAAAATAAAATCCAAATCTGCATATTAAAATCTGAAACTCACCAAAAGGGGGCGCCCAAGGATGACAATGACAGATGCAAACTACCCAGAACAAAATAAAAGTTATTCTATGACTTATGAATAAAAACTACTTTCAGCTATGCATAACCAACAACTACAAAAGACTAAAAACTTCAGAAAACTCCATCTCAAGTGCTCAATCTGTTCTCAAGAGATTAAGAACAGCCAAATCTCAACTAGTTGCTATCTTTCAAGCAAGAAGCTAAGCCAACTAGGAGGTATGCATCCCTTGAAGCAACTCTGACACCATTCTGGTAGCATAACAATATTGAAGACATAAGATGTTGAACTAAGAGCCCAATGCTCTTATTTATAACATTTCCTACTCCAAATTCAAATTCAATCTCCCTCCAAATGGGCGCCAAAATCAAACTCAAATTCACAATGCCCATTTGTGTCATTTGCATTTCATTTCTCCAAGTCGTCCTCCTCCAAGAAGTATTATACTTTATTTAAAATGTCAATTAAGTATATTTTGGCATCCAAAATAATAATAAATTGAAACACTTTATTAAAGTGAAATATAAAATAATTGACCACTTATTTTTCCAAGGCGTCCAAACATGCCTTTTAAATATTTCACTTAAAATGATATTCTCATCAAATATCAAACTTGTCGAAATAATCACCTCTAATGCTGGAGACCAACTGACTATACTGCCCTGCCCGAAATAGCCATAATACCAAGTTGTTGAAACATTGCCAAAAATAGCACCAAGGGTGTTGGAGACCAAACTGCTCCAATTGACTTGCCAGATATAACCACTGAACTGAATTGCATAAACACTGCTAAAAATAGTACAGCTAAAAATAGAACTTACTAAAAATAGAATACTGCTAAAAATAGTAAGTTGTACCAAACTCATTTTAACCACAATCCGAGTAGCCATCGTACTTACTAAAAATAGTAAGTCCAGAAAAGCTCTCGGATTTAGTTGCATGTCATGCTGTCGCGAAGCTCTTTGAAAACCCAGAAGGAATCTAGAATCCGAACTTTAAAAATCCAACATGCAGCCATCGTAACTTACTAAAAATATTAAATCCGGAAAAGTTCTCTGATTCAATTGCATGTCATACCACTACGAAGCTCTTTGAAAACCCAGAAGGAATCCATAATCCGAACTGTAAAACTCCAACATGCAGCCGTCGTAACTTACTAAAAATATTAAGTCCGGAAAAGTTCTTTGATTTAGTTGCATGTCATACCACTGCGAAGCTCTCTGAAAACCCAGAAAGAAACTCGCAACCCAACTGCAAAATTCCAACATGCAAACCCCTTAATCCCCAAAGAAAATGTCAAAGTAGCTGGAAACCCTAATTTTGCCTCTGACTAGCCTACGAGCATCCAAGAATAGGCTAACAATCACTGGAAGATGTAGTGATAAAAATGGGGACATTACAGTCCACCCTTCCCAAAATTGCTTCTCCTCAAGCAATACCACCACAACCACAGAAAATTTGAAGCTCATCCATACCAACCTGAGTACTCTCCCTAGGTCCCATGTTTGTCTCAAGGGGGAACCACCATGCTGATGTTGCACCACTCTGACCATGTCAGTGAAAACATCATGCCAAAACTGCACTAACCTCCCTTGTGACTCCCAAATGTTACTATCCATGAACAGCCTGGAAGGACTAAATTCAACACTTTGCAGCATCTCATGCCCAAAAGACTCTGAGTCATCAATAACAACCATACCACTTTCTATCACATTCCTGGGCAATGGAAAAAATAGTCTTCTCAACTCGATACTGTAACCCTCAGCATACCTCCGTAAGGTAACTAACAAAGCCACAACTGCAAATGTGACCTCTTCAAATTCTCTTGCAAAGAGGAAAGCAATCTTTTGCAAGAGCTCATCAAAGTCAAACTCATGACTCCCCATGAATCTACAATGCCCCAACTGAATTATCATGATACAACCTTGAAGACTGTAGAAATTTCTCACAATTCTAACTCTAAGAGTCTCAGAATGTAGAATCAAAGCATGTGAAAGTTCGCTATCCTGATGCAAAATTGGGAAGGAACTAGAAAATTTTGTTTCACAAACCTCCAAAGTGGCTGGAAAACACACAAGAGCAATCACCAACTGAAAACTACCACTTCTTAGACAAGAAGTGATGAACCAACTCTCCCGGATATGAGTAACTCCCCATGAAAGGTGGTTGGTCTGCCTCCAACCAGCAAGCTCATGTCTAAAAAACTGCCTTTGTTTTAGCCAAGGATCACCCTCAAGAGCAACCGACCATTCATATTTCCATCCCATACTCCAAATTTCTCCCCAATCCATTTGTTGAAGAACAAATGGGACCTTCAAGTGGCTGGTAAGGAAGGGGACAACACCACAGAATCTGATAATTTGATCCTTATCCCTCCAAAATTTCTTCTTTCCACAAGTAATAAGCCCCATCGACCCATGTTGAGAATCCCAAGCATGGATACCCAGCTGAAAGTAATCTCCAACACACCGGAAAGAGAATTCAACACATCTCCAAGTGCGGGTCAAGACCAAGTGCACACTTATGAAATTGGCTTTCCCCCTAGTAAACCTCTGAAACCAACCCATGAAAGCATTCATATCTATGAACCATAAAACAAATGTTGTCTTCAATCCCAACTCCAAAAATGGACTAGTATGAGCCAAAACATTACTCCACCCAAGGGATGGATTGTCAAGAGTTCCAACACCAAGTTTAGGTCCATCTTTCTTCCCTACGATATGAATAGAAAATCTGAAATCTTCACTCCTTGTTGTTGTAATGGAACCTTGGGCAGCTACCCAACTATGTTCAGAAAACATCTTGATGCCAAGGTTGTAGAGATCATTCTGATTCAACACTTCCGAGTGGAGACTTCACTCTCCAAACTACTTATGCATTTACTATCCATTAGCTTCGGAAGACCACTAATCACAAAGTCTAGTACAACCTCATGGTGTGATGTCAAAACATCAATAGACTGGAAACTGTACTCATTCTCATGCTTAGTCACTTCACATGTTTTATCTTCAATCACAAAGAGAGGGTTATCATAAGTTTCCTCTGCACCCACTTCAAAGAGGGGATTGTCAAAGACTTGGAAGTCATCCTTTGCATCTTGCTTCTCCAAACTTGCACATACAACTTCTGATTTTCTTGAGCTGCTTTCAAGATCAAACTCCTCCTAAATACTATCAAGCTCTCCAATCACTTGCCCAATCTCTTTAGCTCGTTGTGCAACCTCTTGCTCCTTGAAATGTTTGAAGTCAGCAAACTAGTCTTCAATCTCTGTTAGAGTCAACTGAGTATTTTCTAACATGTTTTTTATTGATTCCAGCTCAGGAGTAAGCTCATCAACCTTTTTCTCCTCTTCTTGGAAAGTACCAATGGTCTTCTTTGCAATTTCAAAGGCATAATCCTGATCTTCAATCAAGTATATGTACGCTGATTTCAATGCCTCCAAGGAGTCTTTGATAAGTTGCAGATTAGGGAGAGCAACTTCATCCTTAACCCCTTTTTGTCTCTCATCAATTTGAGCCTTCCAATAGAGTTCTTCTATCAAGTTGTGTGTTTGGTCAAATCTAGATAGAGCTTGCACTTCATCTTCAATGGACACCTTGAATTGACCTTCCCATTCATAAGAAAGCAAAGATGGTGAAGTGTTGGTTGGCTGATCTTCAAAATCAGAACTTTGTTTTGCGTCTTCATGATTAATAGTCACGGAAGCCCCTTCATAGCTTGCTAAACAATCAGAATTTTGAGCTTCATCTGGATCAAAGGGAAAATCATCCCACACCATTTCTTTGTTATCACTAAATTCCTTCACTCTTGGATCCCACATGCTAGGGGATTGACTGTTTGGATTAGCAAAGAAGTGTTCTACGTATGCTTCTTGGAGTGTTGACTTTGAATAGGTCACCACCCAACTCACTTAAACTAATATCTTCATAAATACCTCCCTCCAAGGGCTTAGTTTGATGATCCAACCCAAGTCCACCCATGTCACCAACCTTATAATGAAGTAAAGAATCTTCAATGCTAGCTGTTTTGAAAACTTCATCATTCTCATCTTCAATAAACCTATCATGAATAGGTGTATTACTAATTTCATCATTAGCAGCCCCATGCATACCAAGGAAGCCTTCTTGGTTACTTGTCATAAATTTGTCTTGTGAAAACTCTTGGAAGGTTTGGATAGCAACAAGGGGAGAGTTATCCATCACCAAATCTTCAACAAGAGGAGGTATAAACACATTGGAATCACAACCAACAACATCACTATGGTAATGATCATAAGTTGGTTCAAAGACACCACTAGTATTTCCTTCATCTTGCTCTTCTTTAGCAAACTCATCCCATACAACAGTTCTTCCATCATCTTCTGTGAAGTCATTAGTCTCAAGACCTTGATTGGATGAATCCAAATTAACATTCAAGACTGTTGTTATGTCCTTTTCAATAAGCTGATCTTCATCACTTCCTATCACATGGAAGACTAAGGAAGTATTTTGAGGCTCTACCAAGCACTCTTCAACTTGCTCATTTGTGGGCTGCAATCCACAAACATGCACTTCTTCTTCCTTACTTACACTTACAACCATGGCACGTTCTACTTCCTCTTTAATCATTTTCTTGATGTAGTTGACCATAGCCAACTTTCCAGGGTTATGAATCACCGCACAATTCAAAAAGGTGTCAAATGAAACATTGTTCTTAAATTCATCTATCATGCTCTGATATTCTTTATGAAGTATGGCAGCCTCATGTTCACATTGTCTCTTGAATTGACATTCTTCAGAAGCCACAATCAAATCTGACTTCTCACAATTCCTGGACCTCAGAAAATGCAACATCTGCAGAACTTCTAAAAGTTAAACTGAACTCAGGTGAAGAATCTAATTTCTTTGTCACTCATCTGTCAACTGACTTTGTCTTTTTCACAGGATGGCAGGATCTTGGCTCTGATACCATTGAAATATACCGGCCAATTTTTTTCATTTTGTTACATAGCTAAATTCATCCATTAGCATTAGTGCAAACATAAACCGACTGAATTTAACCCTCTCCTCTGATCAACCCAGATCCCAATGCGGGCAAGGTTGAGAGCATACACGAAAGGGGGTCGTTAGAATAACCAAAGTTTGTTGAAAGTAATAGAAAATAGGTGCAATCACTCTACCACTTATTCAGCGGGAGGACTGGAATTAGAAAGTACAATGCTGAAAGTAAATATGCAACTCGACCAATTTTCAGTGGGAGTGTGTTGACGGCTCAACCGATAAGCAATATGTAAATGCAATACCAAAGTAACTAGGCGGCATGCCAGCCTCTTCCACTTTTCAGTGGGTGGTACATGAAAGTAAATATTGAAATGAAAGATTGATGCAATGCCAATCTCTTCCACAAATGTGGGAAAATAGGAAATTGCAAGAATTAAAATGGCTGAACAGTACTACTGTAGCAGCGTTACAATATGAGTTTCTCCTACAAATATCACTGTATTTGAAATGCCTCAATGCTACAATGAAGTATTATATCTCTCCTATCATCAAAAGACTCGATCCACACTAAACCCAACCCCAAAGGCAAACTTTTACAATCTGATTTTGATAGACCAGCAACTGGAAATGCACAAACCAGCAACTAGACAACCCTCTAAAATGCTCATAACTCTCTCATAACTACTTCGAATGACATGGGACTAAGTGCAACAAACTCCTAGGAAGATGGAGACCAATTTATGACCAAGAAATAGCTACAACAACCACTCAATGAATTATCTAAACATTTGCCAGGCATGATGAAGTAGAATGACCTCAAGAGGGGCGATTTCTGCAAAATAAAATCCAAATCTGCATATTAAAATCTGAAACTCACCAAAAGGGGGTGCCCAAGGATGACAATGACAAATACAAACTACCCAGAACAAAATAAAAGTTATTCTATGACTTATGAATAAAAACCACTTTCAGCTATGCATAACCAACAACTACAAAAGATTTAAAACTTCAGAAAACTCCATCTCAAGTGCTCAATCTATTCTCAAGAGATTAAGAATAGCCAAATCTCAACTAGTTGCTATCTTTCAAGCAAGAAGCTAAGCCAACTAGGAGGTATGCATCCCTCGAAGCAACTCTGACACCATTCCGGTAGCATAACAATATTGAAGACATAAGATGCTGAACTAAGAGCCCAATGCTCTTATTTATAACATTTCCTGCTCCAAATTCAAATTCAATCTCCCTCCAAATGGGCGCCAAAATCAAACTCAAATTCACAATGCCCATTTGTGTCATTTGCATTTTATTTCTCCAAGTCGTCCTCCTCCAAGAAGTATTATAATTTATTTAAAATGTCAATTAAGTATATTTTGGCATCCAAAATAATAATAAAGTGAAATATAAATATAATTGACCACTTATTTCTCCAAGGCGTCCAAATATGCCTTTTAAATATTTCACTTAAAATGATATTCTCATCAAATATCAAACTTGCTGAAATAATCACCTCAAATGCTGGAGACCAACTGACTATACTGCCCTGCCCGAAATAGCCATAATACCAAGTTGTTGAAACACTACCAAAAATAGCACCAAGGGTGTTGGAGACCAAACTGCTCCAATTGACTTGCCAGATATAACCACTGAACTGAATTGCATAAACACTACTAAAAATAGTATGGCTAAAAATAGAACTTACTAAAAATAGCATACTGCTAAAAATAGTAAGTTGTTCCAAACTCATTTTAACCACAATCCGAGCAGCCGTCATACTTACTAAAAATAGTAAGTCCAGAAAAGTTCTCGGATTCAGTTGCATGTCATGCTGTCGCGAAGCTCTTTGAAAACCCAGAAGGAATCCAGAATCCGAACTGTAAAACTCCAACATGCAGCCATCATAACTTACTAAAAATATTAAGTCCAGAAAAGTTCTCTAATTCAGTTGCATGTCATACCACTGCGAAGCTCTCTGAAAACCCAAAAAGAATCCAGAATCCAAACTATAAAACTCCAACATGCAGCCATCGTAACTTACTAAAAATAGTAAGTCCGAAAAAGTTCTCCGATTCAGTTGCATGTCATACCACTGTGAAGCTCTTTGAAAACCTAGAAAGAAACTCACAACCCAACTGCAAAATTCCAACATGCAAACCCCTAAATCCTCAAAGAAAATGTCAAAGTAGTTGGAAACCCTAATTTTGCCTCTGACTAGCCTACGAGCATCCAAGAATAGGCTAACAGTCACTAGAAGATGTAGTGATAAAAATGGGGACATTACAATGATCTACAATTTATGTTTCATAGATGGATACTTCAAGTATCATTTGTGATCATGTAACTGTTGCCCATTCAAATAAGCTGACCTTCTAAAACCACTACCAAATTATATGTACATTTAAACATAGTTAAAATTGTTTTCTTTTATTATATTTGTTGTTCTCAGTGAAAATAGTAAGCTAAGTTATAGAGAAAACTGCTTGCGTGAGTTTGAGTTTCTTTCGAAAAGTTTTATGGGTTTTATTCTTCACTCTTTCCCCTTTCCAAAACATATTAAAATATTAATTTTGGCTAAGGGATGAGAAATATATGGCCATTCAAATTCTCCCCTATTTACTGCAAACTACAGATTGAAAGTTGTGAATTCATTTATATGGTTAAGTATACAATAATTATTATCATTTATAAGTATATTAAGATGAATATGGGTGAATTTGTTTATTAAGCCCTTAGTTTACAAATCTTAGAATACTTTACTTAATCAAGCTATGATAAAATATGGATCTTGTAGCTATGCATTAGATAGGTATTATTGTTATAATGTAATTAGATTTATTTTAGGCTATTTGTAGGTTAGTTGTTAATGAAATTAGTGAATTTGTGGATTAAAATTAACGAGTTTTATTTTTTAGAAAATATGAGTGAACATATTGGATATTTTAATCAACAGTTAAGGGAACAGAACACGTAATTAAGTGTATTGAAATTGTTCATTTATATAGATATGTTTGTAAATATAGGTATTGGTTCAAGAATTTACTTTTTATGGTTTTGTGGGAGAGCAATCCTTTATATGTAATTTGAAGATTAAGAGTATGAGCATACTAGGAAAATTATATAAGTGAAGGAATTACTAAATCTAATATTATATGGGTAATTTAAAATGAATAAATATCTTTCCTCTAAATATAATAAATTTGAGTAATTACTTTTAAAGAGGATTATTTAATAAGTAAATAAATTAATTTAAGTTTATTAGGGAATTTTTTTTTTTTTTTTTTCAACAAAAGTGGCAAGCCACTATATATATATTTATTATATGTAATAAAGTATACATTTAACTAGCTCAAAGGGCATACCGGCAGGAAAGAGCCAGTGAGAAAACCTTCGATTTTGGCCCAAAAATGTAGTGTTTCTGATTACAAAATGCTGACTTTTTAAAGTCATACAGTCATATCAAAGTCTATCTGCCTACAAAGTGTAAACCTATCCACTGAAAATACAACTTATTGGCTGCTTGCTCACAAGCATGTACATAATCTGCAAAAATTAAAACATTTCCCTTTACTCCTCCATCTGCATGAAGTCGAGCATATTGTCCTCCTGATTTTCAATTCCTGCTTCTTCCCTCAACAAACTGGAGCCTTCCTGAGCTTGAATATTCACCTGTCTTGAATTTCTTTGCAATGAAGAAGCTGCATGTTGACAATTATGATAAAGAAGAAAAGATATATAATAAAAATTCTCCCTGAATCTATCTGCCATATCCCTTCCCAATTGGTTAGAATATTTTGACAAAGCCTTATTCAAATGACAGGGGTCAAAAAACTCTACGGATAATTTTAATGCATCAAAAGCATTAACCACTGCCTTATTATGAGGAAGATAATGAGGAGGGAAGATACCACCAATATAACCTTCTCCACATGAGAAGATATATTTTTGTGCACTGCAAAGAACTACTTCATTTTTCAAAAATATGTCATATACCATTGTGTCGACAATGACTTTAACTGTTTCCAAACATTGAAGAATATCCATGATATTAGAAAGAAAGATGGAAAGAACATTTGACAGAAATATCAACCTTCGTGACTTTGGTTGAAGAATATTAGACCCAATTATGCATTTGAAACATTTATAATCACATGGGCAACGAAACTTGAAGATAGATTAGAGATGTTGAATATCAAGCTTACCAGAAGCTAGAGTTTTCCAACTTTGAATTGGCAGCCACATTCAAAATTTTTGAGGATGATACTCCATTTCAACCTGCCTTACTTTGCTTAATATCTAAAATAGACAAAATAAATATTAAAAGAACTCTTCTTATTTTCTGATGTAGAAAATAAGACAATGCTGCCTATTTATAAACTTTCGGCTCCCATGATTTTGGAGCTTACCTCTTTATCATGAAAAATCCCTTACCAGTTTATGATGAAGTAGTACCATGATATCCTTTACACAAATGTCGAATGCTATATACGAATATCAAATATTACTGATGGCAACCAAGCTGATTTGGACCAACAAAAACATCCCATCGGGTACAGGAGAACACCATATTTGCCATGCAATGAGATCGACATTGTACTTGTAATCATGACCTTGCCAGCAGGAATATTTGATATTCTTACCTTGATGTTATCATAATTATATTTACCCGCAACTGGCCGATTTAGACAAGGCACGAAATATACCTCATGTTAGACCTCCCCTATAATCATTCTTATAACAGATCAAACAAACCTACGATCTCAATATCAACCACATTTTGCACATTCTCCTTTATACATAAGAACGAAAGTATTGCAATTAATCATCATGTATACCTATGTTAAGACTCCCTCCATAGGACCAAAAAGATTAATAAATCTTGTTGACATGCCATCCATAAATATGATAGCTAAAAGATAAACTTTAAGACCTATCATATCCATAATTGGCACGTACAGCAAAATGACTTAATCAATTTTTATCCACTTTGATCAATAGAAATTTCCTCTTTGGAAATTAATTTTTCCAATTCAAAGTCACATTTCCCAATTTGAACAATATGAATCATTTCTTTTTCAAGTTGATTGTAGCCTAGATTGGCTAAATAATCTGCCACCTTATTTCCTTCTCTATAAGTATGCAATAAGTTATAATGCAAGAAATTTTCCAGAAGTTTTTGAATTTGCTTTACCATATAAGATAACTTCCAATTATGAGAGGATCCTTCCCTACAGACATTAATCGGAATAAGAGAATCCCCTTCTATCTCTAACTTTGGTAATTTGAAATCTAACACCATTTTCAGGCCAAATAATAGAGCCTGTGCTTCAGCCTCATTATTTGTACCCACCATTAACTTGATAGATTTGGAACACAGGACTATACCATTAGTATCTCTTATTACAATACCTGCCTCAGAAATTATGGGGTTACCTTTTGAAGCTCCGTCAAAGTTTAATTTCAAATAACCCAAAGGGGGAGGTGACCATATAATCTTAAATCTATCAACTTTGCTTGATACATGGTGAAGACTACCTTTAAAAGGCAGAATTAGTAGAGGCCAATTTGAGAGAACTTTGGAATCCCAATCCATGAAAGAAGAACCTATGTGTTTTTTTTTTGAAACATAAGCATTTACAATTTTTGAAATATGAATTTCCAAAGAAGACAGAATATGCTCAAATTTTTGTTTTTCTTTCTTGCCCACCAGATAGACCATAAAAATGATGTGGGAATCACTTCCCATATACACACAAAAAAAAGAAGACTTGTATAATTTTGGCCAACTAGAAAATAAATCCCATATAGTATTAGGAAGAGGAAATTGAATCTTTAGCTTTGATAAAACAAAGTGCCAACAACTTTGTGCAATTGAACAGGAGAGAAACAAATGATTGACATCCTCTAGCTTTGATTCACAAAGGACACAATTAAAAGGAACTGAGATGTTCAACCTTGATATTTTATCACTTGTTAGAATTTTGTTCTGGATTGCTAGCCAGGCAAAGCAACCAGCTTTGGGAAGAATTTTTGAATTCCAACAAAAACTATATGCTCTGAGATATTGGGAATTTGAACTAGATTTTGAAATGGAGAGGTACCCCTCTTTGACCGAATAGCAACTTGAGAGAGATTTTGACCAGATTAATCTGTCAGCACATGATGAAACATAAACTATTCTATCATTCATTAAGGAGGCAATTATACCCTTATGATTATGATCAATTGGTTCTGAAGAAAAATCCTTCAAATTGACTTTGCCAGTTAAAGATTCCACATTATCAAAATATTGATATACATATGATCCAAATTTTTGTGACAAATTTTTTATTGAGGAGCCCAAATTGTAACTATTTAATTTCTTATACCCATTCCATGAATCATTCCAAAAAAGTGCATGTTTACCATCATTAATTTCCCAAGATAAATGAGGGAGAATTAACTTTCTATACGATAGGAGGAAATTCCACATTGCGGAGCCTGATGGAGGATCAAAGAAAGTAAAAATTCTTGATGGAGATTGATTATCCAAATATTTATTTTACATAATTTTACACCATCTCAGGGAAGGATTTGAAAATAGCCTCCAAGTCATTTTACCCCCTAAGGCTAAATTTCTATTACCAAGATTATGGAGACATGCCCCTCCATTTAACTTATCCATGCACATAGCCTCTAAAGAAATTAATGGTATCTTTTTTTGAGTATCCACATTCCCTGACCATAGGAATTTTCTAATTCATTTATGTATTTGAAGCAATATAGACTTGGGTGCTTTCAAAACTGACATAAAATAGTTTGGAATGGAAGAAAGCACAAACTTAACCAAAAGAATTTTTCTTGCTAATGATAACCATCTTCCTTTCCAAGACAACAATTTGGATTGAATAGACTGAATAATTTTTTTCCAATGCAAGACCCTATTCTAACCTGAAAAGAAAGGAATCCCTAGATATTTGCTTGGCAAATGATCTTGATTGAAGCCAAAAAGTTTGACTATAGATTTAACATTTGAATCTTTAGTGTTAAACAAATAAATCTTTGATTTATCTTCATTTACCTTTTGGCCGGAAACCTTTGTATAATTATCCAAAAGGATTTTTATGTTTTTTGCTTTTGCCATATCAACTTTACCAAAGAGAAGAGTACCATCAGCAAATAGAGAATGAGTTACTGATAAATTTGTATTTGGAAAGACGACCCCTTTAATCTTCCCTTGAAGATTTGCAGATTTAAAAGACCTACTCAAAGCCTCTGCCAAGATGATAAATAAGAAAGGTGATTAAGGATCACCTTGGCGGACACCCTGTGATGAATTGAAAAAACCTATAGATGAGCCATTAAGTAATACTGAAAATCTTGCACCAAATATGCAAGCCATTACCCATTTACACCATTTAGAAGAAAAGTTAAACTTCAAAAGCACTTGATTTAGAAAACACCAATCAACTCTATCATATGCGTTTTGCATATCTAATTTAATTATCATGGTTGACAATTTATTAGAAGCTATGGTATGCAAAGTTTCATGCACCACTATTGCCCCTTCAAGGGTTTCTCTGCCAGGCACAAAGCCACCTTGCTCCTCAAAGATAATTGAAGAAATGAGAGGATGAAGGTGGAGATAAAACGCTTTGTGAAGATCTTGTGTATTGTATTACAAAGTGAGATAGGCCTAAAATCTGAAAATGACTTTGGATTCAAAATTTTTGGAATGATTGCAATATTAGTAACATTAAATTTTCTTAGCATTCCACTAGACTTCCTTGACTCTTCCATAGCACTTAATATATCAAACCCAATAAACTCCTAGCATTTTTGATAAAAAATGGCAGTGAAACCATCTGGCCCTGGAGCCTTATCTGGAGCCATTGAGAAAATAACCTCTTTAATCTCTTTGAGAGAAAAAGGAGCAAGCAACCTCAAATTGTCATCCGAGGAAACTAGAGAAGGCATATTTTGCAGAAGTTCATCCCTTTCAAAAAATAAATTTACATTTGAGTTATCAGGCTTTGATAACAGATTGGAAAAGAAATTGACAGCTTCTGCCTGAATATCTTTCTCAGTAACAAGATTAGCACTTGTTACACTATCTTGAATTGTGAAAATTGAAGATTTTGATTTTTTGGCCTGAGCAGAATTATGAAAAAAAAAATCGTATTTTTATCTTCATCTTTCAACCACAATTCCCTAGATTTTTGCCTCCAATATTCTTCTTCCCAAGCAAGTAATTCTTTCCACTCAAGGTGTAAAGATTTTTGTTCTTCAAAATAACTATTATCCATCCCATTTAAGATAATCTTCTCATTTACTTCAACTAATTTTTTGTACACCAGTTTCTTCTGAGAAAACACATTTTTGAAGATTAATTGGTTCCAAGATATAAGATTCCTCTCTACATGATCCAATTTATTACTTAATTGAAACATTTTAGACCCATAAACAAAAGGGGCAGATTGCCACCATTTTTTTATATAACTGATTAGTTATGGATGTCTAAGCCACATAGATTCAAATTTGAAGGATGAATTACCCAAAGATTTGACGCTGCTACCAGATATAACCAGAGATATGGCAAAATGATCAGAAGCTACCAAGGGTAAAATTTCAGAGGAAAAAGAAAACTATGATCCTATCCAATTTGAGGTAATTAAATACCTATCTAATCTCTCAGAAATTTGCAAGAAATTTTTCCTTTTATTTGTCCACGTAAACAAGCCATTTATGGGAATTACATCCCTTAATGCATTATGCTAAATAAATGCTGCAAACTCAGAAATTACAACTTTGGGAGGATTTATTCCACCTTTCTTTTCCATTTCATTAGCAATTGCATTAAAGTCACCCGCAAGAACACATTTGTATTGACCTATCAAATCCAACTTTGATTGTAGTAACTCCCAAAGAATTTTTTTATCATAAGAATTAGTTGGACCATAAACATTTAGAAGCCAAAAGGAAAGCTCAAAATGAGAAACAAACATAAGCTACCAATTATGATGAAATGAGATATTTGAAATACTAACCGTCTTAGTATTCCAGAAGCAAATTAAACCACTTGAGGCACCCTAAGAAGGTGAATGTGATGCTCCCCATGCATGCCATTTCTTTTTAATAGATTGAAAAGATTCTTAAGAGGTCTTTGTCTCTTGAAGAATTATAATGTCAGCCCCTGAAACATCCAATTGCTGTTTCACTTGGGACTATTTGTCAGAGGCATTTAAACCTCTGACATTCCACGATATAAGTTTCATTGTAACTTAGGAGAGCAACAAGCTATCCTTGGCCTCTTTTGTTTTGCACAGTTAACTAAGCTGGAATCTAAAGTCAATTGAATTCCCTTTGAAATCTCTTCTTGAAGCTTCATAGCTAAAGACTTCCTACCTCTCTTTGCAGGAGATTTTGAAATGACAAAAGGAGAAAAGTTGGACTGAGAAATAGGACAACCATCCTCACTAAGAGATTCATCATTAAAAACCTCTGAAGCAATATCATCAATAAATTGCTCACCAAAAAAAGTCAAAGACTGGTTAACAAAATTGACCAAGTCTTGTTCTGATGGCACTTCATCAAAAATAAGCTTATGATTTACTAAAGATGAAGATACTTGAGAGTTATCCACCTCAATCTGACCAAAATTACACTGATAAAAAATGGCAAGCTTTCTGTCACAATTACTTGACACACCCAATGTTAGCATCGAAGCACATTGATGAGCTTGGAGAGAACAATTAAATTGTAAGTTCGGATTGAGAACATTTAATGAGTACAAGAAGATCTTAATTGGGGAGTGCAGTGAAAAACCCCCAAGAAACGGACCCTTAATAAAAACATAATTTGATATGAGAGGTTGATTTGCAACATCAAGAGGAGGAGAATTAAATTGAACAATCTTTGAAGAATTAGCAGGTGAAATCTGCTTAGACTTTGAACAAAATGAATAAAACCAAGAGAGACAGAGATCAAAAATGTTCCTATAGAGCACAGAGTTTGAATTCCAAGAATTCTTGATAGGGATTAAATTAGAAGAAGAAGCTTCCGAGACTGGTTGAATAACTGAATTTGACTATGACCTAGGAAAACCAACAAGGTTAGAACAACATTTCTTGAAGGGATGAAGATGAAAATGACATGAACAACAAAAAACCTTAGGATCTTCCACTACAACAGCTTGAACCCAAGAGCCATAAACTATTTTAATTAAGACACTAGAAGGCAATTTCTTACAAACATCCAATAAAACCAAAAACCGAACTGGCAACGATGGGTTTGAGAAAAAACCCAAATCTTGATTCATAAAGATTCCCAGTTTATTACCAAGAATTTCAATAATGCCCTGTTCTCTATACTCCAGGGGGAGACCCTGAAGTTGAATCCAAAAGGGAATGAAATGAGGCTTGACTCGATTAGGGTTAAAATTCGGGGTCCAAAGAGTAGTAAAAAGACCATTGCCTTCCATCATCCAGTTCTTTTTCCGCAGAACAACATTTCTTGAATCTTTCTCAGAAAAAATAACCACAAAAAATCCTTCACCTTTATCTAAATAAAAAACTTGGTTGGAACCAACCCAAGATTTTAAGTTATCAATCACAGGTTGAAATTTCCAGAACTTACCAAAGAGTGCAACATCCTTTAGATCCGAAATTTGTAGATCAATCATTTCCTGAGGTAATGTGACCTCAATCCGGGAGCGACATTGCTTTAAAGACTTTCCCTTCCACTTCCGAGACTTATCGGAGATAACAGAAGCCTAATGCTTAACCGTGCTACAAAGAGGAGGCTGTACCATAGGACGGAAAGCACAACCAGAATTATCACAACCAGACATAGCCAGAGGAGGAGCGATAAAATGCTTAGCAACCCGTTTCGAAAACCCTTTAAGTGGAGGAAGAATGATATTGTTCGGAAAATTGAGCGGATTCGAAGCGGAGAAGATAAAGTCTTGCACAGGTATGGATTTTGGGTATGTAAGAGGGGCAGGAGAAGAATGAGAAGTGAGGGAGGAAGAGCAAGAATGATCAGCCACAACATCAGCCCATGAACGCGTAGAAAGAGCAGGGGAGGAGGATCTACAAATATCAAAAGGAGGCTGAGGATCCCTCACAAAAGACTGCTTCCTACAAGAAGGAGATTGTTGAGTAATTAGCAGTTGGGTATCGTGTAAGGAGAAAATTGAGGTCTCCCTCGGATGCCCAGTGGGTTGTTTTCACGATGGACTATGGTGGTTGAATTTTGATGTTGATTTGATTTGGAATTTAAGGTTGATATGAATTATTGTGATTGATTTGTATGGAATTGTTTTGCCATGACAATTCAAATGAATTTCAAAAAATTAAATAAATTTATGATATGAAATATAAAAGCATGATTTCTTTTGATGCCTAAAGACTTGGAAATGAGTTCTTAAGCAAATAAGTTCATGATAATTTTAATAAAGAAAATGGGGAATTCTCCCCTTTAAGATAAACTTTTCTTAAAATTATTTCCCTTTTAGGAGAATCTTTATAGGTTACATATGTACGTGAAAGGCTATTCTCTTTTAAATAGTTAGTGCTTATTTAATTATTTTTAAATAAAAAAAATTAAGTTATAAAGCAATTATATTTCAATTAAAAGAGATTAATAATTATATTTAATAAAAATAATGTTTTATTTTAAAAAATATTTTGGTTATGGAATTTAAATAAGAGGTCAAGGTTAAAAAAATAAACTATGAAATTTGACTGATTTCTTGTGTAATAATAGGGCTACAATAAAATTAAAATGGTAGCTTTAACCCTTAGTTTTAATCTCTTGCCGAAGGAATAGTTTTACTGAAAATTGGCCACCTATATTGGTTGGTTCTAAAAATCAAAAGGAAAAAAAAACTCTGGTTGTGTTAAAAAGGAAGTTGTTTTCTAGAAAAATGAGGGAAGAGGTAGATTTTCAGAGGAGGGCTTTCAACGTAAATTGGAATTTCTCTTGGCTTTCTAACGATTGGGGAAAAAATTTGGGAAGGAAAATACATCTTCATGTCACGTAAGATCTTTCTATGCTTTGCATTTATGTGATGCTTGTGAGATTTTTGTTTGGGTTTGTGCTCTATTGTATAAGGTGTAGCTTGGTTGATTTCAGATGCAAATAATTGGATATAGCTGGTACCATAATATTTTGTTCATTTTCCATGAATGCTTAGTTTTATGTCAGTACATAAAAATACAGAGATTTCATATCATTCCACTAAATGAGCAAGAATTTATGATTATTCAAGTCAAAAGTTTTTTTATTATTTGACTGTGGTAAAGAGGAATCAAATCATTTTAATGGGTTAAATCACGCTTTGTCGATTTTACTCTTCTTATCTAGAGAAAGATACCAAATAAAAATATAGTACGAATATCTTGTGCTTAATACCTACCCTTTTCAAACTTTTAATTAGCTTATGTAACTTTCAAGTCTATGAAATCATATTTGCAGTATTAAGTTTGAGTTTATTAGGGAATATTAACTATATTTAATTTATTGAAAAAGAATGAATCTACCTATGGAAATTAAATGTTTTATATTGTGATAATTATTTGATTATATTGGATAATGGAATTAGGAATATTGAATTTGCAAGAAGAAGAAGTTTGCTTAATGGTAAGTTGATTATATAGATAAATAATTAATTAGTAAGAGAAGGAAATTTGTGATAACTATAATTGAATGTAAGAAGGGTTTAATTTAAGAATTATAATTTGGTGGTTCCTTTTAAGGTATATTTCGTTCATGATTGCTTAATGATTGTGAGCTTGGTTTATATAGTGTTCTTCTAAGGTTGCAAAGTTTGTTTGTTTCCTTGTGAAGATTTTGTGTGCGACCTTGGAATTTAATTTAATTTTGGTTATTGTGATTGTTATTATTGCTTAATAGTCAAATTGTAAGATTGTTGAGGAATTAGCGGTTGGGTATCGTGTAAGGAGAAAATTGAGGTCTCCCTCAGATGCCCAGTGGGTTGTTTTCATGATGGACTATGGTGGTTGAGTTTCGATGTTGATTTGATTTGGAATTTAAGGTTGATATGAATTATTGTGATTGATTTGTATGGAATTGTTTATATTAGCTTTGATTGAGTTTGAAGATCTCACTATAATATAGCCACTCTTATTCTTCACTTGTCGTTTTGTGATTGTGAATTTTATGTAGCCATTTTGTGGTTCCATGTTGTGAGTCTTTCTCTTGTGTTGAGATTTTTTGGTAGTCATATTTTGAGATGGTTGGGACCCCGAAGAGTTTGAATTACCTTCAGTAGGACTTTATGGATTTTTTGATATTTTAGGCCTCCAATGGCAATGGAGAAACTTGAATTATATTGATTTTTCATGGTTGGGCCATTGTGATTTATTGATCTTATTTCAGATTTTGAGCTTGTGGGTATTACCTTGTACCATGGTGTTGAATTTTGATGTGGTGGGTGGTACCTCCTTTGTTCTTGTTTTTAGTGATATGGAATGGGTTTGCGAGATGGTTCTTGCCTCACATTTTGTGAGTTATGAACACTTTGATTTTTATGCGAGCTAAGGTACACCCCTTGTTTGTATTTAGTTTTGGTGCCATAGGGAGAGTGGCTCTTCATGGGGGTCTGACACACAAAGGGGTTGTTAGGGTAACCCATGGAGGAGTTTTTTGAACAAGTGATAATGTAATGAATGAACTAGTGGGTTTGGGTAATTAAACACTAAACAAGATTAATTATGAGCCTTACCCATGCCATTAGTGCTTCCATAGGCTAAGGATGGGGTGAGAAGACTTGGTTGGTAAGATCACTGCCTTGTCCTGACGAAAGGTAAGTGGTCATGCATGAGTCACCCTATGGAGTGGCACCTTGAAATAGGCAGACAGGATAACCATAGATGGAGGCGGTACCTTGTGATAGGTTGCTTGGATAATCCATGTAAGGCTATTAGATGAAACTCTCCTATAGTACCCATTTATTTTCCCTTGTTCGGATGCCTCTGGGAGTGTTGTTTGAATTGTTAATGTTGTTGAAGTAATTGTTTCTCGGTGTTGTTGTTGAAGCCTCCAAGTTCTATCTTTTAGTGTTGCACACATGCCTCATGGCAACTTGATTGATGTTAACGAAAGGTGCCCTTGATATTTATTATTGGTTGATATTGGGTTTTCATTAGAGGGCTTTGGGATCCTATTGTTGTTGGCACCTCTTATGGTTATTTAGTGTTGATCTATAATATTGGCAATTGTCTTTGTTGGACCTTTCATTATTTTGTTATGGCTATGTGATGGAAATGTTATGGGTTATTATCTTATGTTGTTGTTATCCTTGTTGTGAAGTTTGGCTTGCTATTGGTTCGTTTAACTATTTTGGTTGAGGAATGGGGATCTCTTTCTTGTCAAATCCTAGCACGGGGGGTGGTCCTTCAGGTCCATGTGGTTAGGTGGAATGTGCTATGCACCCCCATTGGGTCTCAGGTCTGAGTTCATGTCGATGATGTTGATCCTGGACTCTACCTCGATTCTATTGTATCGTGTTCAATTATGTAGCATTCTTGTATTTGATGTATATTTTCCTCTGCACGATAAGATGTAATGTACTCTTGAAGTGATGTAATGTACTCCTAAAACAGTTGTAATATATTATTTTACCTTTGTAAACCTTATGTGGTAGCCATTATTTGATGTGTTGTAACTGTGGAAATATACTCCGCAATTGTCATATTGAACTATTAATAAAATGTTGTATGTATCCTTTTCATCTCTTTTGATCATGGATGGTTGTATATTATTTTATGTAATCTTGATTCGTTCGGTATCGTTATGGTATTAGTTTAAGTTTTTGTGATGTCATCTTGTGTTCCCCAGAGAATGTAATGGTCTATGCAATTGTATAACTGCCTTATATGTAATATATGTTCATGTTCATCTTATGTATTGTTCTACTTTCAAAAAAAAAACTGTGATAATTTGTTGTTTCTGTTGTCCTTGGGGTTTGCTCAATGAGGCGTTACAAACACTCAAACCTCTCTGAAAAACATGAATGTGATTATGGTAGATTCTTATCCATTACTAAGTGGAGCTAACTTGATTCATCACTTAGAGGAAGAGGAATTTACTTTCCCTTTTGAAAGTGGGAATGAACCAAAAAATATTGATATCTTTTCTTTTCAATAAAATAGAAACAATTACAACTTGAGAAGTAAAGGGGAGCCATTAACTAATAGAATTTCACCTAGATCAGGTCCTAATCCTCTAGATCCTCATGTTGACAATAACTCCCTACCCTCAAAGGATCTTTTAGAGGTAACTCTAGATCTAATAATTTCTAGATTTACAAATCCCCAAACTTGAATGAGGAAAACTATAGTGCAGTAGAAGATTTAAATAAAACCAAAGCTAATATTTTATTTATGACATGTTGTAGAACTATCCCAACTAGAAGGATGCAAAGTTGAAATCCTTGGACTATCCTAGAGTTGCATCTACCAACACCCCTCAAAAATAAAAAGGGAAATCTTTGAATTCTTTGGATGTAATGGCCACAATATTCAAAGGTAAAATTGGAGTTCCCCCATTTCTATTAAGTTTATGAATGTTTAGAAAGAACCTGCACAACTATTTAGTTGATTATGGAGCCTTGTGTAATGTGATTTCATATTCCATATGTCATAAATTAGTAGTAAACCATAAACTTTCCAATAAGGTTTTAGTTCAGCTAGACAAGACAAAGGTCAAAGTCATAAGAGAACTGAAAAATGTCCACATCCAATTATCATCAGATCCTAGGGTCCAAGAATGCATTGATATGCATGTGGTAGACATTCTCGAGATGTATGAAATTTTAATTAGTAGGGAATAGAATAAGTGCTTAAGAGGATGGTTTTCCACTGATTTCACCCAACTGTGCTTACCTTGGAGAGGTTTGAATAATCGAATCAAAATTGATGCAAAGCCCAAACTAAAACACATGATTACTAACTATAATGCTCCTAATGAAGCAACATTCTCAAAATTAGACTTAGAAGTATATAAAATAAAAAAATTCATGACGATGTCTTAGTTGTTGATGCATCAACAAAAAATGTTAGCCTTTTCAAAGGATTACGAGAGTTTGAGCCTTCTGATCTCATTTTCCAAGAATTTTTAGGTAAAATGTATGATAATATGGCTAACATTGGAAAAGATGTAGATACTTTTGTTCTTTTGTTTCTAAGATGGTGTCAAATTCATGACAAAGACCATTCTGAGTTCTCGTGCCCCACTTGCTAAGATGCATTAGCAAGAGTAAAGATGATACACTATCAAAAGCAAAGGGATGTGGACTCACATGAAACTATAGCATCAAATTAAGTCATAATGTCTAATGACCAAACATAAAATTACAAGGACTATGCAAGATATGACCATCATATGTTAAGAAAATGGGCAGAGTACTGATGAAGATACCTTCTAATTCCCCTCAGGGGACCTATGAAGGAAGAAATCCTGAATGAGCTTAAAGAGGAAATAGGGGAAAATTCATCTACTCCTACTCAAGAAGATATTCCTACGAAAAGGGAAGAGTCACATTCGCTAGTCCTTGAAAAGAGAATGATGTGGAGGCTTAGATTCAATGGATCTAAGTGTAAGCAAGGAAGATATATTTAGATTGAGCTAATCAACCCACAATGGAAATCATTTCTAAGTGATTTCAATTTGTAGTTTGCATTTATGAAAAATGCAATCGAATATGAAGCATTAATCAAATGATTACTGGTAGCTCATCAAAAGAAAGTTAAACATAAGTTTGTAGAAGGAGAATTCCAATTAGTCCTATGATAATTTAGAATTTATTATTCCTTCCATGTAAATTTTTTATCTACCTACATGAATAAAGTATAGGATTTGTTCGAAGATTTTGAAGCCTTTAATATAAAATCTATTCCCAGAAGAAAAAACCGTTGCAGATACTCTCGTTGTCTCAACCAACTCTCTGCAACCTATGAATAGATCCCATTTGAAGAGATTTTTTGTAGATATGGTACCTATGCCATCCATCCAAAATAACATTAAAAATATCCAAGTGTCTAAAGATGGTCAACATATCCTCGAATTCATCACCAATTCTAGAAATTTTACTACTCAAATCATCAACAAATGCGACAGGGATCCATTCAAAATGGTCGAAGATGACATCATCAATTTGAAGACCAAAATTATTCCTAAGGTAATGGTTTCTTTAGAAATACTATTTGACCAAGATAATGTGTCACAATATTAGAAAGATGCCCTTGATTTTAAAGGGGGTAAGTATGACTCTCATAATCTAGGAGATAAAGAAGATAAAATAGAAGTTTTAATTGAAAAAGTTTGTACTATTAAAGAAAGAAATGATATAGTAAAAGCTTTAAAATATTATAGAGAGGTTATCACTTGGAGTTATGAAGAATTGAATACTTATAAAACCTCAGTGATTATTCATCCCATTCCTTTGATGAAGGAAACTAAGCCTTTTAGATAGAGGCAACATCCTATCAATTCCCTACTTGAGCCATTCATTCAAAAGAAATTTCATAAGCTATTGAGTGCCAAAATAATTTACCCAATAAGGCATTCAAATTGGGTGGAAAATCATAAGAAAGAAAAATGGAGAAATTTGGTTGTGTGTCAATTTCATAAATTTGAATTGGGAATCCAAGAAGGATAGTTATCTACTGCCATCACTAGATGAAGTTTTTCAAATAGTAAATTGATCTCAAGTGATGTCATTCCTAGATAGATATTCTCATTACAATCAAGTCATGGTCCAAGAGGAATATATATTAAAGACAACATTCACCACCAAATGGGGGAACTTTTCATATCGAAGGATGCCTTTCAGCCTCATCAAATTTGGAGCAACCTTCTAGAGAGCAATGGATATAGCTTTCAAAGGGATGATCAGGAAATGCATCATCATATATATGGATGACCTCACAATGTTCTCCAAGAATAGAGTTGACCACATAAGTGACTTACACATGATCCTCCAATGATGCAAGGAATCAAGTATTTCATTGAACCCAAAGAAGTGTATTTTTAGAGTTATTGAATGGTATATCCTAGGCCATATAATTTTTGAGAAAGGTATCTCCAAAGACCCTGATAGAATTGAGTTCATTTTAAATTTTTCATTACCAAATAGTAAAAAGGAATTGAAATCTTTCTTTGGGAAGATCAATTTTGTCAAAAATTTCATCAATGGATATGCAAAAATTGTATGCCCTCTAAATGATATGCTGAAGAAATATGCAAAGATTGAATGGCCCATAGAATCAAATAAAGCTTCTTAAGAAATTAAGGAATTCATAACCAATACACATGTGTTGGCTAGTCCAGATTACATCAATCCATTTAATATCTACACTTTCACTTCAAAACATTCTTGTGCCAGTGTTATAACTCATAAGGGAGAGGAGGGCGATGAAATGCCAATAACTTCATGGGTTGTATATTAAAAATTATGGAAATTGGGTATCCCAAGTTAGAAAAATAATCATGTGCTCTAGTAAAAGTTGTGAAGAAGTTAAAATATTGCATCTTAAGGAGAAAGGTGATATCCATAGTCCTAGATGCTGCAGTTAAGTCTATACTGATGCAAAATGAGCTTAGAGAATGAGGAGGTAAATAGATGGCTATTACTTAGGATTTTGACATGAAAATTCAACCAATGAAGCTGCTAAGAGGCCAGGGATTGTCAAAAACATTGGCTGGAGTAGACAATAAATTGGTGTACTATTAATACATGCAACAAGATATCACCTCAGACCTATGGTATAAAGATGTTGACCAATAACTATTGCAAAACAAGTGCTTAGACGATATGAATGCAACTCAGAGATGAGTGTTAAGGATCAAGAGCCAAACATATATGGTGAAAGTTGGGATTTTGTACTAAATAAATCATGAGGGTGTCTACTTAAGGTGTTTGGATAAAGAAGCAGTTGTTTTTATTCTAATAGAGTTTCATGATAAATTTGGCGTTGGTCATGGTTCGGTTGAAGCCATAGATCACAAAATATTGTGGGAAGGGTATTATTGGCCCACTCTATTCAAGGATGATTTTCACCATGTTAAGACTAACCATGTATTCCATACAAGAGCTAACAAAGAAAGAAATACACCTATTCCATTACAACCATATATGAGGTACATCCTTTTGCCCAATGGGGCTTGGATTTTATAGGAATGATATACCCCCACTCATCCACAAGACAAATGTTTATTTTGTTAGCCACAAATTATTGCATGCACTAGTCTGAAGTAATTGCTTATAGAAAAAGTACAATGGATGTGGTAATTAATTTTTTAGAGAATCGCATAATGACCAAGTTTGGAATGCCATTTTCTCTGATATGTGATAAGGGTCCCTCTTTTTCATTAGTTCAATTATTGCAATGGAATTTTGAACATAAGTTATTTTGAAATATTCATCAAATTATTACCCTCAAGGTAACAAATTCATAGAGTTGACTAACAAAAACTTGATAGGTTTCATTAAGAAACTATTAGACAAAAATCTTTATAAGATTAGCACTCTCACCTCAAGTTTGCATTATGGGATGATAGAACTAGAACCAAAAAATGCCTTAGGGACATCCCCTTACCAATTAGTTTATGGTTTAGAGCCCGTATTCCCCATGAATTTCATAATTCTAACCCTAAAATTCATGGAGAGTTATCTAGATAGAGATGATAAAGTTTAGGTTAGGCTGATGAACCTACTAAATCTAGAAGAAAAGAGAAATATTGCTCTCGAACATGTTTCAAAGCATCAAGCTTTAGTCAAATGGTGGTTTGACAAAAGAGCTAAAATAAAGTCTTTTAGGATCTCATATCTTTTCCTACTTTGGGATAAGTCTAAAGAAAAGAAAGGGGACCATTTGAAGTTTGATCGAATTTGAACAGGACCTTATCAAATATATGATATTTTAGGAGAAAATACCTTCAGGATCAGTGCCATGACTAGAGAACCAACCCAATTGCCTATCAATGGATAGTTCGTCAAGAATTATTTTGGATCCTAGGAAGGATTTGTCTTCCTTGTAAATTTTTATGGTAGGTTTATCATCTCTCATTCCATTTTATTTTTTGTGTACGTTGTGTCATCTCTTGTTCTCATCTTCCTTTTCTTACTTTTCATTTCTCCCCTTTGTCTATTTGTGGGATTTTTTGAACGATGTAGGTACAAATTTCAACCATGAATAGGATGCATGTGTTATTTGTGCTTTCAAACCTTTTCCTTATTTAAATTCAAGGTCTAATAATCCTTTATTAAGCCTAGAAGACTTAGATGACCTAGTGTATAAAACTAGTGAACCTCTAAATTTAGTTTCTTAAATCTTACTATATACAAACTAAAAAAATCAAGATTTGGATTTAGGATGAATGATAATGACCTTTGAACTCAAGAAAATCTAAAGATAGTTGTGTTTCTTAGTTCTTAGTGACCATTGTGACTCCCAATCCAACATCGAGTGATAGCTTGGTGAAAAGATTATAAAAAAAGAAACTAAAGATCATGGATAATTTAATTAATTAAATGGGTGATTCCAATAACCTCTACTAGGGCTATGGATGTTCGGTTGGAAATAGAGCTATGTCTAAGGGAATCAAATGTATCTCTATCAAGGCTATGAACACTTTGTTGGCAGCAAAGCTATGCCTAGGTCACACCAACTAAGTTTTTTTAAAAAGAGAAAAGCAAAAAACAAAAAGATATATATATATATACAAAATAGTTGGGAGAAAGGAAAAAGCAAATAGTTGTCTTGACTCACATATAATTCCATCTCATTCACACCATATCTTGAAAGAATAAATCATGTGTACACACTATGAGATTCAAGTATCCTATTATGATGTGTGAATTGGTCAAAATGCTTAGATTGGCATGGACTCCTTTGCTTAATTTTGGGTTCTTATTCCCTTTGAGCTTAAGCCTATCTAATATTTTTTGAAGAGGAAATGCTTTCCAAGAATTTTTCTTTGGTTGTTATTTTTTGTGTCTTACACTATACCCCATTTGTTTTTTGCTAAAATGGGAGCCCCTCTTCTTATTTTTGATGTGTTGTAGTTTTTAACTTTCTTTCTATTCTTTACCTTTTTTTTTCCTTTTCTTTCCTTCTCCTTTCTTCCTTTTCCTTCCTTTCCCTTTATTTATTTCCCTTTGTCTAAGAACCTTGTCAGATTTTGGGATGTCGAGCTTTTCCATATGAGCATACCAAATGGATCAGGCCTAAACCTTGAATCTTGATGCCCGAAAAGTGCTAAGTGGTTATTTCTCACCATTTCAAACTTTGGGTGTCAAGTATTTGTCAAAATAAATGCCCAACCCCCAAACACTCGATGATGGTGACATCTTGTAGCCTCGAGCCTTGTGTCGCTCAGATCAGTCATTCAAATTTATGGCACTGATAGAGTTTTAATGCATAATTAATGAGTAATTATGAAGGGTTTCCAAAGGGGTTTTATTAATTTTATGACTCTCATTTTATCATTTAACTTTTTCTATTTGCGTTCGTGAGCTCTGCAACTTTATTTTCAAAGAATCCATCCTATGTGCATTCGTTTGCCATTGTTGTTGCTTTGTGTTGGTTTTTTGTCCACTGTTCGCATGCATATTTTTTGTTCATGGTTCATGTGCATATTTATTTCTCGTGACTCATTTGCATGTTTTTTTCATTCTCCTCGCACATCTTTACTAGGAAGGATCAAGCCCTTGTCAAGATTTTTAATCAATTTAATCTTCTTGTGTTTAAGTGTGCTAATGTTTTTATATTTTCCTTTCATTTCTTTTGGTTTGGAATTGATTTGGCATCTTGTTTTCGTTGGTTCCCTTTGCTTTGTTCCTTTCATTTTTTTTTTCCTATGTTTTTTTTTTCATTTT
The DNA here is from genome assembly GCA_007115665.2 of Sequoiadendron giganteum. Classification (NCBI taxonomy): domain Eukaryota; kingdom Viridiplantae; phylum Streptophyta; class Pinopsida; order Cupressales; family Cupressaceae; genus Sequoiadendron; species Sequoiadendron giganteum. The sequence goes on along the minus strand of CM021101.1, from coordinate 175,354,347 downwards.
TTTCCAAATTTATTATCTTCCTGACAAGTCGATCAAGGATTTTTATGGCAACATTCAGTTATGTGCCAGGCCTCAACCTTGCTAGGGATATATTTCCTTAGTTTTTTTGAAAACTTTTCAAGCATCAGGGGTTAGAGTATCAACTTACCTCTTAGCCAACAATGTGTCAATAATTATGAGGAAACCCCGACGCTTGACCATCGATCATCCCCAAACTTGCAAGTTTTCAATGAACAATATTTTCAGGTTTCAGGTTTTAGTTGGGATGAATGTGCCTTATCATAAAATTAATAAATGATATATCAAAGCTCTGAATCCTAAGGTCCAATGTAAATACTTAGTGAAAATCCTTGTATCAAAATATTTTTTAGGTATCATCTATCGAGTGTATCTTATACCTAACTTCTTATTGAGGTAGAGGTTAGGTGTTGTCCTCGATCTTTGATCCCTGAAACCATAAAGGAAAATTTACTTTACTAAAATGGAATGAATAATTTTGGAGCATGCTTTTGTTATGTCTTAGAAAATTTTGACACCCAATTCCAAAGTGAAGAATGGGTTGTTCAGACATTGAGACTCGGGAGTACCTTTTACTAAATGCCAAAATGAATGTTAGAAAACATGACCAATCCCTAACTCCCGACTCTTGATATCCTTAAAATATCTTTCAATTATCATTGGTTGAACCTACCTCCTAAGCCAATCAAATTATTGCAAGCAAGAGGTAAATAACATACTCAACTCCAAGCGAATTTTTGAACATCGCTAGCCAACATTCTCGCTTAAGCAGTTACATTATTAGAAATAAGAAGGTATATGGTATGCATGATCCTTGGCTCCCGAAAGACTACAAGAAAGGATCATACTTCTCTCATTAAGGATATTTTAACCACTCGATAAGCTCTAAGGGGAAGGCTTGAGGCCTGATCCCCAAAATTTTGTTTTTCCTTTAACATTCTTTAAATAAGTTATTGCTTTACTTTATGGGATATATATTATTAATATTACTTGGTTTTAGAGGTGCATTTCTCTTTTGAGGTGGATGAAATTTAATACATGATATTTTATAAATGAAGGAGATATGCCACCTAAGGATCTTACAAAGATGAAGTACCAATACAAGGGATATCACACACCATATAAGATGTTCTCTCCATACTTCATTGATATTGGTGACACTGACCTCAGTCATGTTGACATGGAGGAATTTAAAAGGAGGATCTATGAGGAAGAAACTCAAACATGTGCTGCCACCACATTGGAAAATTTTGAACTGGTGCAAGTAGCTTCTTTTCTAGTCACTATTCAATCCCCAAAGTTGGTGCTAGCATGTGCTCACTATTGCAACCACAAGGGCAAGAAGATAATGGGCTCTATTGGAGAAGTTGTACTTAATGTTAGCTTAGATATGATTGAGAAGGTGTTTACAATTCATAGCTCTCCTTAGTATGATCCAATTGATATGAAGAAGGCATTAAAATACTTCAATGATAATGAGGAAAATAGCATCAACACATAAATAGTCAAAATTTTCTTACCAATAGGAAAGTGGTTCTCAAGATCTCTAAGGTACAACACCAAAGTGAATTCAAAGATGACATCAAGGGTTTGATTGTACTATTGATCAGAGTGTTTGGATATGTGAATACAATTAGTTTCTACCCATGGATGGTTAAGTTCGTCATAACCATCAATGACAAAAAGAATAAAAAATTGATTGGGGCCACTCTCATCAGTGACACAATCCATGAACAGTTAAAGACGATTCTTCAAACATCCAAATTTTACATGACATCATTCTTGGTATATTTGTTGGCTTCTCAATCCTCTTTCCTCAGTTTAGATAGAGTAGGTTCCTTCTAGCTTGGGGAGGTAACCATTTATGGACATCACCCTCAACTAAAATTGAAGGATAACTATACCCATTTCTATTTTTTCAACAACTTTGTGTATGTTGTAATTAGAGGGTTGGAGGGAGATTTCTCTATAAGGACCACCAATAAAGCCATGGAAGCACTTAAGAGCTAGGGAAACTAGTACATTGAGTTCAAAACCTTCACATACATTAAAGTGGCTAGCTTCCACTTGTATCCATATAAACTTCCAAGGTACCCATCAGATAAGATGATCTTATTGGAAGTGTGTAGATAGGTGACTGAGATTCACCAATTAATAGTAGGGAAGCACAAGTCTGGATATAGTTTCTCGATAAAAATGAGAGTATATTCATGTGAAAATATGTAGAATGGAAAGAGTGTAGAAGTAGAATTGGAAAAATATGCAATTGTGATGTAAAATGATCCTCAGGGCAGGTTTGACCTAATTGAAAAATCAATAAGGTAAAAGGTTCTTTCTTCATCCACTAGGCAAAATCAAAATTTTGAAATATGAATACAAAGACTAGTACAAAGTAACTCTATTGCATCCCAAAATCTCTTTGGTGCAATACAATCTCCCTGAACCCCTCAGTTCAAAATAATATCACTTAGCAGTTGCAAGCTCAATTATTATTTTTCTTCTTATTCTTGAATAGAAAAGAAAGTGAAAATTTTTACGTCCTAACTCCATAATTATTACACTACAATTGTGTACTACCACTTCAAATGAAATTCAACACTTGGCCTACATTTTTGCGGCTTTAATTAATTCATCATATTCGACAAGTGGTGTTGTCTTTTGATCTAAAATAAAATTTCAACCATTGATCTTTGCAAATCTAATGGCACCAGGGTGATTTTATAGGTTTGAGCTCGTAATTCTAGCACTTTATACATTTTATTCTAGAATTCGACTATTTTTCATTCATTGAATGGTGAAATATTTTTATACATTATTTCTATTTTCTAGGAATATATTATTCTATCATGTTAAATAGAATTATTTATTATAGTTATTTTTATTCTTATATATCATATTTTATATTTTAAACATTTTTTCTACTTTTATAGGAATCTAGTTATATATAATACCTACTAATAGCTCAAATTTATATAATTCTACTTAATTATCCATCTACAAAGAAAAAATTCTAATTAATCTCCATGAAACATATTATACTATTACTTGAACAAAAACTAACACACAATATTTATTACTACAAATTATTTATAAAGAGTAGTGCAACCATTTATTATACTACAAACGAATTACAATGTTACATCCCTTATTAAAGATGAATAGAGCATGCAAAATCATGTATAAATGACACATGCCACTTTTGCAATTGACAAATTGACCCAATTTCCTCTGGTGTAATGGAATGGGTACAATGGCTTGTAATTTCTTGGTGGATTTTTTGTAACTCCTTACAAAGGTGGAAAAATATTAGTTATAATGAAATTATTAAATGGCCTCTAAAGAAGACAGTTAGCCTAGGAACTTGTAGGAATCCATAGACAATACCTCAATACCATATGGAGTTCTTAAGAACAAACTCAAGGAATAATTAATTTTCTACCTCCATATTTGGGAAGGAGCAAGCCACCAAGAAAGAATATTGTGACATTGAAATTTCACAACTCCTCTTTGAGGGCCTCTCTCAAAATGGAGTATGATAAATTGAGGGTTTTCCATGGGGAAAATTTTGAAAAAATTATACTCCCACACACCTAGTTAAATCACTTATCTCCCTTAGATCTCCTCATCCTGATTCAAAACACAACACAAGGGAAAAATGAACTAGATCATCTCCTTTCCAATTTCACCCATTCTAAAGGAAATTGGACTCTCTTTTCCTCAGAAAATAAATAACTCAAGGAAAGAGAATTTATAGTATCCCCAACAATACCACAAGATCATCCTTATTAACCTCACATAACACTACCCTTAAAACCATATTATAGACTAAATAATAAATTTAATCTAAGCTTATGATCCTTTTATATAGAATTTTTTTGAGGTTAACCTGGCCCTTGGTCAACTTCCCAATATTAGTTAACTAAAATCAATCATTATATATCCTAAATATATTCTAACTACCATTTATATTCTTACAAAGCCTTGGAATTCTAGTACACATGCTCAAAAATATTTCACATATCTTCACCAGTATGAACAATCAAGTTATTAACATCATTCATTATACTTCTCCAACCATGTCACATATTCCTCTGTGAAGGTCACTTGTGTGTCAAAATATTTTCTAACTTGAAAATTGTACTATGTACATATGTGTTATAGCATATGTACCATCCATCAAGAATTGGGGGAAATATGTGGCATGTACTCCTCAATGGATTCAAAGAAATTATTTTTTTCCTCTAGTATCACATCATGTCTAATGTGGAAAGCTACTATGTCATTCAAAATTCTTGTAACTTCATATGTACCATATTTTCACTCAAAAATAATAATTCAAGACCAACATACCCCATTATACTTTTCTAACCATGTAAAATACACCTCTTTTCTAATGAATTTTAGGATTTGAGAAAAAATATTTCAATTGTATCAATGCCTACTTGGTACTACAAATTTCCAGAGTCATGCAAATTTCTCCTCATAACAACCTAACACAATTCAATGACCAAATGAACACTATTACTTTGCAATAACATGACCTATGAATGACTAGAGTGTGATCCTACATAATAATCCATTTACAACAACAATATCCTTATTATTTCTACCTAGGATATGCAAAACCTAGGTCGGTTTCCCTTATGGTATCATTGTGTAGACATGTAAAAATGCCTAACATAAATCACACATCCTGAAACTACAATTTTTCATCATTGGAATCATTTTAATTGCCATTACTACATTTAGCATCATTTCAGATAATTTGCATCATTAATTCCCTTTTCACATCATTTCCACTATTTAACCCTATTTTCCTCTATTAATTAAATAATCTTGAATTATTTAATTAATTCACCATTTCATCACTAATTTTCCCCTTTACCACCCTAGTTGAATAATTTTAATTATTTAATTAGGTTCATCCAATATTTCTTCTAATCCCATATAATTAAATAACCATAATTATTTAATTATCCCATTTCTAATCTTTTTTCCTCCAATAGAATATTCTTTTTAAATAATGGCATATATTTCATGTCCTCATAATTAAATAATTTCTAATTATTTAATTATCCTAATTTCCCTCAAAATATCTTGATTTAACTTATCTCAACTATTTCTAGCCCTTGATCTAAAATATCCTAACCATTTTCCTACAAATGGAGATATTTGAGTTCTAACTAATCACATCCCTTGATCTTCCTTGATTAACTCTCCTTTGTGGTTGTTGAGGATCAATCTCAACCCTTCTTTGTGGGTATTGAATATCAATCTTGATCATTGATCTAATTGCCTCAAATCTATAAAATGACATTTCATCCTTCACATTCATCACCTAGAATTTTCATAGCTAGGTCATGTCAATTTGATTCTTGAGCAATTGAGAGAATTTATCATAACATTTAGGTTATCTTTGCATCACATTCAATCAATATTTTTCTAGAAATCATGGAGGCTTCAAGTGTTTGAGCAATCCAACACCATACAACACCAAGCTCTCCAAAATGGGATGGTGAGATTGTTCTTGTTTTGATTTCAATTATGTTTGGTTATGCTAACATTAGGGTTTAAATTCATGGCTTGATGTGCAATCTAATCTCATTGGTAAGTAGGTTTTGATCTCTTGTTTTGATTTCTTTTATTAAATTCTTGATTATTTATCCCCTTCCACTTTTACCCCTTACGTAAAATGGTACGCTCGATGGGACCCATGTCCCTAATTTAACTTTTTTATCAAATTTTTGGTGAGTTGCAAGTTTTTGGAGTGTAGCCATTTGAAAAAAAGTGTGCTATTTTTCACTAGATTTCTATTGTTTTGACATATAGATGTGTTTGTGTCTTCTTAGGGCCACATTTTTAACTTTGTCACAATTTTTTTCTGGTGTTTTGACCTTTTGATAGAGTGTTTTTAGTGCTACAAAAATAGGTTTGTACCTATATCATAGAACATTTTTTATTGCAAGAACAAAGTCACGTCTACCTTAGGAGGGGATTGCTATTGCAAACCAAGCTGCTATTGCTTCTCTTCTTTTTAACTATTGTTTTTTTGTCAATCAAGTTACATGTGTGATTTTGTCAAAAGAAGGTCATTGTTGCAAGAAGAAAACTGCGCCTACTCTAAAATAGGATTATTGTTGCAAAATCAGAATGTGATTGTCTGAGAGGAAGGCTGCCCTTGTTAACTAACATAGTTTCTTTTGTTCTTTCTTGATTTTTTATTTGAATTTCTCAATCTTGGATATCATATTTTTAAAACACTAACCCTAACCCTTGTTGTTTTTTGTTGTTTTGAGCTTTTTCTAACCTGATTGTGTAGCCTTTTCATGGGGCGAAGATAAGTTTTATAAACTACTAACCCAAAAAAAATTGTAGGGTTTCGAACAGTCAAAATCTACTGCTCAAACTACTAACACTTTGCTTGCAACCCTTTGTCAAAGAATCAATTTATTTAAGCTATGTGTTTTCATTTTATAAAATAGAAAACATTTACTTTGGTGCATAAAATGATTTTTTTTTTCGTGCTTGGAAATTTAGATGCATATCCTCTCGTCTTGCATCATTTGAGGATTCTGGGAGACAAGAAACATCTTGAAATTTTCATTTTTGAGTCATCGAAGGCATCTTGTATACATATCCTTTCTCCTTGCATGATTCGACGATCCTGGGTGATGAGAAATATCAAGACACTTAGCCTTCCTTTTTTTAGTACAAAGGTCTACTTTTGAGACACATCTTAATGGAGAACTCAAGAGGATGACCTCAAAGAATGTTTCTAGGTGGGCTATATAAAGGTGTGAAGGTGAAAGTTAGTAGAACTATCTGGTGAAGTTATACCTTGCATCTCAATTTTAGTGTGGGTGTATAGACCACACGGAGGTTGATTAGAGGCTTTAGTGTCTCACATCTAAAGTATACCATTGGTGTTCACTGATTCAACACAAATTGTTGTACTTAGAAGCCTAATACCAAGTTTTCTATTGCATCAAGTCATAGTAGTGCATCAGGAGAACATCATCCCAATAAGTTACTTACCATGTCTAGTCTATGATTGAGGTGTAAGGTGTCTTGCTAGAGATCACACTCTTTCAAGGCTAGGGGTATCAAGGTGGTACATGACCTTGGAATACCCTATTCAACCATTCCTCATAAATAGATTACATCACTCTTCTGGGGGTGAGGTAAGCCTACTTTGACTAAACATTCCTTTAATGCTAGCTAGGTTGTACTTGACTGATGTGTATTCTTTAAGCTAAACTTAGTGAACCTTGTAGAAGAAGTGTGTGCAAAAGAATCTTACCATTTTGAGCTAGTTATTGCCTACTTTTTCTGCTATGTGTATCAATTGATTCTTTTTAAATAAATCATCTCAAACAATAGACCAAAACTTTCAATTTGCAAAATGTCCAAAACTGTCATTAGACTTTAAACAAAAAATAGAGACACACTTGTCAAAAAATTGAGTCATTGTTGTACATCCTACCTTGTTTGTCTCAAAATCCTATTGCTATGGATCAAAATTTGTTCACACTTTCCTAGACATTTGGGTACTATTACTGTTGTCAAACAGATTACAACCGAATGCTTGAATGGTGAAATTTAGCAATTTTTTGAAACATGGGACTATCTTCAGGCTATGGGTATTCCTATGGTGAAGATAGACCTCTAGATTCTAAGTTGGTTCCTATATATCATTTGAAATTTTTGGGAAAAGGGAGAAAGACTTAGTCTAAATGAAAAAACTGGAAAACTTAAATTGTGGTGATGCATTGATAGAATCTAATATTCAGACTTAACTCACAAAATTTATATCCACTAATTTCATTTGAACAACCTAATCCAATAACTCAATCACCTAAATGTTTTAAATAGAGGCTTTGAAAAGACAATCTTCAAAGGAAAATGTAGTTTTCACAACTAAACTGTTTAATCATTAACATGCACAGTGTTCAACCAGTGAATATAACTAAGATGCATACAAAAATCTATAAAGGAGACAAAAATATTAAAGGTCTCAAGAATGATAACACAGTAATTCTTCGATCAAATCCTATATAGAAATGACGCTTGAAATCTTGAAGGAAAACTCTAAAATACTGGAAATTGAAGGAGTCTTCTGCAAATCATACACTAATTAACCTGTAAAACTCTTGCATAATATTAAAATCAAAAAAGATGAGTTACATGATAATTCACTTTGCAAATTGTAAGGGATGAAAAAACAAGAACTAGAGGAAAAATGACTAAGTTTCCTCAATATATACAAGAGGCATGCATAAAGTAGCCAATAATAGAAGTGAAAGCCAACTAAAGTAAAAATGATAACTCCAAAGATGAAATCCGAGTAGAAAAGGAAACCCTGATAAAAATAGCTCCAAAAGGAAGCAAACTGCACTCTCTGCTTTGAAAACTCCACCTTTTCATGCGTATGACCAAAATAACCTGTCAGCTAATGTGGAACTAAAGAAGAAGCCTCAATAATTGCATGATTTGGACAACTTAATCTAAACTCTACTTGTGCATGATCAAAAAAATAATTTAGTCTTTTTCCGATATTTTACTTACCATGCATAGTCTAAAAATAGCACATTACATCAACTTTGACTTGCAGCTTCAGTCAAACTCTATCTTCACTCAAAGTTTGTAAGCCATGCATGCTAGAGCAACTGAATGTTTTAATATCTACTTCTAAAAAAAGTTAGATTAATTAAATGATTTATAATCTATCATGTAATTAACTAACTTCACAAGTATAAAGCAAAAATAAACATCAAAGTTAATGTTTACTTCATATTTCGTAGCTCCATTTGTATCTAAAAAACATACTTGGCATAAAATTTGATCAGACACCACCCTATCAACACATTACTTGGTCGGCCCCCATATCACATTAGGCTCGTTGACTTGATAGTCAAGACTAAGATTTTATGAAAAAATTCACTTCTTTCTTTTTGAAACATTCTCAAAATATCCATCTTCATATTATTAGGTATAACAAAACACTAAAACCCTAAATTCATAGTCACCTCACACTTGACTTTTTGGAGAAGCTCTTTGTTGTGTCACTATAGTAGAGAGCTTGGGGTCGACCTATTCTAGAGTTCACCACCATTTCTACTTGTTCTGCTCAATTTTATTGAGCATCTTCTCAGGAAATTGTGGTAGGTATTTGTGACAGTAACAGCTATGAAAGTTTTATCTTTGCTCCATTCTTTCTATATTATCTGACCTAAAAACTCTCTTCAATATCTTGGCCCCCATATGATTTTTCTGATACTTCTATTATTGTTTCTCTTATGCTGATGAAACCTTGACTTGAGCTAGGTTGATGCTGAGACTTATGAATTACTCTACTGAGTTTTCTTGAAGATAAATGCAAGACAAAAAATACTCAAACTATGTGGTAAGTTATTCATTTTGAATCTCTTTATTTATTTCAATCAATAAAATGCTCAATTTTGAGCTCTTGATACCCACTCTATACGCGGGTTACCTTCTTTATTTTGAGGATATTTAGCATCTTTTAAAAGTGGCTATCTCTTAATATCTTGTTGTCATTGCATCTCATGAAATAACAACTCATGAGGTGTTATCTCAAACAGTATTTGTGCCTTGTCTATGTTTTCCTTTTGTGAAAAATAAACTTTTCTCTGCATACCACTTTGTATTGAATTCATGGCTACAAGATTCTCAAGGCTTTATTAATGAAATCTATGATGTTGTATCTTTCTTTCAGTAGTCCATTCCGAGCTTTCAAATTCTTGCCACTATTTCAGAATTATTTTTGTGCTTTGTCATTTCTTGAATCCACTAGTAGGGTTTTGAAAGCTTGTGGCTCCCTTATCGTGTTTTTTGGTTTTGCATAATCTTATAAGAATTTCTAGGATGAGTTGTTAAAATCTCAACGTTGCAATAATCGCTAGAATCATTACCAAAATCATGCCTTCTCCCTCATGCTAGACTATGGCTAGGAATGTAACTCAGCTCTACTCGAATCTACACTCTGATATGACCCACATCTTCCAGTATTGTCTAGATGAAATATTGCATTATGGACAAGGTTGTAATCTCTAATGTTTTTCTCGTGTTTTTTAAAATTTTAGAATGCTCTTCCACTATTATTGAACAATGCATTGCTTTCAAACATCAGAATGAGGAAAAATGTATTCATACAAACACTGTATTCATGTATTCATGTTGCTCTTAACTTGGTGTAACGGAGGTGATACTTTCAAAACCACTCTTGGAATGCATGTGTGAGCATTGTATGTTGGCCTATTTATGTTCATTTGAAGATATAATCGAATGGACTATGTTAATCTCTTCTCCCAGAGTTCTTCAATGAGCTACTATTGGAATTTATGTTAGCTGCATATTGGCATATCTGTTAGCTACATATCAAGCCTTTAAATTATCTTTATCCAATGAAATAATTCCCCCTCTCAGAGTGAATGCATATGCTTTGAGGCAAAATAATGCAACACAACTATGACTCTAAACACACTATGAACAACAATAGGATTACAATTTTGACTTCTAATATTTAAAAAAATTTCAAAAAGAGATGTATATGTATGTGTTTGAATGCAAATGCATGAATGGATATGCTAAATTTTAGGAACTCTGCACCTTTTCTCAAACTTCCCTATGAGCATCAAGTAAAGAGACTTATTCAGCAAGCCCTAAGTGGTAGAAGCAATCATGATCATAAAAATAGCTCTCTTGACCTCTTGTTAGTGCCTTCTAATGTCTTTATTATAGTCGTATAGATTGTCTGCTCAATGTAGGAGTCTCTTTTTGATAATGGTGCTTTGTTCAAATGATATTGATCTATTTCTCAAAGTTTCTTTCAGATTGTGTATACTCCAAAGGTTCAGCTTTCACCATGTTGAAAATAAGGTTGCTTATGTGAATCTCTTCTTAGTTTCAACAACTTTATTAATGACTATTCTAACATTATTCATGACTCTCATGTGTAACTAGAGAGTGTCCTCTTTGATATGTCGATCTCAACCCTTGTGGGAGCCCGTTTTTCCCCACGTATTTGATAAATGATCACGAACATAATAAACTTGTTCTTGCATAGTGAGCAAACGTATTAGCAAAATAATTTAAGCTGAAAGCTTCCTCTTGAGTTTTATGCCTTTAATGAAATAATTTGATGGATGCCTGATCAAGTGTACACTATATTTCTATTGATAATGTAGGCATATGGTAGGATTTGATTCACATTTCTCTAGCCACACTTCTATCATACTTGTAGGTGAATCCAGAGTTTGGCGCTAGATCAATTTAGAGTCATGACTAAAGGCTTCAACTTGTCAATGATTCGTCATTCAACACAATGATAAATCAATTTCTATGCTATACCTTCTTTAATTTCAGTTGTACAGTTTACTTTACTTCATGCACCCCTTATGATTATGAAAATCAAATGAAGTTACTCTCGTGGCTTGTGTGGGACTCTATTTTGTACATTATGAATAAAGCAACAAAAATTGTGCAATTTTATGATATCATTTTGAATTTTTTTTGCATAATATCACTAAAATTCTCATGTAATGGAATATTGCACAATAATGAGTACTTAGCATAATTTTTTTGAACATCTTGTGTACCTTTTGACTTGAATTTGCAATTCATCTCTACCTGTTTGAGCTGGTAGTGAAAAATAGGTAAAAAATCGGCGACCTCTACAAAGTGTTTGCCTGCTAAACACCATAGACCAGTTATGTAACTTATCCATTAGAAATGGAGTCCATTGCTGTTCCTTACTTCTGAAAACCTTTCTAACTCAGCTTCTAAACAAATAACTGAAAGAAACTACTGCAACTCTGTTTATGCCAGAATCTAAAATCCTTGTGAAGTGATTGCACTTTATTGAAAGTGAAACAATAATGAACGAAAATTAATGTGCGAAGAGCACCTATTGTGAAAACATAATTGAAAAATCTATCCTACCCTACACTACCTAGCATAGGTAGTGCTCAAATGTGACCACTCACTAGTTATGAGAAATAACTAGCCTTCCTTAATAACAAATGTTGATTCACATGTTCATGAATAGTTGATACTATATGAAACACAAAAAGATCTTTGATAAGCTACTGCAATTCTTCATGAATAATGTAAACAAACTCACTCATCCTTTGAATATGATGAACCATGTTGTTGGTTTGGAGTGAATGGGCAAGTTGAAATTGTTGTCCTTTTACAGTAACCTCATTGGGTACGCTTGGAATGTCAATCTTGGAAAGATTCCTGATTGGGCATCCTTTCAAGATAATAAAAATTGGCCTCTCACTATTGTCTTCATGCTTATACACCACTATTTCCCCACCTTGATGATTAGGCTGCTCCATTTTTAGTGTGAGATTTTCTTCCTCCAAAGATGTTGCTTGAATTTTAAACTGATCTGAAAGAATGTTTTCTTCTTTGGTTTGAATAGGTTGGTTACATGTTGTTGGCTCACATGATCATAACTTATCATCTATGTTAAAACAAATAACCTCTATAATGTTTGAAAACATGTTCTCATTTAACTTATGATTGTGCATTAAATTGAGATGATTTTTAGCATCTATTTGTTCCATATCAGGCAAAAATACTATTACGCATATGATATCTTCATTTTCATCAACAAATTGAGGAAGTTCATAAAACAAATCAGAAAAAATATGTGATTCACTTTCAATTTTCTTGACATGAAGATGCTCAATTTGTTCTCATTTTTCAACTAAGCTTGAAACAAATATTTCAAGGTCATTCCAAAATAGATCTTCTTCACAATCTTCATTACTTTGTGGCATGAGAGGGCTTACCTCAAATTTAAGATTATCGTTCTGAAACACAAGTTCTGATTTGTTTGCTTGTTCAAATTGGACAATATTATGCAGATCATTTCCATTAACCTTTAAAATAGAGTTGTCTTCTTGTTGTCTCAGATGGATTGAGACTTCAATCTCATCTTGAACCAGCAGTACATGATGCTCTACAATATCATATAAGTGTTCTGAATTAACTGGTAAATCAAGTTCTTGTGTACTTTCTTCAACTTGATCAATAAAACTGAGTAATTGATCAAATACATAAATTAATTGTTCTTCCTCATATGGTGCCTTCTCAAATGAAGCTTGGGCATCTTGTATATGCAAGTGGAGATTTTTGACTTGTAATTCTTGCATTCTTTTTTCATCCTTGTCATAAACAACATTAGAAATTTATTCAAGTGAAACAAAATCCAAGGGGTTCAGCAGTAAGTTTGAACCAATATCCTCTTCATCTGTAATAAAGTAATTTTGAGTTGGGGACACTTTACAAGAAGCAATAACTTCCTACTCCTCTAGTTATTTCTTTTGCTTCTCTAATCGATAAACCTCCAAAGCTAAATGAAATGGGTTTATGTTTATGATTGTATTTATGAGGAGTAAAGTGTCCTGATCAATGGGTTGCTCTATAACTACACTAGGTTGTTCTTCCTCTTGAAACTGATCTGAAATGCAAGAATTTATTTGGATATCATGCTTTTGAGCAAGCGAAGACTTGATTTGCTCCTCTTGTACAAATAACTCCCAAGATTTTCTTCAAACTATATCCTTTGTGTTTCCATTTCCTTCTCATGAAGAAAGGCCTGATAGTCTAACTCCTACTATTGCATAGCAAACTCTTGTTGCCTTTTATACTCTTCTATCTACTTAGTAATGTCTAACAATATATCCTTGGTTGTGTTCATGCTACTCTTCGTATCCTCAAATTCTTGAATCTTATTTTGGATGTATAAAATTTGACATGAAGGTTGAGTAGGGGTGGGTAGGAGTTAAGCATGTTGAGCATGCTCACATGTTGTTGTTGCATGGTTGTTTGGGATAAAACCAACAACATGATTGGCCTGATATGGCTGATAGGGTGATTGGTTGATAGTAATTTCATAATATGGAGGTGGGTATACATGTTGACTATGAAAACATGACATTTCTACTTATCTAATGGGCTGGAAATCATAATAAGAAGCTTGATTTTCAAGACATAGAAACACTTGATCATTTGAAACTAGTAAATTTGCTCAGAGTCGCCAGGTATAGTAACCTTTGAAAGGTAGAAATACTTCTGAGTATACCAGGACAACAATTTGAAATATTGAATTCTTCTTTCTCTAAAGTATGCTTCAGAGTCCCACCGGGCGTGCCAAAAATTATTGTCAAATAGATTGCACTTGAATGTTTGAATAGTGAAATTCAACAATCTGTTGAAACATGAGACTATCTTCAAGCTATGGGTATTCCTATGGAGAAGATAGACCTCTATATTCTAGGCCGGTTCGTATATTATTATGATAATTAATAATTTGAACTTATTTGGAAAAGGGAGAAAGACTTAGTCTAAATGAAAAAACTGGAAAATTTAAATTGTGTTGATGCACCGATAGAATCTAATACGCAGACTTAACTCACAAAATGATTATCTACTACTTTCATTTGCACAACCTGATCTAATAGCTCAATTACCTAAATATTTTAAATAGAGGATTTGAAAAGATAATCTTTGAAGGAAAACGTAGTTTTCACAACTAAACGGTTTAATCATTAACATGCATAGTGTTTAACCAGTGAATTTCACTAAGATGCACACAAAAATCTATGAAGGAGACAAAAATATTAAAGGTCTCAAGAATAATAACATAGTAATTCTTCGATCAAATCCTATATAGCAATGATGCTTCAAAACTTGAAGGAAAACTCTAAAATATTGGAAATTGAAGGAGTCTTATGCAAATCATACACTAATTAACTGTAAAACTCTTGCATAATATTAAAATTAGAAAAGATGAGTTACATTATAATTCACTTTGCAGAGTGCAAGGGATGAAAAAAAAAGAACTAGAGGAAAAATGACTAAGTTTCTTCAATATATACAAGAGGCAAGCATAAAGCAGCCAATAATAGAAGTGAAAGCCAACTGAAGTAAAAATGGTAACTCAAAAGCTGAAATCCAAGTAGAAGAGGAAACCTGGATAAAAATAGCTCCAAAAGGAAGCAAACTACACTCTTTGCTTTGAAAACTCCACCTCTTCATGCGTATGACCAAAATAACTTGTTAGTTGATGTGGAACTAAAGAAGAAGCCTCAATGATTGCATGATTTGGACAACTAAATCTGAACTCTACTTGTGCATGATAAAAAAAAAAAAAAGTATTTTTTGGATATATTACTCACCATGCATAGTCTAAAAATATCACATTACATCAAATTTGACTTGCAACTTCAGTCAAACTCTATCTTCACTCAAAGTTTGTAAGCCATGCATGCTGGGGCAACTAAATGTTTTAATATCTACTTCTAAAAATAGCTAAATTAATTAAATGATTTATAATCTATCATTTAATTAACTAACTTCACAAGTATAATGCAAAAATAAACATCAAAGTTAATGTTTACTTCATATTTCGTAGCTCCATTCATATCTAAAAAACATACTTGGCATAAAATTTGATTGGATGCCACCCTATCAACACATTACTTGGTCGGCCCCCATATCACATTAGCTTCGCTGACTTGATAGTCAAGACTACGATTTTATGAAAAAATTCACTCTTTCTTTTTGAAACATTCTCAAAATATCCATCTTCATATTATTAGGGATAACAAAACACCGAAACCCTAAATTCATAGTCACCTCACACTTGACTTTTTGGAGAAGCTCTTTGTTGTGTCGCCATAGTAGACAGCTTGGGGTCGACCTGTGCATGAGTTCACCACCATTTCTGCTTGTTTTGGTTGATTTTATTGAGCATCTTCTCAAGAAATTCATGACAGGTATTTGTGACAGTCACGGCTATGACAATTTCATCTCTGCTGCATTCTTTTTATTTTATTTGACCTGAAAGCTCTCTTCAATATCGTGGCCCCCATATGATTTTTCTTATAATTCTATTACTGTTTCTCTTATGTTGATGAAACCTTGACTTGAGTTGGGTTGATGCTGAGACTTATGAATTACTCTTCTGAGTTTTCTTGAAGATAAATGCAAGAAAACAATACTTGAACTATGTGGTAAGTTATTCATTTTGAATCTCTTGCTTTATTTCAGTCAATAATATGCTCGATTTTGAGCTCTTGATACCCACTCTGTGTGTGGGTTACCTTCTTTATTTTGAGAATATTTAGCATCTTTTAAACGTAGCTATCTTTTAATATCTTGTTGTCATTACATCTCATGAAATAACAACTCATGAGGCGTTAAGTCAAACAGTATTCGTGCCCTGTCTATGCTTTCCTTTTGTAAAAAAGAAACTTTTCTTTGTAGATCGTTTTGTATTGAATTCATGGCTACAAGATTCTTGTGGCTTTATTAATGAAATCTATGAGGTTGTATCTTTCTTTCAGTGCTCCATTCTGGGCTTTTAGATTCTTGGCACTATTTCAGAATTACTTTTGTGCTTTGTCATTTCTTGAATCCAGTGGTAGGGTTTTGAATGCATGTGGCTCCTTTATCATGTTTTTTGGTTTTGCATAATCTTATAAGCATTTCTAGGATGAGTTGTTAAAATCTCAACATTGCAATAATCACTAGAATCATTACCAAAATCATGTCTTCTCCCTCGTGCTAGACTGTGGCTAGGAATATAACTCTGCTCTGCTCGAATTTGCAAGTTGATATGACCCTCATCTTCCAATATTGTCTAGATGAAATTTTGCATTATGGACAAGGTTATAATCTTCATTGTTCTACTTGTGTTTTTTAAAATTTTAGAATGCTCTTCCACTATTACTGAACAATGCATTTCTTTCAAACATCAGAATGAGGAAAAATGTATTCATACAAAGCACTGTATTCATGTATTCATGTTGCTCTTAACTTGGTGTAATGGAGGTGAGACTTTCAAAACCACTCTTGGAATGCATGTGTGAGCATTGTATGTTGGCCTATTTATGTTCATTTGAAGATATAATTGAATGGACTATGTTAATCTCTTCTCCCAGAGTTCTTCAATGAGCTACTATTAGCATTTTTGTTAGCTGCATATTGGCATATATGTTAGCTACATATGAAGCCTTTACATTCTCTTTATCCAATGAAATAAGCCCCCCTCTCAGAGTGAATTCATATGCTCTGAGGCAAAATAATGCAGCACAACTGTGACTCTGAGCACACTATGAACAACAATAGTATTGCAATTCTGACTTCTAATATTTGAACATTTGTCAAAAAGAGATGTATATGTATGTGTTTGAGTGCAAATGCATGAATGGAGATGCTGAATTTTAGGAACTCTACAAATTTTCTCAAACTTCCCCTATGAGCATTAGGTAAAGAGACTTATTCAACAATCCCTAAGTGGCAGAAGCAATAATAATCATAAAAATAGCTCTCTTGACCTCTTTGTAATGCCTTCTAATGTCTTTATTACAGTCATATAAACTTTCTGTTGAATGTAGGATGCTCTTTTTTATAACGGTGTTTCATTCAAATGATATTGATCTATTTCTCAAAGTCTCTTTCAGACAATGTGTATACTCCAAAGGTTCTCCTTTCACCATGTTGAAAATAAGGTTGCTTATATGAATCTTTTCTTAGTTTCAGCAGCTTTATTAATGACTATTCTAACATTCTCCATGACTCTCATGTGTAACTAGAGAGTGTGCTCTTTGATATGCAGAGCTTAACCTTTGTGGGAGCCCATTTTTTCCCACATATCTGATAAATGATCATGAACATAATAAACATGTTCCTGCATAGTGAACAAACATATTAGCAAAATAATTTAAGTTGAAAGCTTCGTCTTGAATTTTATGCCTTTAATGAAATCATCTAATGGATTCCTGATCAAGTGTATGCTATATTTCTGTTGATAACGTAGGCATTAGGTAGGATTTGATTCACATTTCTCTAACCACACTTCTATCATACTTGCAGGTGCATTCGAAGTTTGGATCTGGATCGATTTAGAGTCACAATTGAAGGCTTCAACTTGTCAATGATTTGTCATTCCAGGTAATGATGAATCACTTTCTACACTATACCTTCTTTATTTCTAGTTGTGTAGTTTACTTCACTTCATGGACCCCTTATTTGATTATGAAAATCAAATGAAGTTACTCTTGCGGCTTGTGTGGGACTCTGGTTTGTACATTATGAATAAAGCAACAAAAATTATGCAATCTTATGATATCATTTTGAAATTTTTTTGCATAATATCACTGAAATTCACCTATAATGAAATATTGCACAATAATGAGTACTTAGCAGAATTTTTTTGAACATCTTGTGTACCTTTTGGCTTGAATTTGCAATTTAGCTCTACCTATTTGAGCTAGTAGTGAAAAATAGGTAACAAATTGGCGACCTCCACGAAGTGTTTTCCTGCTAAACACCATAGACCAGTTATGTAGCTTATCCATTAGACATGGAGTCCATTGTTGCTCCTTACTTCTAAAAACCTTTGTAACTCATCTTCTACACAAATAACTGAAAGAAACTACTGCAACTCTGTTTATGACAGAATCTGAAACTCCTATGCAGTGACTGCACTTTATTGAAAGCGAAACAATACTAAACAAAAACTAATGTGCGAAGAGAGCCTATTGCAAAAACATAACTGAAAAATCTATCCTACCCTACACTACCTAGCATAGGTAGTGCTCAAATGTGACCATTCACTAGTTGTGAGAAATAGATGGCCTTCCTTAATAACAAATGTTGATTCACATTTTCACGAATAGCTGATACTATATGCAACACAGAAAGATCTTCGATAAGCTGTTGTAATTCTTCATGAAGAATATAAATAAAATCACTCATACTTTGAATATGACGAACCATGCCACTGGTTTGGAGTGAATAGGCAAGTTGAAACTGTTTTCCTTTTACTGTAACCTCATGGGGTATTCTTGGAATCTCAATCCTGGAAAGATGCCTGATTGGACAAACTTGGCCTCTCACTGTTGTCTTCATGATTATACACCATTGTTTCCCCACCTTGTTGATTAGGCTGCTCCATTTGCAGTGTGAGATTTTCTTCCTCCAAAGATGTTGCTTGACTTTTAAATTGATTTGAAAGAGTTGGTTCATATGAACAAAATGAAAGAATGTTTGCTTCTTTGGTTTGAACAGGCCAGTTACATGTTGTTGGCTCACATGATTGTAACTTATCATCTATGTTAGAACAAAAAACCTCTATAATGTCTTAAAACATGTTCTCATTTAACTTATGATTGTGCATTAAATCAAGATGAGTTTTAGCATCTATTTATTCCATATCAGACATAGATTTTGTTATGCATGTGATATCTTCATTTTCATCAACAAATTGAGGAAGTTCATTAAACAAATCATAAAAAATATGTGATTCACTTTCAATTTTATTGACATGAAGATGCTCAATTTGTTCTCGTTTCTTATCTAAGCTTGAAACAAAGATTTCAAGTTCATTCCAAAATAGGGCTTCTTAATAGTCTTTGTTACTTTGCGGCATGAGAGGGCTTACCTCAGATTTAAGATTATCGTTCTAAAACACAAGTTCTGATTTGCTTGCTTGTTCAAATTGGACAATATTATGCAGATCATTTCCATTAACCTTTAAAATAGAGTTGTCTTCTTATTGTCTCAGATGGATTGAGACTTCAATATCATCTTGAACCAGTAGTACATCATGCTTTGCAATATTGTCTCTGTTCTTAATTAACTGGTAAATCAGGTTCCTATGTGCTCTCTTCAACTTGATCAATAAAATTGGGTAATTGATCAAATACATAAATTAATTGTTCTTCCTCATATGGTGCCTTCTCAAATGAATCTTGGGAATCTTGTCTTTGGGTATGTGCAGGATCATCATGGAAAAAATAGGCCCTTAAGTGGCAATGAAAATTCAGAAAATCAGAGTTGGGCAACTTGACATAAAAATTTGAATAAGTTATCTATATTATTTCAAAAATATGTAAGAATAGAATCTATGGAAAATTGAATTTAGTTTCTAAACTACTAGGTTATTTTTTGTAAAAAAAAAAATCTATTTGGTGAAAATTTGAAATTTCAATGCAGTAGTACTAAAATTTCAGAGAAAAAATAAGAAGTAGGTGTCTATCTGACCACCCTAACCATAATAAAATGATAATATTTTTTTATAAGATTTTAGATATAATTAGAGGACTCATGTTCGGATGTGATGCTAATTTTTGGTAAAAAAAAATTGAATAAATAATTAATTATGAATTTTTTATTACAACTTTTAAAAAATATAAAAAATTGTATGTCTGGCCACCTTAACTAGGTCAAAACTTCATGAAATTCATTTTTTAAAAATCCTATAGTATGTCAAGCATAGAATCTGACACATGTTTTGCTTTCAAAAAATGTGATACCATTTGAAAGTTATAGATGTTTTTCTATCAGACTATCAATTAGGACTTTAGTCGTAATTCTAATAAAAAATAAATAATAATTATTTATTAGATTCTAAGTAAAATATAATTTATATTGGTAGAAAGTTGAGAAGATCCTTTACAAACCCTTTTTGTTTCATCAATTTTGGGTAAAATAAAAGTCGTTAGCCATATGGGCGAAGTCTGGAAAAGCAAGGTAAGTTGTTAAACTTGTTTTACGTGTTGACTTTTAAGGATTGGCAAGTCCGAACCAAATCCCGAGCCTAATCCCTAGGCATTAAATTTTGTGTCAGAATATCGGATATCCGATTTGAATTTGATATATGATATCTTTTAGATGAGTTTTAAAACAATTTATACAATCTTTAATATATTATTTAAAAAATGAAATTAATTTTATAATTTAAGATATATAATATACAATAAAGTTTATAATTTAATATATATAATATCCAATAAAGTTTATAATTTAATATATTTAATATACAATTTATGATAATCTCTTACCGAATTATGTATTTAATATATAATATATAATTATATGTATAATATTTAAATTTATTATTTCAATATTTTAGTTAATCTATAAATATTTAAATATTATATTTTTCCCTCTCTCTCTCTCTCAATCTCTCTCTCTCTCTCTCTCTCTCTCTCTCTCTCTCTCTCTCTCTCTCTTCTCAATCTCACTCTCCCACTCTCCCTCTCACTCTCTCACTCTCCCCTCTCCCTATGACTCTCTCCCTCTCTCCTGCTCCTCTCCTCTCCCTATCCTCCTCTCCTCCATCCTCTCCCTCCTTCCTGTCTCTCCCTCTCCTCTCCTCTCCCTCTCCTCTCACTCTCCCCACTCTCCCTCTCCTCTCCTCTCCTCTCCCTCTCTCTCTATCCATCTCTCCCTCCTCTGTTCTCCCTCCCTCTCCCTCTGCTCTCGATATCTCCTCTCCCTCTCCCTCTCTCCTCTCCATCTCGCTCTCCCTCTCCTCTCCTCTCCCTCTCCCTCTCTCTCCTCTCCCCTCTCTCTCCCTCTCCCCCCTCTCTCTCTCCTCTCCTCCTCTATCTCTATCTGTCTCTCTCCTCCTTTCTTCCTCTCCATATCCTCTCCTCTCCTCTCCTCCTCTCCCCTATCCTCTCACTCTGTCCTCTCCTCTCCTCTCTCATTCAACTCTAAACCCTCTGTCTCCTCCTCTCTCTCTCCTTTCTCTCCATTTCTCCCGTCTCCTCTCCCACTCTCCCTCTCATCTCCTCTCATCTCCTCTCAGTCTCTCCTATCTTCCTCTGTCTCCTATCTCCTCGGCTCTGACCCTCTCTCTCCATCTCCGTCTCCTCCTCTCCTCCTCCTCTCCCTCTCCTCTCCTCTCTCCTCTCTTCCTCTCCCTGGCCCTCTCCTCAGCTCTAGGCCATCTCTCCTCTCACTCCTCAGTATCCCTATCCCTCCCTCTTCTTCTCCTCTCCTTCTCTCGATCTCCCTCTCCTCTCCTCTCCCTCTCCTCTCCCTCTCCTCTCCCTCTCCCTCTCCTCTCCCTCCCCCACTCCTCCTCTCCTCCCTTCTCCCTCTCTCCTCTCCCTCCCTCTCTCCCTCCCTCCCTCCCCCACTTCCTCCTCTCCATCTCCCCTCCTCTCCTCTCTCCTCTCCCTCTCACTCTCTCCACCTCTATCTCTCTCAAGTCTCTCACTCAATCACTCCTCTCTCTCTCTCTCTCTCTCTCTCTCTCTCTCTCTCTCTCTCTCTCTCTCTCTCGCTCTCTCCCTCTCCCTCTCCCTCTCCCTCTCTCCCTCACTCTCCCTCCCACTATCCCTCTCCCTCTCCCTCCTTTTCCCTCTCGCTTTATCCCTCCCACTCTCCCTTTGTCCCTCCCACTCTCCCTTTGTCCTTCCCACTCTCCTCCCTCTCTCCATCTCCCTCTCTCAATCTTCCAGTCTCCCACTCTCTACCATCAACCTTTAGGCCTATGTGTGTACAAATCGGATATCCGATTTGTGAAACTTCAGTGTACAGAACTAAAATCTTACTGTTGCAAAAAATATTTTACAAATCAGATATCCGACTATATCGGATATCGAAATTGTGGGCCATAGAAAAACCCCATGTGGGTCGTTTATGTGTATTCCAATGGACCCTACATTCTGTTTGTAGCACTTTGCAGGTGACAAACATGCGGTTTCAAACTGGAAGAGACAAAGATAAAAAAAATTGGAGCATATTGTACTCAAATTTGTCATACATAATGATTTTTTAGCATCTTTTATTTGGTATAATGGGGAGCAAAGTCGTCGGAAGCAAAAACGTAAGAGAAAGCTGACAAAAGAACAAATTGAAGGATATAGACAAAGAGATAGAGAAGGTCATAGGAAGAAAAGACAAGGTATGTTAAATATTGGTGAACCTGAGCCCTATGGTCTTTTGAGTGAAGAGGAAATTGAATATGTTCAAGGTGAAAATGTAGAACATGATATTGAAATTGGGAATGAAAATGTTCAAATTGATATTGAAAATTTTCAAGGTGAAAATGTTGGAATTGAAGATGTTGAACGTGATATTGAAATTGATAATGAAAATGTTGGAATTGAAGATGTTGAAGATGATATTGAAATTGGGAATGAAATTATTCAAATTGATATTGAAAATGTTCAAGGTGAAAATGTTTGAAATGAAGATGTTGAACATAATATTGAACCAAGTGTAAATTATGTTTCACCAGATTACACGAGAAATGAAGAACCTTATGTGGAAGAAAGATATATTCCAAATTCAAGACCTTCAAGGACCCCTAAATGGTTAGTTGAAATTGATGATAACATTATAAACAATTTTGAAGGCAAGAGTTCAACACAAACTATTCGGTTGTGGGCTAGAATAATTTTCAACCAATATTTTAGCGATAAGACTGTTACCTATTTTTAGCTTCAGCTAAAAAAAAAAGGTAGAGCTGAATTGCATTCATCTCAGGGAGATAAAAAAAATAAAAAATTGCCTACGTATTCATGATATTTCGGGATCTGATTATTTGTGAATTTCAGGTGTTATTATGCAAATATTTGTAACAGAGAAATTCATAAGTTTGCAAAGTAATTTTTTTTTTATTCATATTGAAAAGCTGAAGTCCCACACAAGCTGTGGGAGTAGCCGATTTGATTTCTTAATCAAATGATGAATACAGAAAGAAAATGAACATCACACAACTGAAAATAAGGTAAGAACAAGGAGAGAGGGTGATTCGTCATTTCCTAGAATGACAAATCATTGCCGCGGTTGTGATGATCTTGGTTCAGCTCTGGTGTCACGTTCAGTTCCAACTCCAAAGCTCCAAAGTTTACCTGCAAAATTGTGAAGGGTAGCGTTAGAGAAATGAGGGATCACATTCTACCCTATCCCTACATTATCAACAATGATGGAATGAACATTCTATCAATGAATTCATCAGATAAAAGGAAAAAAGCAGAGCATAAAAAGGCAACAAGAACACTATCATTTGTTGTTTTTACAAACTTATTTTTGTTATATGCAGGTACTGGAAACAAATTGAAAGGAATCATTAAACTCCTTATTTTTATTGACCTATTTGTTTCATGTGCAGAAACAGGATAAGTCTTTGTTGTTGTTTATTCATTGATTTTCAATATGAGTGGGGTAAAATGTGGCTCCCACAAGGGTGGAGCTCAGCTCATAACAGTGGTCAGCAGTGAAAATATCATTAGTTCTTTTTTGTGTTTTGCAGAGGTTTTTAGGAAATACAATGAGCATTGTTTATATTAAAGAGCATCAAAGTGTTTTTGTACTTTTTATAAAATTTACAGCAGAAACAATCCATCTTTAATATCTGAGTGAAAGAAGGCAGCTATGAAAGAATTTCAATAAGGAATATTTTTATTCATACAACAAGATGATAAGTATATATTCATCTTGAAACAACTAAATAAAGGTATTATGACAAATCAATTTGAAAGCCTCAAAATAAAATCTCTGTTATCTCAATGTTTCTACAGGAAGAGCATAAATGAGTAGTTATCTAACAATTTTCTGAAGCAGCTGTTTTTCTTTATTTTCAACAAAAGTGAAATTTTGTATTCTACCACATAAAAAATGTAAGTTTCTACAGAAAGAGTATCATGATGGCGGTCACAAGCAGAGATACACGCCGAGGTGAAGAAAATACAGTCATAGCCATGGCTATAGAAACGTTTCAAATTCTGGAAAACAAAAAAACTGCCATGAATTCATTTATTCAATTCTTCTAAAAACAGTGAGATTGTAGCTAGTGGGGAAAAGCTCCTTGATTCTAGAGATACAAATGCATTTGATAGTCTGAATAAGATTACCAACATGCAGATAAGGAGGAAAACACACTCCAAAGTTGAGAACACGAATTACATAATGGCGGCCTGCAACAAGGTAATAAAGCCCAAAATCTAAAAGCAGTTGAAGGAAATGTATGGTCGCGGGCTTCCCTATTTTTCATTCTTTCCAAATTCCGAATCCATGGTGAGGAAGAGATACATACAGAGGTTATTTTTAAGCTTCAAATCTCATTCAAAGAATGCTCATGGCGGCCAAGGTAAAATCACCAACAGAAAAAGAATTGGCAGAAAGAACTATTAGAGAACAAATCACAGTCGCGACATGTGTCAAGCTTAAAAGCTTTCAGCAGGAAAAGATTACTAGAAATGTGGCTAGAGTTTGTCAATGGCACCCTCAATACTTGAAGAAATCTTCAACCAGCATGAGTTCATGGTGGCCACAGGGGTGAAACACAAAATAGCCAAAAAATAAAAGAAGTGAATCAAAAATATGTAAGGTCATGGCCTGTAAAAGCTTCAAAGGCTTTCAAAATAAAGAGAAACTTCATAGATTCAATGCAAAAATCAGAATTACCAATCAACAAATCGTTCAGGAACTGCTAAATATTGGCGTCTAGAACCTGCAAAGAGAAAATGGCGTAATGGAGAGGATTCCAAGCATAGAGAGTCGGCTAGGGTTTTCTTGATGGTGGCAGCTCTCATCTTCCAACAACAAATGAACCAAATGAAGTGAAGCTTATGCATTCGAATTAGGGTTATAACCCTAATAGGTTTGATGGAAATAAGAGGCATTGTTTGCCTTTAGTTTTCAAAAGCTTTATTCACTTTAGTAAGTCGTGGCTTTTCATAAATAGTTTTATTTAAGTGAATAATATTAAACACTTAAATGAAGTTATTTAAAATTTTAAATAAAAGTTGGGAGATTTTATTTGTTTTTGCATTTAAATCATATTGTAAAATATTTATTTAAAGTGATAGTGTAAATCACTTTTTAATAAATATTATTATAAAATGCAAAATAGATTGTTTCATTATTTGCATTTGTTTCAAAATGTAAATATTTATTTGGAATGATGTTTTATAAATCATTTCAAATTAAAGATATTTTAAAATGCAAAAGTGAATGATCTTGTTGACTTTCTAGAATCATGGAGATAAATCTGGAGTTTGGAGCATAAAATTAGGGTTTTCCTTCAGTTCTTGAGTTCCTATTGACTTGACTTGAGTCAAGGAGCAAATTGAGGCACAATTATGGAGTTATCATTCAGTTTTGAGCCTATTTTTTTAGGGTTTCTATCTGCATACAGATCACCAAGTTGGTAAAACTTGGACAACTCTTCTTGGAGTTGGTTGGCATTGCATGCCCTATTTGGAGGAGAAGATTGACAACACATCAGATTTGGAGCCAAAAATCCAATTCCGAATTTTGGACAAATTCTATAAGTCCTTCTCTTCTTTCATTGTTAAAAGGAGTTCTTGGTTTGGAGATTGCTGAGGCAAATACTTCTCACTTTTGTAACTCATGATTTTTTGGCAGATGTAATACAGATTCTCATTTTTGCTCAACAGAAGTCATTTTTCCTTCACCTTTTTTTCTTGTTTTCAGTGTTGTTTGTGAATTGCATGATAAAATTATGTGTTATCCTTTGTTTTATCAAATTCCTTCAATATTGGATGCAAGGAATGTTATGTCATAGTGCAAGTTTATGCTAGTGATCCTTTTTTTTTTTTTGCTTCAAAATTTGTGAAAACATCTTTGTTTTCCTTATCTTTAAGCATTAAAATAATTAGAGCCTTTCATAAAATCATTTTTGCAGACATAAATCTCTATGTTGTGAGATTGATTAGCTTTTATTGAGGTTTTTTATGAGTTCCAACAGATTTTGTCAGAATTTCTTACCGTAGGTGTATCACCATTGTTCCATTTTTTTTATTTTTAGTTTCTACATTAATTATTTTACCCCTTTTCACCTATTACGAAAATTGGTTTTACAAGAAGATTCAAAGGGAACTAGCCCATAATCTGGAGGTTCACTTCATTCCCTGGTCACCCATAACCTCGAAGTGTTCCAATGTGTCAGTAGGTTGCTTAAGTTCATAGCTTTAGCAAGGGTGAAAACTTTATCTGACAACAAAGACATTGACTGAGCAATGCCAACTTTTTGTACAATTTCTAAAGATGCAAAAGATGAGACCTTTGCTAGCCAAATTGAAGATTCGTGTGAACAAGAGGACTGAAAAAAAATTTATTATTGTCAAAAATATTTTTAATGCTCTCAGGTCTATTGGAAAAAATAACAAGGAAAAACATAAGAGAGTTTCTCGGAGAGTCATTACAACTGCCCTAGTAAGCCATCAATTGAAAAAGGCTTTCTTTATGAGACAAACTTGTATTTATTTTGACTTAAAATCATAAAACTTTGATAGAGCACTTGCAAGAAGAGAAAGAATAGATATCCTCTTCAAAATGATACATGGGCTTTTGTCGGGAGGCTTCCATGTGTTGATAAGAAGCTAACCGATAATGTAAAGCAGGCAATTCAACAATTTTGGCATGATAACTCTAGAGTATCACCCAATGCAAAGGATGTTTTAAAGTTAAGAATTGGCAGTCGAGACCGTACACACATCCTAAACATTTCTTAGAATCAAGCCAAACAATGTTGTTCAACAAATTTATTCAAACACATCCAAATATGGAAATCTCGCAAAGAACTTTTGAAGGTTTGAAGCCATTTTATTGTGTGCCTCTTAAGATTTGTAATACTTTTTGTTGCAAATACCATGTGGAGTTTTCAATGTACCATGAACTATTATGCTATATCCGTTCTACTTTGCATACTAATGAAATGTTGCAGGAGTGTGGTGCAATGCATCTTCTGAAATCATCAAGGGACTTGCTAGATCTATTTTTATGTTCTAGGGATGATGGGTCCTTTTTCTATAGAAATGATTGTTTAAATGCGAAGTGCTCACAATGTGGTGGCTTGTCAAATTTTGTTCAATTTTTTCATGAGGGTTCCGAACATGAATTTGGAAAGAATCTTGTTGAGAAAAAGAGATAGGAGATAGTCAAATATAATTTGCAGAGTGGAGGTGAAGGTTCTAGATGTGAGTTGGTTACAAAAGAATGCAATGTTGCTGATTTTATTTCAGATTTTAAGGACAATCTTTTCTACAAATATGCAAAGCATAGTCATAGGTCTCAATGGTTGGATCAACAATTCGGGATATGTAAGGACTCTTTTATGATTGACACTATTATATTAGTGGTTGATTTTGCTGAAAACTACACACTACAACCACAAAATGAGGTATAATCTCAGTATTACAATTCCATTCAGATTTCTATTTTTGTCCACATAACGTTTAGACATGCACCTGATAGTACAGAGGAGGATCGAAAGATAATCAGAGAGTATAATTTTTATATGAATGATGATAGATCTCACTCATCTGAGTATGTCCAACATTGTTTCGAGAATATTTTTGAGTTCTTGTAGGAGCATGATATAGCACTGGGCCGACATCTCATTTGGTCAAATAATTGCACAGGTCAATCCAAGAATGCTTGTATGTTTTATTGGTTGAGTAGAATGCATGTAGAGAGGGTTGTACCTAATATTTGGATTTTTTTTTAAGCTTGGCAAGGAAAAGGGGAGCATGATGCAACAGGTGCATGTGTAAAAAGAGCTCTAGTTAAGGAGCAATTGAATATTTCAGGAGAAAAATTCAGTGATGCACATTCTATTGTTGATTGGTGTAGTTCAACATTGTCACAGGGAGGGACACTTGATTCAACAGTGCACAGATTCTTTTGGTTGGTTGAGGAGGGTACAGTGGGAGGTAGATTGGATTTTCATACAATCAAAGATTCTTCAAAGATGCATTTGTTTTGAAGCTCAGATGCAAGCACATGGACCATTTGGACACGACAGTTGGCTTGTTTTTTTCAAAGTTGTATTCAGTGCGAGTGGGATCAATGTGAGTCAAGTGAGTGGATGGATTCATGGGTTCCACAATATCTAACTCCTTTATCTCAAATTATATCCATGAAAAATTACACATTGGAAATTTCACTTGATTACGATTGGCTTTCAGATCTACTACATCCAGGACATGTTTTTGTAGTTGTTGCACCATAGGGGAATGAAGAGAGATCGGAATATTGGTTGGCTCGATGTGTGCGGGTAAAGCACAAGCTAACACAATCGATGAAAGATAATGATGGGTTTGTGTATCCTACAAATTTAATTGTGGTTGCAGGAACTTGGTTGTGAACATACATGATTAGATAGAATGGCATACTTGCATTTGAAGACTACGAGAAACACAAAACCATTCTCATGTATTCACACCTTGTTATAGCAAAAAATGTTAATTTGTTGAAGCATCATGCCAAACCAAAGACAAAAAAACTATGGACACTTAGTAATGTTCATCATGAAGCAATATTGGATACTCTTAAGCAAAGAGATGACCCTTCAGGCACACTTGAATAGCATATTCAAGAATGGAAGGTACAATGCTTAAGCATTTTTTTTGTTGTGACAATATAGATTTATCATTTGACAAATTTTGCGATATTCTTGGCACGATTGATCATGGACCTGCTGCAACAATAGCCAACTCTGATCCTTTCAAAGAGGTATGTGACATATTACAATAATATAGATTGGTTATTCAAAGCATCTTTTATAGTTTACTTTACCAATTCATCATCATTCAAGTTGTTTAGATTAATATAGATTTGTTAGTCTAAGCACATTTTTTGTTGTGACAATATAGATTTATCATTTGACAAATTTTGCAATATTCCTGGCATGATTGATCATGGACCTGCTACAATAATAGGCAACTTTGATCCTTTCAGAGAGGTATGTGACAAATTATAGTAATATAGATTGGTTATTCTAAGCATATTTTCTATTGTATGTAGTTTAATTGCTACCTTGATGATTTGTACAAGTGCTTGTCACTCCAAAATTACAACATGCTACTCTTGTAGAAGACTATGCCCTGAATGCTTCAAATAGGCAAATTTTGTAAAAATTGAATTTTGAAATGTGAAACAATGTAAAAAGGTCATAATTGTGTATCTGCATAATCTATATTCAGTGATGTTTTTTGAAATACAAGTCAAATTTCTGGCATTATATAAAGGGTATGTTTAAAATGTAAAAATATTTTTGTACTTAATCGAGCTACACTCGAAGGTTTTATTCCTGGTTCTTTCCTGTCGGTATGCTCATTTGAACCAGGTTTTGTAATATCTCCTATTTATATATAACAAATTATAGTGGCTTGCCACTTTTTCGAAAAACAAAAAAGTAAAATTTTCATGTGAATTTCATTTCCCATATAATTGATTCAAGTTGATTGGGTAATATTTTTCTGATGCAAGAGCTAGGACTTACAGAATCTTGATCCAACCTTAAATCTTTTTGCTCCCACATTTCATTGACATTAGCACTTTGGACTCTTAAGGGAAATCATCGGTCCAATGTAGCTCAGAGTGATTCAATGTATTTGGGTGCAAAAGAAGACCATACCTAGCATAAACATACCCATCCAAATGTGTTGGAATAATCCATTTGGTCATATGAGTTCGAGAATGAAATTTGCACCACTTTGCAACTTTTCCCTCAACTAAAAACTCATCACCACAGGAAAACACCTTCAAGATAGAAAAAACCGAGAGAGGTTATTGTATATGGTCCCAACACAATCCCATATCCTCAGAGGAAGAGTCTATAAGCATCACAGTTTCTAAGAAATAGTCCATCAAATATTGTTGCCTTTTAGGACTTTGGACTCTTAAGGGAAATCATCGGTCCAATGCAGCTCAAAGTGATTCAATGTATTTGGGTGCAAAAGAGGACCATACCTAGCATAAACGTACCCATCCAGAGGTGTTGGAATAGTTTATTTGGTCGTATGAGTTTGAGAATGAAAGTTGCACCACTTTGCAACTTTACACTACTTGCATCTGGCAACTTTTCCCTCAACTGAAAACTCATCACCACAGGAAAATGCCTTCGAGATAGCAAAAACTGAGAGAGATATTGTAGATGGTTCCAACACAATCCCATATCCTCAGATGAAGAGTCTGTAAGAATCACGGTTTTCAAGAAATAGTCCGTCAAAGATTGTTGCCTTTTAGCACTTTGGACTCTTAAGGGAAATCATCGGTCCAATACAGCTCAGAGTGATTTGGCGTATTTGGGTGCAAAAGAGGACCATACCTAGCATAAAAATACCCATCCGGATCTCTTGGAATTGTTTGTTTGGTCGTACGAGTTCGAGAATGAATGTTGCACCACTTTTCAACTTTACACTGCTTGCATTTGGCAACTTTTCCCTCAACTAAAAACTTATCACCATGGGAAAACGCCTTCGAGATAGAAAAAACCAAGAGATTTTGTTGTAGATGGTCCCAACATGATCCCATATCCTCAGAAAAAGATTCTGTATGCATCACAGTTTACGAGAAATAGTCCGTCAAAGATTACTACCCTTTAGCACTTTGGATTATTTAGGGAAATCATCGATCCAATGTAGCTCAGAGTGATTCGGCGTATTTGGGTGCAAAAGAGGACCATACATAGTGTAAACGTACCCATCCAAATGTGTTGGAACAGTCTATTTGGTCGTACAAGTTTGAGAATGAAAGTTGCACCACTTTGTAACTTTACACTGCTTGCATCTGACAACTTTTCCCTCAACTGAAAACTCGTCACCATGGGAAAATTCCTTTGAGATAGAAAAAACCAAGAGAGGTTATTATATATGGTCCTAACATGATCCCATATCCTCAAACAAATATTTTGTAAGAATCACAGTTTTTGAGAAATAGTTCGTCAAAGATTGCTGCCTTTTAGCACTTTGGACTCTTAAGGGAAATCATCAGTCCAATGTAGCTTGGAGTGATTCGGCATATTTGGGTGCAAAAGATGACCATACCTAGCGTAAACGTACCCATACAAATGTGTTGGAATAATTTGTTTGGTCGTACGACTTCGAGAATGAAAGTTGCACCACTTTGCAACTTTACACCTCTGTAGAGATTTAGGGATGTCCTCTTCAAATCATTCTATTCTGAATAGGTTTGCGGAGCTACCAATGTTAAATCCAAGTTGACTAACTTCGAGAAAATTTGATCTTAGCTGCTGAAGAGGTACTTCAAGAATTTAGCATCTAGCCCGGCAACACTGCAACCGTTACTTATTCCCAACGAGTCATAAAACTCCCTCTTAAGGTTAATTCTTCCTCTTCAAAGAGATGTCTTCAGCCATTCACTCAAACTCATAGTTGCAAGAAGTGTCTCCATTCTTCAACCTATAGGATGCATCAAGCTCTTCTCTAAAGCAATCTTCACACATTAGCATGATATAACTTGCAATGAATAATTATTAATTCTAAAGAATCTTATCCCAGTGAACACAAGAGATGTCCCACTTCTTCTTGAATGCAGGAGCACCATCTGACCCTTTATCTCCATTCCTCTTGAAGCATATTTTCTTTCCTCCTTTTCCTTCCTTCTTTGAGGATTGAGCAAAAACAACATGAATGTCTTCATTTGTAGGGCTCCCTGCAATACCTCTCGCAGCCAACCTTGACTCCTCTTGAATACAGTCGGCCCTCAACCGATCAAACTTGGGAAGTTTTGATCTCACGCTGCTTCCTTGAATGTAAGACTTCCAAGATGAAGGAAGAACATTAAGAGACAACATGGTCAAATCTTTGTCATCAACAATATGACCAATGTTATAGATTTGATCTCTCAATTTCGAAATCTTCATGAAATAGGTGATGAAAATTTCTCCTTCCGCCATATTAACATGATGAAGTTGTTGCTTCAAGGCTAGAGCATGACTTGTGTTGTTGATCTCATACATCTCCTCCAAAGTCTTAAGAATTTCTCTCGTTGTCTTCAACTTAGAGATGATAGGAACAATATGGTCCTTCACAGAATCAACTAACATCTTCTTGGCCTTGATATATTTCTTCCTCCATTGAACTTTCTCTTCCTCATCCGTAGGTTCGGAAAATTTTCTCTCCACACTCAACCAATTCGTTTTCCTCCAAAGTGAGCATAATTCTGAATCTCCATGAAGTGAATTTTGATGCTCCTTCGAGTTTGTCCTCAATTTTAAGACCATTCACCATCTTGACTAAGATAGAGATAGACAAAAAAAAAGGGAATAGAGGTATCACTGCAATAACTAGTCCCAACACGATATTTTTCAAACCCACTCTAATACCATGTTAGTGTTTTAATGATCAGATAATACAACTGAAAGCACTCAAAAAATGCAACACATAAGACAATAAACACAACAAGAAATCTACTTACAACTCAGACCCAGCTCATGGTTGAATTTGATACAATGAATAATAGCACCTCTCCTAGATGCAAAGATACAATCGAATATGCTTCTCCTTGAAATCGACTTGCTGCTGCAAGATGAAGCGTTGCTGCTCAAGTGCAAACTTCTACTTGGAATGTGAATTATGCTAAATGAACTTGATTGAGGAAATGAACAAAAATCACCTTGTATTTATACAAAATAAGCTGACTCTTCAAGGAGGTCGACCTCTCTTGAAAATAATAAATTACAAAATAATATCAAGGAAGGTCGGCCTCATCCATTTAAATAAAATGAGT
Organism: Sequoiadendron giganteum; assembly: GCA_007115665.2. NCBI lineage: Eukaryota > Viridiplantae > Streptophyta > Pinopsida > Cupressales > Cupressaceae > Sequoiadendron > Sequoiadendron giganteum. The sequence goes on along the minus strand of CM021101.1, from coordinate 175,320,987 downwards.
ATAAATTCAATAGCCATAGGCTATCATTTAATTTATTACAACTTAATGTGATTGCTATCATGTATGAAAAATGTGGTAGCATAGACAAGTGGTGCAAGAGCACCATCACCTTGGCATGAAGGAAACATGAGCCTTAGAGGTTCATCAAATGAATTTGAAGATCCTTAAATTATATGCAACAAAATAAGCCAAGATGAGATATAATGTAAACAAGTTGTCCATTTTATGCCATGTTGGCAATGTGCTCCAGGTGAATAGGGTATAGTGTAGGTTTGGGTCTTATTTTTTTCCTTATAATAAGGTCTCAATGACCATTTGCAATTGTATTTAAAAGTTTGATAGGTTAGTTAAGAGGGATCTTTAAAATCAAGTTGTAAAGGGATGGTGATTAGGAGCAATATTGGCAAAATTACCATTTTAGAGTATAAATAAAGGTGGCTGAAGTGGTTTGTCAATTATAAGAGGTATTTGAATGTTGAAACATTTAAAATACAATGTAATCCCTTGAGAAAAGGATGATAGTTTAGTTTTGAAGAAGAATTTAGCATTTTGTAATGTTGATCTCTGCATTTTTTTGTGTTTTTCTTGAACTTTTCTTCATAGTATAAGCCCGTACAAAAATTCTATGTCTTGATATCGTGGGTACCTTTAAATACATGTGTGTAAATTCATTTGCATCTGCTTTGGGGGTCTAGAATCATCATTTTGTGTGTAGGGCAATCAAGCTTCAAGAACTACTCTATTTTTCCCGAACCAAGGGTTTGAGAGGAGTTAAAATAATGATCTAAGCCTTCCACCGACTGTGAAGACCTATGACTGAATGGACAGGCTTAGATAGGCTCATTATACATGTTATTACCTTCATTTGTACAGGGAATATGACTATCCTAACTTTGGGGTGTTTGTAGGGTGGAAACCATTGGAAGAGTGTGTAATTTGATGAGGACAGTCTTGAATATGGTCAAGAAGAGATAGGAGTGGTCAATATTATGATTTGAAAAGCTTGAGGGGGTCAAAATAAATGTTTTTGAGCAGTTTTGTGGCTTGGGATAGATTGGAACATGCACCTTCAATAAGGGTGTCCTAAAACTGTATGTTTCTAGGCCTAAGAGAGGGTTTTGAAGTTGGGGGTTAATTTGAACCCTTAGGGACCTATGACTTGGAAAATCCTGACTTTTGAGATCATTCCTAAGACTTTTTCAGGTTATTTTTGTTTGGAGAAGAGGTTGAGTGGGGGTTCCTTTGTAAATTTGGCCCAATTGTGAAGCCTAAAATCAGGTGAGTGTGCTGAAAGTCCTCATTGGTCCAAAAGAGTGACCCTTGATTTTCATGTATGTTGTGTAACCCTGAAAAGGGTATCTTAATCCACCTTTTAATAGTTAATTATTTTGGCAAGGTTGTGTCAAAATTGGTCTAAACCGGGTTTTGAATGCTACAAGGGTAAACTGATATGAAAGTTGTTGAATAGGGACTTTGGAATGATTAACCTTTGAGATTGAGTCTGAATGGTCAAATTTCCATCATGTACATGTTGAGAGAATTTGTTAGGGTCTGGGTGGAGGTCTTAGTTTTTTTATAAACTTGAAGGGTTGAGACCCTTGAGGGTGAATTGATGTCTATGAAATTGAAGTTGAGTCCTTGGTTGGGAGTTGAAGTCTCTGTTTTGTGAGTGATCTCCACCTAGCCTCTGCATCAACAAGGCAGTGGACTATTTGAAACAAAACTTCAAAGAAATATGGTCTCATAGAATTCAATGATAAACAAATGCAATTGACAACTGCTCATAGTTTTTAGTTATGCACTGTGAAGTAATTGCATAACTGCTTAGGTTGACTTTGTAAAAACTATATTGTAATTGAATTTTTTTCATCTATGAACATCTATTTGTTAGTTATGAAATGTGAAGTAATGATTTGAGTTTGAAATATGTATAATGCAATGTAATCAACGATATAAATATAAACTACATAATATAACCATTATTTTTTATGCTTTTGTACATTGATATTTAACCATTGCTCAAGATAAAATTTTCAAAGAGTTTAATCATGCACATGAGGAAAAAATTAAATTTTGATTGTCAACTTCTATATATCAAATTATCCAATAATCAAGAGTATGTCCTTATACAAAAATGGCATTGACACCAACTCAAACAAAGTTTTACAAAATATGGCATATGCCATCTCAATATGTATTCAAAATTTACATGCCAAAATGTCTATCTCATCCTAAACTATTGGTGGATCATCAAAATGGAGCCTCTTTGAAGAACTCGTTGGCTCTGAAGGTAGTTGCACAAGAAAAATTCAAACCACAATTGAGATTAGTTATACTATATAGTTTAAAATCGAATAATTAACATCAAAATCAATATACATTGAATTTTAATTGAACTCTAAAATTGAAATCTTGATTGCCTGAAATATACATCTCTTCAAAGGGTCAAGAGTCCTAGAATATACCAAACCAACTTTTGAAATGCCAATCTATATATGTGAACAAAAACATAAAATTGATCCAAGTTAGCATACGATTATTGGTAATAGGAACATATTTACCAAACACAAAATAAAATAAACACATACCTCTTTAGGTTGATATTTTTCTTTATCTCCTTCAGGTGTTTCGACACTTCCTCCTTGAGGTGTTTCAACACCTACTCCTTGAGGTGTTCCAATACCTACTCCTTTAGGTAGTGTGTCACTTGTCAACAAATTTGTATAGCTCATAATTTCCTGTACATAAAATTTACAAATACATATGAAACTACCAATCTATGTCGATGTATGTATAATCAATATAAGCTCTTAAAAATCTTAATTCAATCCAATTTGAGTTCAATTATCTTCCCCTTATCTAACTTTGCACCTCCATAGTCTGGACAAGGTTGCACCTCACTCACACTAGGTATTTCCTACAAGAGGAAAATAAGATAAACATATAAGTTATTATATAATTTCATTAATGACAATTCAAATGACAGGCAAGTATATAATATAAAATGTAAATGAGTGAGTGCAAAAATATATATTGTGTGTGTGTCCAAGCCAAATGAAATGTCCCTAAGGGTGCTATCAGTCATCCGCGTGAGCTCCTCCTCAGACATCAACTGTTAAATAGACCGTGTAAATAAATATTAGTACTTGATACTATCTCTTATTAATATTCATTTAAAAACAAATGGAAGTTATGAAATTACAACTTAAATCTTACCTGTGTCACTATTCCAGCATCCCCCTCTCTAGTAGGAGAGGACTCTATAGGGTGTGCTCCACTCCTCTGAGACTGATCTATAATGTCCACATCATGGAGGTCATAATCAGAAGTGTCTAAGGGATGCTCAATGGGTTGTACAAGAGGACCCAAGCATATCTAGCGGCACATAGTGAAAGTATGTGTATGTGGACCTGAGGAGGATGATACAGCAACACTCAAGCCTTCGCCAACATCACCAGAATGTGGCTGAGCTACTGTAGAAGCATGTGAAACCAAATGACCACTCAAAGAGTGAATAGCCTGAATAGTCTTTGTGGCTGCATCCTAGATAATCTCTGGATGATATATTGGAGGTGGTGGAGGAAGGGGAGGAAGGGGAACATTTGGATGCGGGAGTACTCTAACTACCCCTGGCTTATCCTAGGGCATACCTCCACTGATGCCCTGGAAGAGTTTAATGTCAAAGTAATTGATATGATGCCCTAACACAAAATCAGCATATAATTTTTTAATAAAGTAAAATGGTATATCAGAATTATTGTTCAGTGGTTTATCAAAAACCATACACCAATGATCCCAAAAGTTAGCTACAATGTCCCTATGCATGCACCATTTAATAGAAAGTTTTTTTTTTATGAACATTCACTGGAAAACCGGTGCGGGGGTCAATGAATAAAGAGGTTATTTGGGATTTGGTTATTTGGAGATCTTTCACATCACCGTAAGATAATCCACATCCATAATATTCCCTCATGTCTTCTCACCGTGAATGAAAGGCATTATGTTGGGTGGAGAGGGTTTCTATATTTTTAATTATTTCCTTCAATGTGTTTGTCATATCACTCAATTGAGGGATTTTCTTTTAAACTTCACAAATGCCCCTCAATTGCCCCAATTTTTCACCAATTAAGTTTTCAATTGGTAGCTGCGGAGGTGGTGGAGCGTTTGGCTATGGAGGTGGTGGAGCATTTGGCATTTGTGCATTTTCATTCTCAGCCATAATACCTGATTAAAGTTAAAAACCAATTAATCTAATTAAAATTACACAATATAAATGAAATTATTTTTAAAAAACCCTATTTTTTAATAAAAATACAAAAACAACCCATCTTTTTTACAAAAATCCATAACAAACTCTAGTTTTTGATAAACATACATCAATAACACTAGTTTTTAATCAAATCCATTTAAAAACATCAAATTTTAATAAAAATTCATTGTACACTCTAGTTTTTAATAAAAATCAATAAAAACCCCTACTTTTGAAAAAAAAATCGTAAAAACTACTTAAAATTAAAAGAATCTAATTGAAAAATTGATTGAAACATAAAAAAAAACAAATTACCTTTCAAATTGGATCTCTCCTCAAAACGGATATCGGATTTGCTCTTTTCCCTTTGCGCCCACGTTCAAATGGTGTGAAATGAGTTTTAACAGTCGACATTTTTATTTATATAGGCTTTTGCAAATCGGATATCTGATTTGAAAAAAAATAGGTTTGGGCATTGCTTTGGAGCAATTTACTAACACCCAAACTTACAAAAAGTCAACTCGACATTTTCACATTTTTGAGTTGATCCAAAATGTATTTTTTTTCCATTGCCACTTTTTGGCCCATCATGATCCTACACATACCCCTCTGCAAGTGGATATTTTTGACTGGTAATTCCTGCATTCTATTTTCATCCTTGTCATAAACAACATTAGAAATTTCTTCAAATGAAACAAAATCCAAGGGGTTCAGTAGTAAGTTTGAACCAATATCCTCTTTGTCTGTAATATAGTAATTTTGAGTTGGGGACACTTTACCCGAAACAATAACTTCCTAATCCTCTAGTTCTTTCTTTTTCTACTCTAATCAATAAACCTCCAAATCTAAATGCAATGGGTTTATGTTTCTGATCTGCTTTATGAGGAGTAAAGTGTCCTGATCAATGGGTTGCTCTATAACTACACTAGGTTGTTCTTCCTCTTGAAACTGATCTAAAATGCAAGAAGCTATTTGGATATCATGATTTTGACAAAGCAAAGACTTGATCTGATCCTCTTGTACAACTAACTCCCTTCTGAGATTTTTTTCATACTGTCTCCTTTGTGTTTCCATTTCCTGCTCATGAAGAAAGGCCTGATAGTCTAACTCCTATTGCTGCATATTAAACTCTTGTTGCCTTTTATACTCTTCTATCTACTTAGTAATGTCTAACAATATATCCTTGGTTGCATTCATGCTACTCTTCATATCCTCGACTTCTTGAAGCTGATTTTGGCCTTATAAACTTTGACATGAAGGTTTAGCAGGGGTGGGTGAGAGTTAAGCATGTTGAGCATGCTAACATGTTGTTGTTGCATGGTTGTTTGGGATAAAACCAACAACATGATTGGCCTGATATGGCTGATAGGGTGATTGGTTGACAGTAATTTCATTGTATGGAGGTGGGTACACATGTTGACTATGCAAACATGACATTTCTACTTATCTAATGGGCTGGAAATTAGAATAAGAAGCTTGATTTTCGAGACATAGTAGCACTTGATCATTTGAAACCAATAAATTTGCTCGGAGTCGCCAGGTATAGTAACCTCTGAAAGGTAGAAATACTGTTGAGTATACCAGGACAAAAAATTGAAATATTGAATTCTTCTTTCTCTGAAGTGTGCTTCAGAGTCCCACCAGGCGTGCCAAAAACTGTTGTCAAGAAGATTGCTCCTGAATGCTTGAATGGTGAAATTCAACAATCTGTTGAAACATGGGACTATCTTGAGGTTGTGGGTATTCCTATGGCAAAGATAAACCTCTAGATTCTAGGCTGGTTCCTATATGATTATTATGATTAATAATTTGAACTTGTTGGGAAAAGGGAGAAAAACTTAGTCTAAATTAAAAAACAGAAAAACTTAAACTGTGGTGATGCACCGATAGAATCTAATATGCAAACTTAACTCACAAAATGATTATCTACTACTTTCATTTGCACAACCTGATCTAATATCTCAATCAGCTAAATGTTTTAAATAGAGGCTTTGAAAAGCCAATCTTTGAAGGAAAACATAGTTTTCACAACTAAACTATTTAATCATTAACATGCACAGTGTTTAACTACTGAATTTTACTAAGATGCATACAAAAATATTAAAGGTCTCAAGAATGATAACATAATAATTCTTCGATCAAATCCTATATAGCAATGATACTTGAAATCTTGAAGGCAAACTCTAAAATACTAGAAATTGAAGGAGTCTTTTGCAAATCATATATTAATTAACCTGTAAAACTTTTGCATAATATTAAAATCAGAAAATTCGAGTTACATGATAATTAACTTTGCAGAATGCAAGGGATGAAAAAATAAGAACTAGATGAAAAAATGACTAAGTTTCCTCAATATATACAGGAGGCATGCATAAAGCAGTAATTGAAGTAAAAATGATAACTCCAAAGCTGAAAACCGAGCAAAAGAGGAAACCCCGATAAAAATAGCTCCAAAAGGAAGAAAACTGCACTCTCTGCTTTGAAAAATCCACCTCTTCATGCATATGACCAAAATAACCTATCAGATGATGTGGAACTAAAGAAGAAGCCTCAATAATTGCATGATTTGGACAACTGAATCTGAACTCTACTTGTGCATGATAAAAGAAAAATAGTATTTTTTCCATATTTTACTCACCATGCATAGTCTAAAGATAACACATTACATCAACTTTGACTTGCAACTTGATTCAAACTCTATCTTCACTCAAATTTTGTAAGCCATGCATGCTAGGGAAATTGAATGTTTTAATATTTGCTTCTAAAAATAGTTAGATTAATTAAATGATTTATAATCTATCATTTAATTAACTAACTTCACAAGTATAAAACAAAAATAAATATCAAAGTTAATGATTACTTCATATTTCATAGCTCCATTCATATCTAAAAAACTTACTTGGCATAAAATTTGATCAGAGACCACCCTATCAACACATTACTTGGTCAGCCCCCATATCACATTAGGCTTGCTGACTTGATAGTCAAGACTAAGATTTTATGAAAAACTTCACTCTTTCTTTTTGAAACATTATAAAAATATCCATCTTCATATTATTAGGGATAAAAAAACACCGAAACCCTAAATTCATAGTCACCTCACACTTGACTTTTTGGAGAAGCTCTTTGCTGTGCCACCATAGTAGAGAGCTTGGGGTCGACTTGTGCATGAGTTCACCACCATTTCTGCTTGTTCTGGTCGATTTTATTGAGCATCTTCTTAGGAAATTTGTGGCAAGTATTTGTGACAATCACAGCTATGACAATTTTATCTCTACTCCATTATTTCTATTCTATCTGACCTGAAAGCTCTCTTCAATATCATGGCCCCCATATGATTTTTCTTATACTTCTATTACTGTTTCTCTTATTTTGGTGAAAACTTGACTTGAGTTGGGTTGATGCTGAGACTTATGAACTACTCTGCTGATTTTTCTTGAAGATAAATGCAAGAAAACAATACTCAAACTATGTGGTAAGTTATTCATTTTGAATCTCTTGCTTTATTTTAGTTAATAATATGCTCGATTTTGAGCTCTTCATACCCAATTTGTACTTGGGTTGCCTTCTTTATTTTGAGGATATTTAGCATCTTTTAAATGTAGCTATCTCATAATATCTTGTTTTCATTGTATCTCATGAAATAAAAACTCGTGAGGCGCTAAGTCAAACAGTATTCATGCCTTGTATATGCTTTCCTTTTGTAAAAAAAAAAAAATTGCTTTGTAGACCACTTTGTATTGAATTCATGTCTACAAGATTCTCAGGATTTATTAATGAAATCTATGAGGTTGTATCTTTCTTTCAGTGCTCCATTTTGGGCTTTTAGATTCTTGCCACTATTTGAGAATTTATTTTGTGCTTTGTCATTTCTTGAATCCACTAGTAGGGTTTTGAATGCTTATGGCTCCTTTATCATGTTTTTTGGTTTTGCATAATCTTATAAGCATTTCTAGGATGAGTTGTTAAAATCTCAACATTGTAATAATCACTAGAATCATTACCAAAATCATGTCTTCTCCCTCATGCTAGACCGTGGCTAGGAATGTAACTCTGCTCTGCAAGCCGATATGACCCTCATCTTCTAGTATTGTCTAGATGAAATGTTGCATTATGGACAAGGTTGTAATCTCCATTGTTCTGCCTATGTTTTTTAAAATTTTAGAATGCTCTTCCACTGTTACTAAACAATGCATTGCTTTCAAACATCTGAAAGAGGAAAAATTTATTCATACAAACCATTGTCTTTGTGTATTCATGTTTCTCTTAACTTGGTTTAACAGAGGTGAGACTTTCAAAACCACTCTTGGATTGCATGTGTGAGCATTGTATGTTGGCCTATTTATGTTCATTTGAAGATATAATTGAATGGATTGTGTTAAGGTCTTCTCCTAGAGTTCTTCAATGAGCTACTATTGGCATTTATGTTAGCTACATATTGGCATATCTATTAGCTACATATCAAGCCTTTAAATTCTCTTTATCCAATGAAATAAGCCCCCCTCTCAAAGTGAATGCATATGCTCTGAGATAAAATAATGCAGCACAATTGTGACTCTGAACACACTATGAAAAACAATGCAATTTTGACTTCTAATATTTGAACATTTGTCAAAAAGAGATGTATATGTATATGTTTGAGTGCAAATGTAAGAATGGAGATGCTGAATTTTAGGAACTCTACAAATTTTCTCAAACTTCCTCTATGAGCATCAGGTAAAGAGACTTATTCAACAAGCCCTAAGTGGTAGAAGCAATAATAATCATAAAAATAGCTCTCGTAACCTCTTGTTAAGGCCTTCTAATGTCTTTATTATAGTCATATAGATAGTCTTCTCAATGTAGGATGCTCTTTTTGATAATGGTGCTTTGTTCAAATGATATTTATCTGTTTCTCAAAGTCTCTTTCACACTATGTTTATAGTCAAAAGGTTCTACTTTTGCCATGTTGAAAATAAGGTTGCTTATATGAATCTCTTCTTAGTTTCAATAGCTTTATTAATGAGTGTTCTAACATTCTTCATGACTCTCATGTGTAACTAGAGAGTTTCCTCTTTGATATAGACATTCTTCTCAATGTAGGATGCTCTTTTTGATAATGGTGCTCTGTTCAAATGATATTGATCTGTTTCTCAAAGTCTCTTTCAGACTATGTTTATACTCAAAAGGTTCTACTTTCGCCATGTTGAAAATAAGTTTGCTTATATGAATCTCTTCTTAGTTTCAATAGCTTTATTAATGAGTGTTCTAACATTCTTCATGACTCTCATGTGTAACGAGAGAGTGTCCTCTTTGATATGCTGAGATCAACCCTTGTCGGAGCCCATTTTTCCCCACATATCTGATAAATGATCACCAACATAATAAACTTTTTCCTACACAGTGAACAAACGTATTAGTAAAATAATTTAAGTTGAAAGCTTCCTCTTGAGTTTTATGCCTTTAATGAAATCATCTGATGGATGCTTGATCAAGTGTATGCTATATTTCTATTGATAATGTAGGCATATGGTAGGATTTGATTCACATTTCTCTAACCACACTTCTATCATACTTGCAGGTGCATCCAGAGTTTGGAGTTGGATCAATTCAGAATCACAACTGAAGGCTTCAACTTCTCAATGATTCATCATTCCAGACAATGATGAATCAGTTTCTACCCTATACCTTCTTTATTTTCAGTTGTATAGTTTACTTTACTTCATGAACCCCTTATTTGATTATGAAAATCAAATGAAGTTACTCCTACGGCTTGTGTGGGACTTTGGTTTGCACATTATGAATAAAGAAGCAAAAATTATCCAATCTTATGATATCATTTTGAAATGTTTTTGCATAATATCACTAAAATTCACATGTAATGAAATATTGCACAATAATTAGTACTTAGCAAAAAAAATTAAACATCTTGTGTACCTTTTGGCTTGAATTTGCAATTCAGCTCTACCTGTTTGAGTTGGTATTGAAATATAGGTAACAATTACATTGCATCTAGTTGCTATTGAACAACTGGACGCTATTGCATTACATATAGTCGTTATTGAACAACTAGTCACTATTTCTTATTTTGCTTATCTTCACATCATAGTGTCTAAATAGAGTCTCTTTCATCAATATTTTTGCTACTACCTCTGCAAAAGCTCACTTTTGTCTGATAATTCTACTATGGCTACCTACACAACCACCACTTTTACCTTTTTGTGTCATGATTGTATTCTTAAGAACTTTCTTAGTCAATTTGTCAAAATTTATGTCAGACCTTGTCATAATATTCTTCATAGCTGTCAAAAAAAATTTCACAATATACATGCACTTTTTTACCATCCATTTACACTTTCAAAAAATTTCATCCTATCTTTCGAATTTGGTTTACCTAGGGTTTTTCATCATAGACCTCTTAGAAAAAATATCAATCAAATTTGCACCAGACTTTCTTAGCAATCTTAGAAATCATGAGTCTTTTAGACCATCCTTTGCATCATCACCATAGATTAAACATCAAACTATACTTTGGACACACATCAAATGCAAACCATCAAACCTCATCATCTTGCTAGAGTCTCAATACAATTATCTTATCATCTTGTGGTCTTATCAAATTTAGTGGACATTATCCTCTCCCAAAGTTTCTATACTACTATCATCCTTCCTGGCACTCTCAAGTCTATTTCAAGTAGAGAAATAAACTTATCCTTCATCAACACTTTTGAGAATTATCAAAACATCACCCAAATATTGTTTATCCTCGTATCCATGGACTAGCATAATTCTTAAATATTTCAAAATCCATTCATACCTTCATCATAGGGTTGGGTACCAAAATCTTGTCATTCTTAAACATCCAAACATCCAAAATTAAAAAAAAATCATCAAACTATCCCAAGATCAACATCAATAAATATCAATCAAACATCATTTATCCAAAAGGTTTACCAACATTCTCTTTGTACATCATTTTTCAAACCAAAAAATCACCACACTTTCACAACTTGCAATCTCTCATTCTCCACAGTCTAGTGTGCATATTTATGCCAACCACTAGGTCTCAACATAGAAAGAATATGAAATCTAACACAAGTAGCTCTAGTGGACCTACGACCACCAATGTTGAAACTCCAATTCCTACACAATGGGGTTATGATCCTAATGAACCTTTTTATTTTTTCAGCCCCTCAAACAACTACCAACATTCCCTCACAACCACCAACATTTAATGTAGATGGTTTAGAGGTCAAGATTCCATCCCTAAGGGTATCCTTGAAATATCTTGTCAACAATGAATAATATCGAGTATCCAAACTCCATGAACTTGAACTACTAGATGAAATATGTTTAAGTGCTCTAAACCATCTCTGAGCTTATTAGAACCCTCTCAAACAAAGTTATAACAAGAGAATCAAGAATAAGAGCTTTCAAGTTGGTCACTTAGTCTTGAGAGAAAATTAGAAGATTCAACTTAACTGGGATGGGAAAGGTAAATTTGAGCCAAATTGGTTAGGTTCTTTTTTCATCATAACAAGTTATGGATTTGGCACTTATTATTTGGCTACTCCAAAAGGTGAACCCCTAGATGAACCACTCAATCATATCCATCTCAAAATTTTCTACACCTAACACATCAAAATATCATAATAAAAAAAGAAAAGAAAGCAAAAAAAAAATCAAGAAAAATAGTAAAGAGAAATAAATCGTCCTTTAAGTGAAAACCATTTTTTGGCACTTCTAGGATAGGTACCATAATGAAAGCCTAGTAAATAGGTTATATGTGTGAATAATTCCTACATAATCATCTATCCATCTCACTTTATCCTTTTATTGCATCTACTCCATTATATCCATCTTATTATCACATCCATTTCATTCCATCCATCCCATAATAAATGTGCACCCAACCATGGCTCGAAAAATAGTTAAGTGTTGAACCTAGTCACACTATCTACCATCCATGCTATCTTTATCCACTATTCACAATAAACTATCCATCCATTATTAACAAATCATCATCCTCACCCTTTGACAAAGCAATCAATAAGCCAAGCAAAAATCAAAATCTTAGAAACATTCAAGCAAAAATTGTAAAGACTTGATCACTATTAGATTGAAATAGTGCTTAAGTGTTAACTACCCACCTATCAAAATCATCATAAAAATCCTAACATGTGTCTTTATGGATAAATAATTCCTACAATGGACACCATCAATGGATAATATCATAAAGAATCAAAACATTCATGGCAAGTGATACTACAACATTGTTTATCTATTTTGGTCTTTTCTTTTAATTTATCTTATTGTCTCATTCTCAGGATCTCTTGAGTATGTCCATAAGGATTTAGAGATCAAGGAATTGGGCATTGATCATCAATTTTGTATGTCATTCTTGTTGGATATTTTTGCAATACAATCATGTCAAATACTTGCCTTGTGTGTGTGGAACTCGTTTTAGGAAACTAAAGTGGCTTTACATGTTTGGTTCCTCATACCTCTTGGTGCACTGGTCCAAAATGCTCTGAAATTCTAACCCATACACTCTAATAAGGTTTCCATATGTCTGGTATGAGCAATAATACTCCTTGTTTGTGGAGTTAAAGTCCATGCAATAGATACAAAGTCACCTTGGTCATTAATACCCTGGTGCATCATGTTTATTTGCTACATTAATAAGAATTATATGATGAAAATTACTTGGTATTTTCCATAAATAAAAAGCATACTCATCATGTTTTATACATAATCAATCATTATCAATCATTTATCCATACATTCATCCACATCTACAATCATAATCTATGATTTTTTGGAAATTAGATAAATATCATCTAATTTCTTCTATCCTCTAATCCTATTAACATTTCTTTTGTCTGAATTCTCCATCATGTATCACATCATTAGCACTGCATGCATCTTGCATCTAAAAACTCATCAACACATAATATCAATTGTATCAATAAAGCATCATACATCATAAAATCACATGTCATCACCATTATATGCATATCATATCAAAGCATCACAAAATACAAAAAAAGAGAGCATATCACAACATCCATTGCATAAGCATAGCATAAATCTATCCATGGCATAAATATAATGAACATCATATATCATCTCATAACATATCATATGCCACATCAAAATGTTAATCTCTCATATATCATCAAAAATGGAAATGTTAGTACATCATCATCAATAAATAATGTGTGATACATATCATCTGAACCAGAAATATACATATATACGAGGATCAATTGGCCGATGAATGTATATACAAAATAATGAAACAAGGTCAGCCCTGCTGCTCTCCATCAGGTGGTAGCCTTAGTTGGTCCTCTCTGATGGGTGATATTTGAATGCTCTAGGGTGGTGAGTGGTGTGGTTGTATGAGGGGGCCAAAAATTTATACCAAAGGTCTACTACAAATCCTCCACCTGATATGTTCATCTCTACTATTGTAGTATTTCTCCTCACACCAAACCTAGGCCATATCTAAGCCCTAGGAACCTTAGCCTTGTATAAGGTCCTGTAATATATCCTCTCCTCCATTAGTTGGTCCCTCTCTATCTAGTATTGTGCTCGAGGGATGGAGGATTCTTGTGCTATCTCTAGTTGTATGTGAGTTTCCCTCTCTGTGTCTCTCTTGTATCACTACATCCCTCTCCCTATGGGATTGATCCCTCTTTGTAGTAAGAATGACTATCTATGCATTTTCACCCTACTTATAGGCGATCTCAACATCCCTCTCACCTGCCTGAGAATTTGTATCCAGAATGGCCTTGTCATGTTCTGTGTGATCCTAATCTCTCTCAATAGTAATCTATGTGAGTCAAGTTGCCAAATCTCCATTTGGTGGGGGTGCCTTAGGTACCTATACATGTTGATTATTGGGATCTTGTCCATCCCTCTACCCATCTATTTGATCCTGGGGCACATGCCCTTTACGTGTTTTGTCATCCTATTGTGCCCTTTGATGTTGCTCATGGGAAATACGCCATCTACGTTTGGCCTCTCTTCTACCTGTGACACTAACTCTCCTCCTCTAGCCTATAACTAAACCTTGTGCACCTACTCCTCCTATGAGAATGGTAAATCTAACTAGCCATCTCTTGACCCACCATGTATCAAAATCATGAGTTATCATTGGATCTCTAGGTCTAACTACCCAACCCCATCCAAAAGGTACCAATGCTCTAAAGTCGACAAGTACTCTGCTAGAATCTTCTCGAGGTCTCCATGCATTGACCTCTTAAATGGTCCATGCATAGCAAGCACGGTAATCATCAATAGGTGTGGTTTGTCTCTCCCCAAATTTGTGAAGGACTTTATCTGGAAGATACCTCTATAAAATGGTATCCACTGTCCCTATCAGATATCGTGTTTGTCTATAATAAACTAAGTGCTCATGATCATCGGCCTAAACCTCACAATCTAGGTACAACCTCCATGTCATCAAAAATAGATCTATAGTATTGTAATATAGTAGGATGTCAGTAATGGAGCTAATCATGATATTTGTATGAATATGGATCTTTGGCATCTCTCTGATCAATGCCCACTAGTCAAGTGACTGCAATGCACTCCCATGCCTAAACATGGAGTAGGCTAACACCCGTTGAAATGTTGCTACCCCCACGGTAAACTACCCCGTGCATGTCATAATATAGATGTGCTAGTACAAAGGTTCCTCACATGTATCAGGCCCCCTCCTCCATCATATGCTCTATGACAACTCCTTAGTCAACCAAAAATTGCCACATCTCCTATGTAACATCAAAATACCAATGATCAAACCAGCTAAGACAATAACCATATCATCAACATCATCCAAGAAAGGAGTAAGATCAATTTGAGAGTTGACCACCGCTAGCTATTGAATTTCCAATAGCCTCTGAATGGTTGGTGTACCTCTCCTAACATCATATGTAACCAAATCACCATTAATACAAATTCAAAGAATCCTCAAAACATCCTCGAGGGTAATGGTACACTCACCTGTGGGATGGTGGAAGGTATTTTTCTCTTATCACCGACGCTTTACTAGCACTATCATCATAGATCGATGTGCTCGAATCTCGAGCATATCTGTGATGTGCTCTAATCCAATAGCCTCTAGAAAATCCCTCTCCAACTCTTGGAATTGTGCTATCCTATAAAGGATCCATGGTCTACACTCTCTAGCATATAGGGGATGTAGTGTGGCCTACAAAAATTAAACCTACGATGTCAATTTTGCTAAAAATTCTATTCGAAAAACCTAAATTTTCACCTAAATCAAGCAAACTAGAGATTTTCTGCAAAAGTGAGCATCCTTTTAAGAAAGCATGTTACGGTCTTTCAATAGTAAGCCTATTAGTTTGCAAGAGTGGTTAGGTTTTGTAAAGGCAGATCTATTTGACATTTAAAAGAATCACTTTTTGATAATAGTGATAATGCCCTAATTATGCAATGTGTGCAATCATTTTTCACAAATGTGAACATTCAAGCACGTCGCTTTTTGAGAAATAGCGCGAACCTTAAGCAATAACATCACCCTTTTGCAAGAGCATGTTTCCTAAAATTATAAGCCTGATCAAACCACGACAAAAGTGACAATCCTAAATCCTACCACTATTGTTTGTCCTAATGTTTCATATTAATTACAGAAATGAAAAAATGCAAAAGCGAAAGTTAGAAGTTTGCATATTGCAACCCCTGCATCATCTGGCCACAAGTACTATCTAACTACACCAGATTGATGTGGAAATCCTAGAATCCTCACCATTGTGAAAGCTCTTCTATAGAAAAAGATCACAAAATGAGTGTGGAAATGAACCCTAATTTCCTATTTAACCCCCCCAAACCCTAGGTTTTTACTCTTAACTTCCCTCCTAGGTTAAATTTTGAGCACCCTGGATCATCCTGAGCTTTATCCATGACCCCTAGGGTGTAATTTTTTTTCCTTTACACATCTAAACTAATCATGAACCTTATTGTGAGTCTGACCTAAAAAAATAATTTTTTTGACCAACCTCTCAAAGGGGCAACCCAATGTCCTATCATTCTTCCACTGACTGTAAGGGCAGAGTGGACATCTTTAAAAAAAATTCCATCTTGATCTAAGCATTGAATTCTTTGAAACAATGCAACAAGTACATTGTGTCAAAGAGGGGAAAAATGTAGACATGTAAAAATGCCTAACACATATCCCACATCTTGAAACTGCATTTTTCCATCGTCAACATCATTTTCATTACCATTATTGCATTTAGCATCATTTCACATAATTTGCATCATTAATCCTCTTTTCACATCATTTCCACCATTTACCCCTATTTTCCTCTATTAATCAAATAATCTTGAATTGTTTAATTAATTCACTATTTCATCACTAATTTTCCCTTTTATTACTCTAATTGAATATTTTAAATTATTTATTGGAAAAAGTGCCTCAATGCTTACTAACATGGAACTCCTAAAAGAGCAGTATCAGTGAGACCCTTGGAATATCGTGACGACAAGCAGTTGTGTTCTAAAGTCTTGGAGGGATCAGATCATTGTGACCTAGGACCTATCTTGTCGACAAAAGTCATCGAGGTGACATGAATTGTCGGAGTGAGATTCCAAACTCATTCCGACAGTAGAAGTCTAGGCGATATTGGCATGACCCCATGATTTTCTTGTCGATATGAACCATCAACATGACTAGAGCAGTTGAAGTGAGATTTCTAACTCGTTTCGATGGTAGGTGTTTGGGTGATGAAGATCATCGGGGAGACTCTTTCCGATGGATGCATTAGGGAGACTTGAGCTATCGACGTGACTTCCTGATATCTTTCCTATAGTATTACTCTTGTCAATGGATCTACTCCTAATCAATGATCGGTGTGACTCTTGCCGATATGTGTGGTCTTGGTATTCTTTAGGACATCGGGGAGACTTGAACCATCGGTATGACTTTCCAGTTTGTTGTTGATAGTGTTGGTCATGCTGATGGTCTTGAGATTGGGGAGACTTCACCAAGTCTGAACGATAGACTAGTAGAAGCCAATGCAGTGTGTGATGGTCTATGGGCAGTCTAGCATTGGTTAGACACAGTCTGTTGTCTCGCCAATGAGCGATACAGTTGAAGTCTTTTGACCAAGTTTTTTTCCTACATGGTTTGTTTTGAACCAATGAGAGAAGAAAAATGCAAACCGATGGCAGTTGAACTATTGTAACCGTTCTCTTGTGGGAAACAAACAGATTGCTTGATTATGGATGAACAGTTCAATCGAGGGTCTAGTTGGTTGGTTGATCGAATGATTTGTTAATGAATTTCATTGTATGTAGTTTTCAAAAGCATTGTAATAGTGATATTTTGTACAAGGTTGATCAAGGAAATGTTGTTGCTGTAAATTTGACATCTGAAAAGAAGAGTCTGTAATGTGTATGTAATTCATTTATTGTAATACAAGTGATCTTCTTTGGTGTAGTGGTTTTTTCTCTCGTAAGGGTTTTCCCATGTAAATCTAGTGTCAAATGTGTTTGAGTTATTTCTCTATTTTGTTATTTTCTCATGCGTGTCTTAATGAACTGAAATTGTAAACTTTAAAGGCATATTTTCATTCTCCTCTTAGTTTTGACATTAGGAAAAAAAATTTCCGCAATCAAATTTTTCCTAACATTATTTAATTAGGTTCATCCAATATTTATTCTAATCCCATATAATTAAATAACCATAATTATTTAATTATCCCATTTCTAATTTTTTCCTCCAATGAAATATTATTTTTTAAAGAATGGCATATCCCTCATCCTCATAATTAAATAATTTATAATTATTTAATTATCCTAATTTCCCTCAAAATATCTTGACTTAAGTTGTCTCAACCATTTATAGCCCTTGGTCTTCAAATCTAATATACACCCTTGATTTAAAATATCCTAACCCTATTCCTACAAATGGTGGAGATATTTGAGTTCTAATTAATCACATCCCTTGATCTTCCTTGATTCACTATCCTTTGTGGGTGTTGAGGATAAATCTCAACCCTTCTTTGTGGGTATGAATCTCAATCTTGACCATTGATCTAATTTCCTCAAATCTATAAAATAAACTTCCATCCTTCACATTCATCACCTATAATTTTCATAGCTCAGTCATGTCAATTTGATTCTTGATCAATTAAGAGAATTTATCATAACATCTAGGTTATCTTTGCATCATATTCAATCAAGCTTTTTCTAGCAATCATGGAGGCTTCAAGTGTTTGAGTAATCCAACACCATACAACACCAAGCTCTCCAAAATGGGATGGTGAAATTGTTCTTGTTTTGATTTCAATAATTTTTGGTTATGCTAACATTAGGGTTTAATTTCATGGATTTATGTACAATCTAATCTCATTGGTAAGTGGGTTTTGATCTCTTGTTTTTATTTCTTTGATTAAATTCTTGATTATTTATCCCCTTCCATTTTTACCCCTTACATAAAATATCACACCCAATGGGACCCATGTCCTTGATTTAATGTTTTTATCAATTTTTTGGTGAGTTGCAGGTTTTTGGAGTGCGACCGTTTGAAACAAAGTGTGCTATTGTTCACTAGATCACTATTGTTTTAAAATTTGGATGTGTTTGCTTCTTCTCAGGGCCACTTTTTTTAACTCTTTTGCAGTTGTTTTCTAGTGTTTTGGCCTTCTAATAGAGTTTTTTTATTATTTCAAAAATAGGTCTGTGTCTATATTAGATAATGCCTATTATTGCAAGAACAAGGTTATGTTTGCCTTAGGAGGGGACCAATATTGCATGAAACACGATCACTATTGTAAACCAGGCCACTATTGCTTCTCTTCTTTTGAACTATTATTTTTTGTCAATCAAGTTACATTTGTTCTTTTGTTAGAAGAAGGTAATTGTTGCAGGAACAAAACTGTGCCTACCCCAAAATAGAATTGTTGTTGCAAAGTCTGAATGTGACTATCTAAGAGGAAGGATTCCCTTATCAACTAACATAGTTTATTTTATTCTTTCTTGCTTTCTGATTTGAATTTATCAATCTTGGATATCAAATTTTTAAAATAAGTTTCCCTTGTTGTTTGTTGTTTTTTGAGCTTTTTCTAACCTAATTGTTCAACCTTTTTGTGGGGTGAAGATAAGTTTTATAAAATACTAATCGAACTTTTTGTAGGGTTTAAAATGGTCAAAATATATTGTTCAAACTACTAACACTTTTCTTGCAACCCTTTGTCAAAGAATCAATTTATTTAAGTTGTGTGTTTTCATTTTATAAAATAGCAAACATTTACTTTGGTGCATAAAATGAATTTATTTTTCATGCTTAGAAATTTGGATGCATATCCTCTCCCCTTGCTAATTCATTCCAATTTTATTCTTGAGCAATTGAGAGCATTTATCATAGCATATAGGTCATCTTTGCATCACATTCAATCAAGCTTTTTCTAGCAATCATGGAGGCTTCAAGTGTTTGATAAATTCAACACCATACAATACCAAGCTCTCCAACAATGCGATGGTGAAATTGTTCTTGTTTTGATTTTAATTATGTTTGATTATGTTAACATTAGGGTTTGATTTCATGGATTGATGTACAATCTAATCTCATTGGTAAGTGGGTTTTGATTTCTTTAATTGATTTCTTGATTGTTTATCCCCTTCCACTTTTACCCCTTACACATTGTAAGACAAGAACTTAAGACAATTAGATACCTAGCAAAAAAATTCTCATAGATTATAACAAGGATTCAAAAATATATATGAAAAATACCTATTATCCATGTTAGTCAAATCCTTGTATGAGAAAAGAAAATAATTATGAATATCTTAAATATAGTTTATGATTTATCATATTGAATCCATTTTAGAGTTTAAGAAAGACTATTTTAATTGAATACTATTACCTTGCAATAGCATGACCTACTATGGACTAACAATGTGGTCCTAGTAATCCATTTGTAATGATAATATCCTCTGGATTTCCATGAAAGAAATTAATACATTTATTAAATGAAATCTATCAATGAAAATACACAATACAAGAACTCAATAATACTTCATCATTTTATTCATAAAGGAAATTGTATTACAAAGTTTGAGATGATAACACACTAAAGCATGTTTTCATATATGCCTCAATAAAAATGTGCATTTATAATATAGAGAATTATTTATAGACCTTGAAAATATATCCTAAGACACACTAAAAACTAAGCACCCACCCAATGATGATCGTAACCCTTTTACAAATTAGATGAGCATGCAAGATCATGAGAAAAATTACTTATGTCATGAGTTACATTTGATAACCAAATTCATGTTGAAACAAATTTTTTATAACAACCCATTACAAGACAATTTCCTCTACAATTTGGAACCAAAAACTATTTTTGAAGTTGTTGGAGAAGCATATGACCGCAAACTATTAGTGAAGATAAAAGTGATGACCCTACTAAAATGAAAACCCATTATATTTTTCTAGCCATGAAGCATACATATCTATTTTATGCCATTGGAACTCAAGCACTTTTGGTACTTTATTCACATGAGCATTATACATTGCATCCAAAATTATTTTAGTTCCCCAATGAAACTATCTAGGCTTGATTCTAATTTAATCAATTTATCCAAGCTACTATTCAAAAAAATTGAGTCACACTCATCATTTTCCAATATTGAAACACCTACAGAAGGTAATATATTATTAAAATCAAACTTCCATTAACCAAATTATTTTTTCATCCAAAATATTGGGCATCAAAGCGCCCTCCAATTATTTAAAGGAATTCAACCTACTCTTGAGTTGAAGGTCCAAATTTTTCTAATATATTGATATATCACTTAATAGTATTAGCACTTTATGAGTTCTTACCAATTGTACATTAAAACTTTGATTAAATTTAGTGTTCATATATATTTACCCCATTGTTGACACCCTAGGGATCCATGTACTCAATATTTCCTTTAGATTGTCTTCATTGTGCTTGTAGTTGGTGTATGAATTTCTCAAATTGTTGTAACCTTCTCGTGTGTCATATAATTTTCTTAAGATACTTTTAAATCTATGACCCAACAAGTCATCAACAAGGTTGACCATTTTTTTTCCCTCTTTATTTATTTTCTTTGCTTCCTTACTTCATTATAACTGCCTCTTTAACTCCTTTATTCTCAATGATAATGTCTCCCAATCTTAGAAATTTATATCAATTGAACTTTATTGAGGGGTGCTAGGGTTTGAAGTGATTCTTTAAGGAGGATTAATTAATGATTGCATCCTATTATATTCCTATAAAAATTGTATATGATCATTTTGTAACTTGTCAAAATCAACCTGTATTTTCTTCATTGTTGCCTCACTAAACAAATAAATTCTTACTACCAAGTATTTTTCTTGATGAGAACTCTTATATGAAAATCTCCTAACAATGAGGTTACCTATAAGATCATTAAAATCCCTTGCAACTTGAGGTTTCTTGGTTTTTGGAGAAATTTCCTAGATAGTCAATGTTTCAAATCTTGTGCTAAATCTAGATCCAAAATATAAATATTTAACTTTCTCATCATATAGTAACACTTCCCCATAAATTTCTTGCCTCTTGATGGTGTCCAAAATAATTTTTGAGGCAATTTACCATTTGGGCAATAAAAGACAACCACTTTATTGCATAATTATTTTTCCTTTCTTAGGAGTGATATCATTGACATGGAATTCAACCTCTTATACGACCTTATTGGTTATCTTGTATTTATTCATTTGTTTTCCTTCTCCCTTCCTTTATTCATATTTTTGAGGAAAATACCCATCCTGTTCTTGGTTAGGAAGTCTTTAAATTCTCAAGTTCACAAATTTTTCATCTACAAAAAATTAAATACATGAAAGGGCTCTTATGTCACTTGCTACATTATTATTCCTTAGCTCAATTATCATTTTCTCTTGTGGAGGATCTTCAATTTAGACACTTGGTGGAGAATCAAGGAATTAATTCACCTTTTCAATATCCAATACATTCTCTCCTATATCCTTTGATTCAACATAATCCACTAAATAGTACACCAATGGTTGAACACCACCTAGTAGTCTTGATACTACTCTTGGAGGAATATTTGATGTTGGTGGAACCTCATGTTGTTGAACAAATTGTTCAAATTATTTTTTTATTGGCCATGATTCTTCTCTTATTTTCCTTTGTGATGGTGTAAAAACCCTAGGAGGAAGAATAACAATATTGTCAAGCATATTTTGTATTCTAATGATGTGATCCTTAATCTCCTTATATGCTCCTTAGTAGCCCAACTAAACTTTATTTCTTTGTTCTTCTTCCCTGAGAATTATAATTCATGTGTTCTTCCTTCTTTGGAACTCAACATCAGAGGCATAATTATTTATTATATCTTTATTTCTATCAAAATCATGGTATATTTTGGACTTCTTCACCCCTAGCCTAGTCTAATCAATAATTTTTTTGGGGTCACAATTCCTCTTCCTATCTACCCTCATTCTATAAGATTATAATATAGGATACAAAAAATCCAACCCCTCCTTACCAATGATCAAAAAATAAAAAAAATAGTTGATGATAGAAACAATTATCCCTTCTTGTGGTATCTCAAATGAATTTTATCTATCTCATTTAGCTTCCACATGATCTCAAGAAATATAACTCTATTTGGCACTTTCCTTGGAAATTTTGAGGTTCCAATGGATCACCATAAACTCTAATGGTTGTGGTATTGGATTGGAGGAACCAATCAACCCAATTATGGTTGTCACCCCTACCTCAAGTTCTTTATCCATGGGTCTCAAAAAAATCATCACTTTGTCAAAATACTAATGGTTTAAAACTCCAAATTTCTTAGGACCACCTGCACAAAAATCCTTCAAAGACAACATAATTTGAGGATTGGAAATGTATTTCCATCCATAAAATAGTAAAGAGACTCCTTCAACATCATTAAAATTAAATTTCAATGCAACACTCCAAATAACCTTGAGTAGGGATTTTTGCATCCCTCACAAACTCAACTTTGTCAATTAGTATTCCTAAAATAATTCTAGATCCTTGAGCATGATTTTCCATTTTAGAGGAGCCTGGGAGCTGGCTTAAAATATCTTCTTCTAGTCCCCTTTCATTTTCTTATCTTTTGGAGTTGTTTGACTCATTTTAAGGTTTATCTCTAAACTAAAGTTTTAGACAATTAACTATAACTAGGGTTTCATTTACTTCATGTATAACTATATAAATCAAAAACCCTAATGTAGTGTAGAAAAATGTACTCCTTTACATTTTCACACTATGTTTGCATCCCATTAATTAATTGGACTTAATTAAGACTCTAACTTCCTAAATTATGCATTCCTAAGCCTTATTATTCCTACTTTTTGAAAGGGGAACCTATATTAAACAATTTCCAAAATTAATTTAAACATATTAGAAATTATGTGCCCTGAATTTAGGTCCCAACACCCATTCAACCAATGGAAAATGGGTCCTCCTTAAGTGTCAATATCCAATTTAAAATATGTTTTTGGTGGCATTTTAATGACTCAAAATCAAGTTTCAAATGTTGGCTTTTGGAATCTAATTTTTGAGAAATTAGATAAAGACCTATAAATACATAGTTATTTTATCAATTCAAAACATCTAGAATTAATGAAACTTTCACAAAAGAAAATATTATTTTCAAGAGAATTTAAGAGAAGATTTATCAAACATCTACAATAGCAATCAATATCATATCATCATGTTGAATTTATTTGCATTCATGCATGTTTTTGTAGCTAACATGGTGATGTAGGTTTCAAGCATTCAAGCATCAAATTAAGTGTCAAATAAAGCATCCAATCAAGCCATTTCATGCAATATACAATCCTTAGAGTGATGTGTTAGATTTCAATCCTCTAAGGGAATCCATTGAGGGATTGGTGAGTCTTGACATAACATTGTTCTTTCATTAAATTCCTTTATTTTGTCATTATTGTACTATCAAGGTTTAATTACCAAACCGGGGTTTGACCAAGGCAAACCCCTATTCACCAAAAAATATATATATTCCCTCTCTTTGTGTATGTGTAGATTTGCAAGGGAAGAAGGATTGAAGATTTGGATCAAAAGTGAAATTTTGCAAAGTTGTCAAAGTTGTCATCAAAGTTGTCAAGCCACAAAAACTTAGATCTTGAATTTATTTCTGAATTTACAGTAGTGAAACCTGGGGAAAACAAAAGCTTAGATCTTTCACCATAGGACCCTTGGAGCTAAGGAAAAACCCTGTACAAACACCCATTCATTTTAAGGTGAATGAGTCTTTTTAGGACACTCAACACCCATTTTTGGTGACAAGTACATACCACTTTGCACTTCTCATATTTGCTTGAAAGCTGTTTATATTTGTGCTATACTTAATTTTTGCATTTTAAGTTTTACATCACATAATTGATTTCATTTGGTATTTTATTTTCATCTCCCAAAAGTGCATTTGAGTCACATTTGTCATTTTCTGTCATAAGAAAACAACAGATCCTTGCCAATAGGGTTGACTCACCTCAAGGTTGAAAGTCAATCCTATCTTTGAGATATCTCTTTTTCTAATGAAAATAGAGAAGGTGTAAGTTTGTTTAAACCCTCACAAACTCACATCCACCACTGCTTACCTTTCTCTATGTTCCATTTTGGTGAACCTCACATTCTCACACTATACACTCTGAAATTTGCAATCCTATAAACCTTAGATCTAGATTTTGCATTTCATTAGTTTGTTTTTACATTCATTTAGGGTTTTAAAATTATATTTTGCATCATTTAAAATTCCATCTTGCATCATATAAATTCACAAAAATCCAAAAATATTGCATAAACCTTGCATGCATCTTGCATGTTAGTTGTATTAAGAGTATCTTTTAGTCATTTAGATCAAAATTTCAATTAAATTTGTATTCAATAATTTTTAATTTTGTTCACTTCTTTTCATTAATTGCACTTTTATTTAGACATCAAAACCTAGAAAAAATTGTAACAAAAATAACGGTTTGCAACCTAGAACAAAGAACAAAAACAATAACTCTGAATTTGCATTTTTCATTTTTCAGACCCCTGAGCAAGGACTCATTTTCCTTTGGGAAAATTTTTCCCTGTACATGTTTCCTAATAACTATCTTTGTGTATTTTTTTGCCTTTTGTTTTTGTTGTTAAATCTGTACTTTGAAATACTAAAAAATAGTCATTGTATGTGCAAGAAAAGTGTCATTTTGCTTGATTTATTGCAAATTAGGAAAAATTGTTGCATTTTAGATTTGTGGAATAATTATTAAATCATATTATCATTAAAAAAATCTATTTTTATCATACTTCATGTTCTATTTTTAGATCTTGTTGAGTACTCTAGAAAATTGACGTTACCAGCATACAAATATGAAGTCCTTTCCCATATTTTCTTGTTTTTCATTGATCCATCTCCCACTCCTATGTGTGAGGTTAGTTTGGTAAAAGAGAATAAAATCTTGGAAAATCATGAAAATCAAGTTGGATCTTCTCACAATATCTCTCATATTTGTGAAGAAGACATTTTAGTGTTAGAATAACCCCTCATTGAGAGTCATGAGAATCCCATTTGTTTCTCTTCCCCCACCTCCCCTACTTGCGAAGATACTATTAGAAAAGGGGGTGTAATAATAGATAATCATGACAATCATTGTTTCCCTTCTCCAAATATCTATCCTATTTGTGAAAAATATATTTTCGTGTTAGAATATCAACTCATTGAGAGTCATGAGAATATTATTTCTCCCTCTCCCAATGCTTCTCCCACTTGGGAATATATAGTTGAACAAGAGGATGCAATCATTTATAAGCAATAAAATCATATTTTTTCTTCTCTAGATACCTCCCCTATGTATGATGAATTTATCTTAGAAGACTCAACCATTGAATGTCCTAAAAATCTTGTTTGCTCCTCTCTTAAAAACTCTCCTACTAGGGAAGATATCATGGTGCAAGAGGATGATATAATTAATACATTTCTTTAAAACAACAGTAATATGGATTCCTTAGATGAAGATGATAAGGTGACATTAGAATCCTACTCACTAAAAGATCATCAAAATGAGGATAAATTTGTTGAGGTTATGAACATTAGATCTCCCTTGATTATAGAACCTCCAAAAACTCCTTTTGGACCTCCCAAGATTTCTCTAATCCTTGGACGTCCTAAGCCTCAACTTATCCTATATCCACCCTCACAAAAACCACAAGTCTAAAAAAAACCTATGCTTATCCTAGGATCACCTAAAAACAAGCTGCTTCTTCCAAGTGATATATTTAATTTTGCAAGGCAATGATGTAGTAACAATATTTTGTAGTAATCGAGTTACAATACCATTGCTCACACATATAACACAAGGAATAATAGGCAACCACAAACCATACCTAATTCATTACAACTACCTCAACCAATTTTTCCTAGTGCTCCTCATTTTCCTTTGCACAATGGAAAGGAGTATGATCTTGTGGAACAACTTAGAAACACTCTTGCTAAGATTTATTTATGGGACCTTATTAAAGCTTTACCTAATTATTATAGCATGCTTCAAAATTCTTTACAATAAGTTTTTATCCCTCCTTGTGTGCAACCAAATGATGTAGTATCCCTAGTTCAAGGTACGAACTCAGTCAACTTAGGCGTTGCCTTTCATCAAGATGAGTTACCTCCATTTGAAGTGAAAAAAAAAATGATGCCTTGATGATAGAATCTGTCATTAATAGGTGTATCATTAGGTGTACACTCTCATTGATAATGGTTCAATGCTCAATTTTTGTAGTGTAATCCTTTTGGACAATATTGGAGTAGAAAAGAGTCAAATTCAATGTGATTCTTTATCTATATGTGGATTTGATAATGCGGTAAAACAACCGCTTGGTGTGATAGCATTAACTATTAAAGCTGGAAAAATTACATTGCAAACTCATATTCATGTTATGCCTCAAGAACTCTCATATAATATTCTCTTAGGTAGAACTTGATTCATGCAATAAATTTGGTGCCTTCAAGGTTACTGTAAGGAAGCTAAGGTAGTGTAAAAACTTCCTACACTAACCTTGAGAGGAGAATAATGCAAAAAAATATAGATCTTTAACAGTTACAAAAACTTGAATAGAAATAAACACAAGTATCATTCATACCACAACATAATGATTTACGTGGGGGAAACCCTTTTGAGAGAATAACCCCACACTCCAAAAGCTTCCCAATATATTATTTAAAAATCAAAAGATTGCAATATAATAGCAGAGCAAGCTTCTCATAGGAGTATCACCATCAAAGATCAAGAGACACCACAACCACTATCAAACTCTCATAATACAACACCATCTACATACATACCACCTGCTTATAACAAGATTTTTGGAACCTTCTAGAATTAGGGTTTGACAAGGTCATTTTCATTTCATGTGTTAACAAAAAAACCTTGACGTGATAGCGAGAAAAAACCTTGATGTGTTAATGGGAAAACCTTGATGTGTTAATGAAAAAAAAATGGGGGCATTTCCCCAAACCCCACGTCTTGTTATGAGTGTACAATATTTGCATTATTAGTCACCACATACCAACATACATCCTATCAATAAATTATATATAATTGCAATGTTGAGACACATTTTCCCAAAAAATCTCCCACTTATCGAACAGCTTGCAAGGACAACAGGAGGGTGTCAATATCTAAACACCATATGAACTTCTTTGAGCTCATAGGCTTAGTTAAAGAATCAACAACATTCATCAAAGTCTCTACCTTAACTAGATTAACCCTACCATATTTGACCATATCTCTAACAAAATGATATTGTACATCAATGTGCTTGGTCCTAGCATGAAACGTTGGGTTCTTGGCTAGACATAGCTCTCTAACTATCAAAATAAATTGTCACTCCACCTTGTTTTATTCCAATATCTAAACATAGTCTCTTAAGCCAAATGGATTATGTACAAGGATGAGTATTTTCCATATACTTTGCTTCATTAATGGACAAAGCAAGCGCAACCTCTTGCTTACTCATCCAACTAATTGCACCACCAAATAAAGTAAACACACAAGCACTGGTGGATCTTCTACTATAGACATTAGTTTCCTAGTCTGAATCCACATAACCATGAATATCAATAGAAATATCATCTTCAGTCATACTACTATGATAACATAAGGAATAATCTGAGGTACCGTGCAAATATCTAAATATTATTTTCACTACATCCCAATGAACTCTACCAGGATTAGACACATATCTGGAAAGAATTCCCACTACTTGGGAAATGTTCAGTCTAGTACAAAACATAACATACATTGAACTTCCAATTACACTCTAGTAAGGCACTCTACTCATGTCTTCCATCTATGATAGAGATGTTGGATAATCTGAAATAGATAACTTTGTTCTAACTGAAATAGGAACACACAATGGTCTATAATCCTACATATAAAATGTCTATAAAATTGAGTTGACATTCTTGCTTTAGCCAAGCCATTAATTTTTGTTCACTCTATCTCTTTTAATTTCCATCCCAAGAATGTGTTTAGTTGCACCAAGATCTTTCATTTCAAATTTAGTAGCAAGTTGAGATTTTAGTTTTGAAATCATACATTTCCATGTACCAATAAATAACATATCATCAACATGTAATGCAATAAATAGGAAACGATCACCATTAGTTTTATAATAAATACAATGATCTGATTTAGAACACTCAAATCCAAAACACAACACATATGTATCAAATTTGTGGTATCGCATCCTAGGACTATTTTAAGCCATACAAATATTTCTTCAATTTGCAAACCAACTTACTTTTACCTTTCACCATGTAGTTCTCTAGTTGTGTCATATAAATATCCTCCTCCAAATCATCGTGAAGGAAAGTAGTTTTCACATCCATTTTCTCAACTTCTAAATCATAAGTAGCAACAACAGAAAGAAAAAATATAATGGATGTAATTTTTCAATAGGAGAAAAAATCTCACCATAATCAACACCCTCAACTTGAGAGTAACCCTTTGCAACCAACCTTGCTTTGTACTTCTCAATACCTCCATCTAAACCAATCTTTTTATTGAACACCCATTTACAACCTAAAATTTTTAATCCTTCATGCAATGGTATAAGATCATGTGTTTTATTATTTTTCAAAGATACCATTCCTTCATCCATAGCAATCTTACAATATTCTTCATCATTCATACCTAGTGCCTCTTCTACAGATCTAGGTTCATCCATGTTAGTATTCAAAGCAAAAATACATCTCCAATCATTAGGTGAATACCTTTCAGGTGGTTGTCTATGCCTTGTAGACCTATGAACAAGATGATTTGGACGTTCTTCCTCCTCCTTTGAAGAACTAGAGCTAGATGATCTCTCCTCAAATTCTTGTCTATCCTTGGGCCTTGATTCAACTTTCTAAGATGTAGAAGGAAATTGAATCACATCTTCTGGTTTACTTTATTCTAGTTGCAATGCAATAGAAAAAGGCTTTGTTTCTTTAAAAATAACACTTATGTTGTGTATTACCTTTTGTGCAATCGGATCCCAAATCTTGTATCCTTTCACACCATAACTATATCTGATGAAGATACATTTCACAACCTTGTTATCTAACTTGTTTGCTTCTCCTTTGGCACATGTGCATATGCCTCACAACCAAAAACTCTAAGATTTCTTAATGAAGGCTTGTGACCCAACCTTGCCTCTATAGGTGTTTTATCAACAAGAGCTTATGTAGGAGACCCATTAATTAGGTAATAGGAAATGAAAACAAGTTTAGCCCAAAACCTTTTTTCTAGGTCAGCACCACTCAACATACTCTTAGCCTTCTCCATTAGTGTCCTATTCATTCTTTTTGCAACTCCATTTTGTTGTGGAGAATGAGGATTTGTTTTATATCTATGAATACCATAATATTTACATAATATATAAAATAATTAGAGAAAAATTCACCACCATTACTATTCCTCAAACATTTTATTTTCATTCTAGTCTGCAACTCAATCATTGCTTTAATTTTTTTAAATTGACTGAAAACTTAGGATTTACTCTTTAAAAAATATACCCATGTCCTACTATAATCATCAATAAATGAAACATAATTATATGTGGATTTACCAATTGAAGGAACATTTATAGGACCAAATAATTCAGAATGAATAAGAGCCAAAACACCACAAGATTTATGAGAACTCAAGTAAAACTGGATGCAGTTTTATTTTCCATAAATTTAATGCTCATAGAAACTGAATTCAAGATTACAATCAAACAAACCTTCAACAAGGTTTTTATTTTTCAAGGTATTTAGACCCTTTTCTCCAATGTGGCCAAGTCTCTAGTGCCATGACATATTTTTCTTTGCAGGTAACTTTGTCTCAAAAGAAAGAACACCCTTGGGTACTCAAAAGCCATGACCATCTATTGAAGGTGAAACCCTCACTTCTTCTACAAGATTTATTTTCATATAAGTACTGTTGCACTCAAAAATGCATGCATCAAGGTTATAAAATGTCCTATATATGACACCTCTATTAATCACCATAGCACCTCTAACCATATTACATCCTACATCAGAAAATACTACCTGCACACCTGCATCTATTAGTTTTCTCACAGATAACAAATTTCATGCTAATCCAAGGATATGCAACAAACCATTAATCCTTTTTATTCTACCATCAAGAAATTGATTTTAACTTTACCACAAATAACAATCTAAATTAGAATCATCACCCAAGTACACCTTACCTCCATCAAATTCTTCATATTCACAAAACTAATCTCTATTAAAGTTCATATGAAAAGATGCACCTGAGTCAATTAGCCATGCATCATTACATGTACGAGTTGATAGAGCTGCAATGGATGCATCACCATATTCCTTCTTAGACTTAGAATCAAAATAAAATTTCTTCTTTTCTTCTTTGCATTCCTTATGAACATTTCCAAGCTTATTGTAGTTCCGACAAATAATTTTAGACTTTCCAAGAGATTTAGATCTCTCGTTGGACTTTGATTTGTCATGCTTCTCATTCTTCTTGCATTTTTCCTTAGGTCTTCCATGAACATTTAGGGCCTCCTTGGAAATTATGGATACCTTCCTCCTCATCTCTTTAGAAAGCAAAGAATCCACCACATCTTTAGTCTTCAATATGACATAAGTACTCCCAATAGCCATAACAAGATAAGCCCATGAATCAGACAAAGAACAAAGCAAGATCTGACATTTCTCCTCCTCATCCATTTTGACACCAACTAAATCCAATTGAGCCACCAACATATTGAATAATTCTAGGTGGTATGTGATTAATCCACCCTCTTCCATTCTCAAGGAATACAACTTCTTCCTCAAGAAAATCTTATTCACTAAAGATTTTTCCCGATACATCTCACCAAGCTTCTTCCATAGTTTTCTATTGAGGTGTCTTCATGGACATTAATTAAAACACAGTCTATCAAGCACAATCTAATTAGACCTTTGGATTTATGGTCCATAACATCATATTGAGGAGCTTAAGTAGGATCTACAATCCTTCAAACATTCTCATCAACAACATCACATAGATCTCGATCTATCAACAAATCCTCCATCTTTAGCTTCCAAATCTCAAAATTATTTCTAGAAATAATTTCCACCTCTATTCTCCCTAATGAACTTGTCGTCTGAAAATTCCTGCAATAGGATCACAAAGTGTCTTCTTCACAAGCTCCCACTCAAATTTGGATTAGTTTAAAAAACCTAGCAACCCACAACTGAAACCAAAGGTGATCAAGCTCTGATACCACTTGTAAGGAAGCTAAGGTAGTAGAACAACTTCCTACACTAACCTTGAGAGGTGAATAATGCAAAAAATTTATAGATCTTTAACAATTACAAAAGCTTAAACAAAAATAAACATAAGTATCTTACATACCACAACATAAAGATTTACGTGGGGAAAACCCTTTCGAGAGAAAAACCCCACTTCAAAAGTCGCCCAATATTATTATTCAAAAATTAAAAAAATTACAATATACTTGTAGAGAAAGCTTCTCACAGGAGTATCACCACCAGAGATCAAGAGACACCACGACCACTATCAGACTCTTAGAATACACCACCGTCTACATACATCCCACCTGCTTATAACAATATTTTTGGAACCTTCTAGAATTAGGGTTTTACAAGGTCATTTTTCATTTGACATGTTAATGGAAAAACCTTGATGTGTTAGCGAGAAAAAACCTTGGCGTGTCAGTAGGAAAACCTTGATATGTTAAGAAAAAAAAATTGGGGGTGTTTCCCCAAACCCCACGTCTTGTTATGAGTGTATAGTATTTTCATGATCAGTCACCACATACCAACATACATCTCATCAATAAATCATATATAATTGCAAGGTTGAGACACATTTTCCCAACAATTACATCATCTATTAAAGTACACTTGTCATAACAAATTCTACACAATCAAATCTGACCCAGAATCATATCAAAATCGTTTACAAATTGAAGTAGGAATGATAAATCCTCTTACAACATTGACACCAACTACAAAATCAAAACCGATACAACAACAAGAAGAAGAAGAAGAAGAGAAGTTTTTTTCATTAATCGCAAAATTATTAGATGATGATTGGGGGATCCTTAGATTTTACACCTACATTCATGGGAGAATACAAAATTACACATAAATCAGAAAAAGAGAAAGAATTTTTCATAATATCAACACAAGTTGAGTCATCAAAAGCATGTGATCATGAGAAACCACCAAATTCAAAATAGATGGAAAAAAATTATGGAAGAGGTTATGAACTTTTGAAAAAACTTGGCTATAATGGAAAAGTATGTGGTGTTGAAGAAACAAGGTATTTGTGTCCCTATAGAGCCTACCACACAAGAAAAAACAAGTGGTCTTAGTTATTGCCCTTCAAAAGAAACAAAAGAATCAAAGAAAGATTCACTCATTATCAATTTCATCAAACAAAACACTCCTAGGATAAATATTGATTCATCTTCAAACATATGTATTAGTGAGTATTGGGGTTCATTATATTTTACACCCTCCTTTGAGGGAGAGTACAAAATCTCACAATCTAGAGAGTCTTGTGTATGTATGACACCTTGTAATAAGAAAGAAATATATTTGTCACAAAATAAAACATCTTCTACCACTAATCAAGAGAGTACCTTGTCAAGTCTTCTCCAAGATCGCTTGGTATCTCTCCCTCCAAGAACATGAAATAAATTTTATAACAAAAGTTCATTTTGTGCATATCATTGAGTGCATGGTCATTCTACCAATGAGTGTAAGGCTTTGAGTAATGAAATTCAACATATTAAGGATCGTGGTTCTCTTCCTTGTGTTGATGCACCTATTTCCTCTAATTGATACTGATTTCCATCCTATCATGCTTCTCATCACTATGTGGAATTCATAGTTGTATGTATCTTTCTCATTACCATCATGGTGGTACAATATTAAGTGTAACCATATTTATCTTGGAAGAAACATGATAGTCATTGGTGGTTTTCTTTGTCTCTATGCTTGGGGGCAAGGATAAGTAGTTTTTGGGAGGTGTGCATTCTTTCAAGGATCCCTCTTCCTCTTTTTCTATTTAAAATACCAACATAGAAAGTATGTTGAAATTTTAAGTTGGGGGCATATTGTCCCCCACTCATTGTTTTCATGGTCCCTTCTTATTGATGATAGAATACATCTCCTGGGAAGTTTGACCATTACATTGGTATTATTTTATTAGCATTATTTCATTTTGGAATTTCTTGCTTCACTTTGTTCATAGAGGTTGAACTTAGTGTAGCATTGGCATTTCATCTTGATCATATTGTGACACCTTATCAAAGTTATCATGGAGTATAAATTTTGGTATGGTTGATGTATGGGAGCTTGTAGACCTGGCATGACTTGCCCATTGCCAATTGTTTTGTGGGTACACACCTAGTGTATATCAGACTACACTAGACCATATGTGTTTCTCACTTATCTAGGATCATTGAGTGTATATCAGACTATATTTGTGAGCGTATTTTTCATGGCCAATGACCATAACACAAATTTATTTCCTATGGAGCCATGTGTTTCATTAGTGATTTTACATCCTTATGAATGTAATTAATAGATGTGGCACAATGCAACTTGCTAGTCCTATCTTTTTATTTTTGCATTAATTTTGACATTATATGATTATGTATCTTGTCTTTCTACTTATATCTTATGCATCTCATGTGTCCCTTTTCCCTTATGTTGGTTTGCTATGGGATCTTAGATCTAGGAGGCTTGTGCAACCTCCTTGATTTTTTTCATCCTATATTTCTAACATTTGTATACTTGAACTCCTCTTGACTTATTTGTCTACTTCAGTGTGAGAGTTTTAGCATAAGCTCATACTCTCTCTAAAGTGGGGGCTAAATGTAGTGTATAAAAATGTACTCCTTTAAATTTTCACTCTATGTTTGCATCCCCTTAATTAATTGGACTTAATTAAGCTTCTAATTTCCTAAATTATGCATTCCTAAGACTTATTATTCCCATTTTCTGAAAGGGGAACCTATATTAAACAATTGTCAACATTAATTTAAACGTCTTGTAAATTGTGTATCTTAGATTTAGGTTCTAGGACCCATTTTCCCAAGGGTGAATGGGTCCTCCTTAAGTTCCAAGACCCAATTTAAAATATGTTTTTGGTGGCATTTTAATGATTCAAATTTAAGTTTCTAATGCTGGCTTTTGGAATCTATTTTTTGGGAAATTAGATAAATGCCCTAAATACATAGTTATTTTATCAATTCAAAACATCTAGCATTAAGTCAAATTTCACAAGAGGAAATATTATTGTCAAGAGAATTGAAGAGAAGATTTATCAAGCATCTACAACAACAATCAATATCATATAATCATGTCAAAGTTATTTGTATTCATGCATGTTTTTGGAGCTAACATTCTGATGTAGGTTTCAAGTATTCAAGCATCAAATAAAGTGTCAAATCAAGCAACCAATCAAGCCATTTCATGCAAGATCTAATCCTTAAAGTGATGTGTTGGACTTCAATCCTCTAAGGGAAACCATTGAGGGTTTGGTGGTTTGTGACATAACATTGTTCATTCATCAAATCCCTTTATTTTTTCA
Organism: Sequoiadendron giganteum; assembly: GCA_007115665.2. Classification (NCBI taxonomy): domain Eukaryota; kingdom Viridiplantae; phylum Streptophyta; class Pinopsida; order Cupressales; family Cupressaceae; genus Sequoiadendron; species Sequoiadendron giganteum. The sequence goes on along the minus strand of CM021101.1, from coordinate 175,285,615 downwards.
TTATTTCACTATCAAGGTTTAATTACCAAATTAAGGTTTGACTAAGGAAAACCCCTATTCACCCAAAAACAAACATTGTTTCCTTTCTTTGTGTATGTGCAGATTTTTAGATGAAGGATTGAAGATTGCATCAAGATTGCAATTTTGCAAAGTTGTCATCGAAGTTGTCAAGCCACGAAAACTCAAATCCCAAATTTATTTCTGACTTTTCAACGGTGAAACCTAGAGAAAATAGAAGCTCAAATCTTGTACCAAAGGACTCCCGAAGTTGAGGGAAAAACCTTGTACAAAGACCCATTCACCTTATGGTGAGTGATTCCTTGTAGGACACTTAGCACCCATTTTTGGTGGAAAGTACATAGTACTCTATACTTCTCAGATCTTCCTGAAAGTTTTCGTTTCTATTTGTGCTAGCCTTAATTTCTAAATTTCAAGTTTTACATCACATAATTGAGTTCATTTGGTATTTTATTTTCATCTCCCAAAAGTGAATTTAAGTCATGTTTGTCATTTTCTATTATAAGAAAACAATAGATCCTTCCCAATAGGGTTGACTCGCCTCAAGGTTGAAAGTAAATCCTACCTTTGGGGGATCTCTTTTTCTAATGAAAATAGAGGTGTAATTGTATTTGACCCATCACAAAATCACATCCACCACCACTTACCTTTTTCTATGTTTCACCTAATTGGAAACACTCATGATCAGAATAATCCTCTTACAGTATCAATTAGAAATAATTTTGCTCACCCATTCTCAATGCTCAAAAATCCTAGTTCTTGCAATCACAACTTATGAAATCGCTCCAACGCCTCAATTATTTCAAACAAATTTATTTTAGATGTGTAAGGATAAAGGTTTCAATGTAATTGAGTCAAAATATTTAAATGCAAGATAGAAATCCATCACTTTTTAGTAATGGTTCATATGAGTGAAACCATGGATTCTATGAGTCTCCTACAAGTTGATCTCGGGTTTGAATGTGGACCATTGATCTTGGTGGGAGTGTTTTTATTGATAGATACCACACTACTTAAGTATAAAAAATTAAACTCCCATTGGCTAAATTGCATTGCGAAGGTAATGTGCTACAGTAAAATCTTGCCTCTTGTAAAGTCAATTTTGAGTCATGCGGATGGCCCCACACTCACTTTCAAGTTTAGAAATGAGGATGCCAAGTCAATAAAATTTTACACTATGACTAACATGTGTTGACATATGACATTAGCATAGCTTCGAAAGAGATATGTGGTGCCCAATCACTCACCTACCTATTCATCATAGACACAAAAACATTGAAATCACTTGTTCCCAATCCATGTAATTTCTAAATGTCACCACAATATGCTAGCTCGTGTTTATTTTATAAATTTTCCAAGAAAACTACAAATAGATCTCACACTACAGTGAGAGGCGAACACTTAACACCTAATCATTTATCTACATGTTCTTTAAAATTCATAGAATTTTTTTAGCCCAATCCATGTAAGTTTCACATGTCACCATATCACACTAGTGTAACTTTAAAAGGATTAAATTTTTATAAACTTGCACTAAGAGGGATGAATGCACTCCAATAAAATATTAACAAGACACGATAGTGAACCCATAGGTATACAGGTGTATAGGTGTGAATCTTCATCCCTAATGCAAATTCCCCTTTACGCCCTTACACTTTAGAAATCTTAAAGAGGAGGCTTAATTCCACTTAAGCCCACTGATCACATCACACTTGGTGACCTGTTTGTGTGTCGATGGAAGCATTTCTGGTAGGGATGCTCGCGTGGTGCGCAGACATTTGCACAGTGTGTTTACATCTCTAGCAGATTCTTATGGCTAGAGTCTGCAAAGACGTTACACTTTCGATTGGAAGTCGAAGTATAATGCCCCTTTTCAATTGGTTGACCTGAATATGGTCATTTTTCATCCTTTCCATCATATTTTCATCCATTATTCTCTTCAAAAAAAGTTGGGCAAGATCATTTGAGCACTCTCTTTGTTCCATTCACTCACTTCAAGCTTTGTAGCAACACTTCACACTTCATTACAACAATCCACTACTCCATCACCTCGATAGTACAAGTGTAGGACAAACACCATGGTAGCAGAAGCTTGAGTTCCTCTCATCTTCTCCTCCACTAGCCTTGAGCGCTTTGGGTAGAGGTGGTAAGCTCCTATTATCTCCTCTATCATCTTGGTTGATTAAGCGCGTACTGTTTTGTAGTGTCTTTTGTTTATGTAGCTTGTAATTCTCTTCTTTATCATTATTTCTATAATTAAAAACTTGGTTGTCCATGGAGGTGGAAACACCAAAATGGGGGTTTGACTAAGGCAAACCCCTAAATAGCCCCCAACATTTTCCCTCTTTTCTGTGTGCAGGTGGAGAGATCTTGGAGCAAGCTGGCACTAAGATTTTTGTGCGAGATCGTCTTCACCACCCTTCCAGTAACTTACTTCCTTTATCACATTCATTTATACATTTCACTCTTCTTATTCATGTTCTTCACTTCCTAAAACTTCTAAACTAGGTTGTCAATCCTTCTTTTAGAATTTAACCTCATCTCTCTAGTTTTCTAGCCGTACGGATGCCAACACACCTATGAGATGCCAACATGCTCTGTTGTTGTCCCGGAATTGTGCTTCTGTCCTCTGACAGATAGCTACCTAAGACACAAATTTGACTCTGAGAAGCAACTCATCTAATCTCCCTCCAACTCTTAGGTTTGCAAAGTAATCAAAGGACCCCTAGTTCTCATCACTTTCATCCTGCCTATCCTAACCTTCCTTTTAATTGAGGTAATTTAGGGCAGCCATACTTCTCTTGGCCTTTTGTGACTTGGGGCCTTGCAATGGTTGGTCTCTCTCTCTTACATTTTTGGTGAACCCGACATGAACCAATGTCTACCCATTCATCGGTGTTCTGAGCTTTTCCCTTATACCCTTTGATCATTGTACCCTGGTGTGTTGTGAAGGTTTATGAGCATCACAACCTATTCTACAACCTTTGAGCACATTGTTAGGAGAATTCTAAGACACCTTCCGATGGAGAAGATGAAGGTCTCATCTAGTTTCACTACCAGCCTTTTCTTTGAATTGGAGGTTGGTATGTCTACGCATGAGTACATATCGTAGGGTGAATCTAGATTCCTTGATGAAACTGATCGCATCCCTACCCCTCCTACGTCACTAACCTCCTCATCTGTAGAAGAGCATGAGGTCATCTATATCCCTCCTGAATACATTTTTAGTCTTGGTAAAGGGTTAGGTGCATTGGAAAATCACCTGGAAGGAAACTCAAGGATGGCTAGGGTTGCTAAAGTGATTAGTGAAATAAGATACATGGCGGAAAAAGACTGGACAAGCATAGAGCTCTTGGCTAGTCTTGTTGGTCTAGCCAAAGCATGTTCCCCTTCAAGCCACAGTCACATGGTACAAGGTGGCCTCTTTGAAGAACATGAGAGAAAGCTATAGATGTCGAGGCACCCTACATTTGTATGCATGACTAAGACGGTCCCTTTAGTCAATGTGTCTGTTGCTTCTAAAAAACTCTAAAACTATCAAAGTAAACAGAAACCCTTTAGGTTTCCACTTCACCCCTTATGCCACCTCCGATGGTGGAGGATTTGGCAAAATGATTAGTGGAGGCTTTGCCAGTGAAAATTTAGGAATGGAGGTGGTTCCAATGGAGGTCATGGTGGTGGCCTTGGAGCTACTAGTGGCATCGGTGGTGGCTCTATTGGTAGTCATGACAGTGGTCTAGGCGGTGGCTCTAGTAGTGGATCTGGCAGCCCTATGCCTTCTAATGACCCTATTCTGAACATTCTCCTTCAGAATATGGGGAAGATGTAGAATTAGTTAGTGATGTTTTTCCAGGCTTGTACCCAACCCATCTTTCAACCCTTCTTCTGACATAGCCTATTGTTGGTGGCCATTTTAAACACTCCCTTCCCACAGGGGATGGAGATTCCTAAATTCAATAAATACAATGGTAAAGGGGATCCACAAACACATGTGTCCACCTTCAATGCCTTATGCATAGATTTTTTTCCATCATGATGCATTGATGGTAAAACTATTTCCTTGATCCCTCAAGGATACAACACTTGAGTGGTATTGTTCCTTCCTAACAATTCTATCTTTTCGTTCAACCATCTTGTGAACCAGTTCCTATGATAGTTCCAAGCCAACATTGGATCGAAGATGACCTTCTTTGACCTTGTTCAGTGTAAACAAGGAGATCATGAGAAGATTACCGATTTCATAGTGTGATATCAAGCGCTCTTTTCACAAATATCATACCTATTACCTGACTTTGATGTGCAAAAGGTGTTCATAGGGAACTTACAAAGGCCTTGGCAAGATAATTTCACCCTTATGAATTATCCCTCTTTTGTGCATCTGTGTGTAGCTTTACGGGAATACCAATAGATGGTGGTTTAGTTTGAGGGTTCCTCCTCATGCTCTTGCCTTGAAGGGAAGTCTATCATATCAATCTCTAGAAAAGGTAAATTTTTTGTGAATGTAGTAGCTATTGTGGATAACAATGACCTTAGAAGTGACCAAAAGTTTACAAAGTTATCAGAATCTTATTCTTCCATCTTGCAGAAGTTGTTGAAGGATAAGATCCTTAGCTTGCCAACCCCTAAACCAGTTAGAGAACCATATCCTAACTGGTATGAAGAAAAAAAATATTGTCAATACCATTGAGTTAATGGACATGATACCGAATGTTGCATGCACCTGTGTCATGAGATACAGGATCACATCGAGGATGACACTATTTGTCTTGATGGGAACAAACAAAACATGAACAAATCAATGGTGAAGGCTAATAGTGAATTGCAGATATACATAGACCCATTTATGTCACATTCTGCTAACATGATTATTAATCGCTCTAATTCTATTCCTTAACTCGAAGCATATGTTAACATGGTTACTATTACTCCCTCCCCTCATCTTGCGACCAGTTCATCGGATGTGACATTCACCTTGCAAAATGTACCAACAAATGAAAAACCTTCTCCGCCTTACATTCCCGCTCACCTCAAAGAAACATTGTGACAGGAGTCTTAATTGACCCCATGAGTAGAGTGAATGTCATCATAGAGGAGACACTACTCTTGAACTCCCTACAAAGGGAGGAATACAAAAAAAAAATCCATCATCCGTACACATGATGGACTTTCTCTTAAACCATATGGGTTGATAACGTTGTCCATCCTGGTTGGACCTAGGAATGTGGACATGGTCTTTGATGTCATTCCTGAGTCAAACCTATTCAGAGTGAAGCTAGGTATACCTTGGCTAGCTTCCACGAATGGGATCGCCTCTGTGATTCATAAATGCCTTAATTTTTCCCATGAAGGCACCATGCACATAGTGCATGATACTGGATATCAGCCTATGGTATCTCATGGGGGATACTCATTGGATCACTTTTGGCCCACTCCAGTCGGTCTACTCCTACAAAGAATGGATCTACTTTACAAGAACTATGTGAAGTATAAAAATAGAGGCAAGGGACAATCAAAGTTGACCCTTCTTGTATCAGAGCAACCAACTACCTCCTCCTCTTGAAAGGGGAAGGAGAAGCTCACTCCCTCCTGGGTGGACTTGGCTACCCCCCTCTCTTGGGAGGAGTATTGGATGAACAAGCCTGGGCTCTACCCACTAAGTCCAATGATGCCTCCTTGGTGAAAACCCAACATCAGGATATTGAATCTCCCTAACGAGTCTCCTGGACCCTAGTACTATCTATATGGTAGAAAGAAATTCTTGCAAAGATATTTTTCCCCATGACCTCTTCCTGTTTCCCCAAATGAAAAGAGACCCCCCACTAAGGTGTTGGAGTTGATTCTTCTTCTCATTTTTGAACCTGCTCCTTCTACTCCTATTTAGGAGTCTACCCTTCCATTAGAAATAGTCGTGGAGGACACTCTTATGGTTGAGCAGGGACCCCTCATCCCTTCACAAGCTCTAGATTCTAGATCAAATATTCATATAAACTGCCTTGTGCACGAGCATAAGTGTCAGCTAAAGGCTCTTCTAGCTAAGCAGACCTCCTTACAGAAGGAGGAGGAGATGACCTCACCTCCTATTATGTCTTCCTCTCTCCCCCATTTTGACTTTATCCAAACAAGCTCTGAGTCCCTTTCGGCTTTTGCTATGAGCGCACAGGCACTTGGAAGGGTGCAAGTGTTTATCACTCCTTTTGTGGAGTTTCCCTTGTTGACTTTCATCCCATAGGTCTCACCTTTCTCGAACCCCGTGCATATAGTTAATACTTTGGTTGTATCCATTGCGATTATTTCCTCCTCTCTCTCTACCCATCTTGCTTCGTCTGTCGGGAGCTCACCTCCTCTGACAAAGAAGAAGGTAGAGTGTGGCCTCTCCAACAATGGGGGACATAAGAAGAGCCCACCTTCTTCAAAAGGTGGCCTCACATTGACTTGTTCTATCCTAGTGATAGAACTAGTCTCGACCTCCCTTGATTTTGTCACTGCTCCTGAGTCTCTTGGTGAGCCCAATGGTGAACCTCGAGTGCAAACTCCTTCATCCTTCAAGGTGAAACATGGCACTCCCATCAAGTGTATGTTTAACTCGGTGGATGAAGTTTTGACCTTGTCAGTGAGCTTCGCAAGGTCGTTGACCTTAGACCCACAAGAGTTGAGTGACAGAGACCTCATAGGTCCCTCTGCCTTGGCCCTTTTTGTGGGAGGATCAAAAGCTCCTCCCCTTAACATTACACCATTGTAGGCTCATCATCCTTCCCCCTACAATTATTTAGAGTGGGAAGCTGACGAGATTTTGGTTGACTAGTATTAGGGGGATCCCATCTTCTTGATCTTTAGAATAGATGTGTGTGTGTGTTGTGACTTGTGTTCCCCCTGATCATGCTATATATGCCTAGATGACCTTCATCACTCCTGTTGGTGCTTGGATATAGGTGTGGCATTTGTGTTGTGAACATTCCTCTATGTGTATCTCCATTCTTCTATGTTTATGATTGACTTTCGGTAAATTGGGGATGATGCAAAGCATCAGGAGCATTTAGGCCTCCTTCCATGTTGACCCAATTATTTGTTTTTACTTTGTATTTTGTGCATTCTTCCTGATCTGGTTGTGTATTGATGATATTTTTCCTCTCACTATGGTTACCTTATATTCATAAATAAAGGCAGATCTGACCCCGTGAAACGAGATCCCCCTATGCCCTTTGTGTGTCTTCTCTTTTCCATTGCTTTCTCTTGGTCTTTCTCTCTTCTTTGCTTTATTTTTCCCTATTATGTGTGACAACGCTACTTCTAGATTATTTGGTCTTTAGAATGTGCATTCATTGCAAAAATGAATCCTTCTTCAAGATCCTGCATATGCTTCTTCTCTAGATTTGTATTCTCGACTTGAAACCCTAATGGAACATGTTTCCTTCATCATGGGTTCATAAAGAAAGGACTTGGGAACCTTCCTCTGAAGCGGGAAAAACTTTGATCTTCCCCTCATATGGGTGCATATCCTTCCTTTTGAATTCCTTGATGAAGAATCGATTAAAAAAGGAAGACTTTAACTCTTGAAAATAATGTCCCTTGAGTGGACCCCTCCTCTTCATGTTGGGTCCCCAACAGACCCCTTCGAAAGCCTTCATTGAGTTCTATGGTGTTTATCTCAGGGGCAACTCGACTAGACTAGTTTCACATCTTCACGTCTAAGTTTGGGGGCATCCTGACTAGACCTTCTTCACACTCTTGTGTCTAGCTTAGGGGTAGCTCAACTAGACTTCACTTTTCAAACAACGCTTCCCTTGAGTGGACCCTCCTTCCTTTTAAAGGGTTCCCAAAGGACCCCTTTGAAAGTCTTACAACTTGGCAATGGTCTGCGTGACTGTCCATTCACGGGCCTACGCGGCTACTTCCTAATGTGTTATATCTGCGGGTAAACATGTCACCATCTCTGGCTCTATGGAGTCCCCTTTGCCTGATCTCCCTCATGTGAGAGTTCTTGGGGGATACCTTCCTTGTAGGTCTATGGGTTTGTAAGGCTCTCTTCCTAGTTTCCTTCATGTGAGAGTTCTTGAAGGATACCTCCCTTACAGGACCGTGAGCCTATGAGGTACTTTCATACTTTATCTTTATAGTTTTGTGCAACTATGAAGTCATTTCCTACACTTTCAAGTTCACCAGACCATGCTCTTCTTCCTTGTCGGTTCAAGTATACATCTCTTACCTTGCTACTTCTTACTACTCTACTTTAGTAAAGCAATCATTAGTACTCGTGCTCGCTAAAGTGGGGGAAAAATTTATAGGCATGAATTTGTACCCCTAATGCAAATTCCCCTTTACCCCCTTACACCTTAGAAAACCTAAGGAAGAGGCTTAATTCCACTTAAGCTCGCTACTCACATCACACTTGGTGACCTATTTATGTGTCAGTGGAAGCATTTTTTATGACACCCACACAGTGTGCAGATGACCATGCGACATGCTTACATCCCTAGAAAATTCATGTGGTTGGAGTCTATAGAGATGTTACACTTCTGATTGGAAGTCGAAGTGTAATGCCCCTCTTTGGTTGGCCAACCCGAATATGGCCATTTTTCATCCTTTCCTTCATATTATTTATCCATTCATCCATTGTTCTCTTCAACAAAAGTTGGGAAAGATCATTTGAGCACTCTCTCCATTCCATCCACTCACTTCAAGATTTGTAGCATCACTTCACACTTCATTGCAACTACTCCATCACCCCGATAGTGCGAGTGCAAGAAAAACACCACGATAGTAGAGGCTTGACTTCCTCTCATCTTCTCCTCCACTAGCCTTGAGCACTTTGGACAAAGGTGGTAAGCTCCTCTTATCTTCTCTATCATCTTGTTTGAGTAAGCACATACTTTTTTGTAGTGTCTTTTGTTTATGTAGATTGCATTCTCTTCTTTATCATTATTTCTATCATTGCAAACTTGGTTGTCCATGAAGATGGAAACACCAAAATGGGGGTTTGACTGAGGCAGACCCCTAAACACCCCTACAACATTTTCCCTCTTTTCTTTGTGCAAGTGGAGATATCTTGGAGCAAGCTAGCACAAAGATTGTTGTGAGAGATCGACCTCATCACCCTTGTGGTAACTACTTCCTTTATCATGTTCATTTATACATTTCACTCTTCTTAGTCTTGTTCTTCACTTCCTGAAACTTCTAAACTAGGATGTCAATCCTTCTTTTAGAATTCAAACTCGTCTCTCTAGTTTTATGGTTGTACGAATGCCAACGCACCTTCGAAATGCTAGTGCACCACGTTGTCATCTCATAACTACACTTCTATCCTCCGATAGAAAGCTACCTAAGACACAAAGTCAACTCTAAGAAGTGACTCATCTAGTCTCCCTCCAACTACCAGTTTTGTAGAGTGATCGAAGGACCCCTAGTTCTCATCACTTTCATCTAGCCTATCCTAACCTTCCTTTTAACTAAGGTAAGTTAGGGCAGCCATACTGCTCTTGGCCTTTCATGACCTGGGACCTTGCAGTGGTTGGTCCCCCTCTCTTACTATAGGATTGAGCCAAAAGGTGATAGTGGAATCCACATATTAGAAGAGCACACTAGTGCAACTTAGAAGTACATACGAATCAAGAAAATGCACTATAAAGGATGGATGCACTTGAATAAGGAGCAACCACATGGATGAGAGTGTGTACCACCATACAAGTTCTTATTTAAGAAAATAATTAGGTGCATATAAAAGGTGTAAAAATAATTGGCTCAACTAGATACTATGATATAGGGATCGATGAAGAAATGAATCTTGATTCTTAATGTTGTGAATTCGGGGAGCATTACAGTTTGAATCGATCAATGAGAGATCATTAGGAAAGTACACATGGCATCGTAGTGAAAGAGTGCAACTTTAAAAAAAACATGTTATTCTCACATTGTAATGATCAAACTTACTCCAATAGGAATAGAGACAAGTCATCATCATAATGGGCCTGCAAGCTAGTCACTACTAGATAAAGGGATTTGAAGAGGAATAGATGTGGTGTAATAACACAATAGTGCAACTTACAAACCAAGGTGAAAAGGAAACATGCACTACAAAGAGAAATTATGCTCCAACTAAATTATGTCACATGGACATAATCAAGGCCACCAAAGGAGTGAATTTTTTTAAGTAGACAAAAGCAATATTAGAACACTTAGAAAATGGGCTCGACCAATAACATAATTCAAGAGTAAAAAATATAGAAAAGGATATGGGAAATCACTTAAGTGAAAAGGCCATAAGAAAAATAAGTCAATATTGAAATATTTTGACACTTGTCTCTATTCAAAAGACTTTATGTAGGAATTTGGGTTTATTAGAACTTCAGCCTAGAATAGAACTTATGTTATTGATATGTGATCATTCAACAATGCATTTAAATTAATATAATATATACTTTTTTTCTAACTCAATTTTTTTATGTACAATGCAACCAAAGGTAAAAAATAATAATTATCCCATTTATTGTGAGGCCAACACAAAGGTGAATGAGATTGAAAACATGTTAGTTAAAATTTGTGTTTACTACTTCAATACTAATAATTAAAAATTTGAATGAGTGGGAGATCTTTAAACAACAATAATAAATATCCTCGAAGTAAATTTTTTTATCAAGAATTGATATTGAAAATATTTCTAGATGGAGGTGAGTGATTGTTGTAGAAAGGGTCATAAGGCTAATATACTTCACATACATACCAAATTGAAAAAAATGATGTTAAATATTGGTATGGTTAGGTTTCTTCTTCACTTTTTGCCATGGATTCTAATGTTTCCCTTCTTGCGTATAGGTCACATCTTGATTTTACAGGGAAATAACTAATATTAGGCTTAAGAGTAATTTTAAATATGTATCTCCTATTATTATACATGTGATTAGAATGGTGCTATGAGATGTTTTCCTTGTGGAAACTCACATATATCATGTGAAACTGGGTATCACCTCTATGATTGTGGCCATTATGTTGGGTCTTCAAGAGGAAAATATGTTACCACAAGTGTTATGGAGGCTTTGGTATTTTTAAAGTTGTGTGGTGAGCTTCATGAGGCTTTGGAGAATGTGGTTATCAGATTGGGGTTTCACATTGGCAATGGTTTCTAGTCAATTATTTGGCCCCCACATAATGAGCCATGGGCCCCCTTTGTTGTGGAATTTGTTGGCTATGACATGGAGGCTCAAAGAAAAAATGTTTCTTGGCACCTCAAATTCCTAAAAGAGGTGGTTAAATTATCTAATGATGTTTCTATAGATTTTCCTTTCTTTTTCTCTAAGGATGGTGTGACTAGGTTTAGGTAGATGATTTCTTAATCTTAGCCATATGTAATAGCATTAAATATTTATAGATATGATAATGTAAAAATTAAAAAATAGTATAAAGCAATGTTATTAGATGTATCCCATAGTTGGAATTTTATTTCATGGGAATTTATTGTTAGAAATGATAGATTTTATTGCTCCTAATAATTTTGTCTATAATGATTCTTGTGTTTTACTTTTTGAGTTAACAGGATGGCCCCCATGGTAAAATTCACTTATCCAAAAATATTTTAAAAATATTAATTATTAGTGCCTCATAATATGCAAATATTTTCGAAAGGTGTAAAGAGAGGCCGAATGTAGTCATTCCGATGGAGATGCTGGCAGAAGATATTGATTATTATTCAAGGCATTCTCTTTACTGCAAATTCTTAGGATTGAAAATCTCGTTGCAATTCTTGGATACGTGGGCTCAAAGGTCATGGATGCTAGAGGGAGAGATGGAGATCCGCCTCTTGGCGAATAACTACTTCATGGTTACTTTTGACTGCATGGCTGATCGGAATAGGGTTTTTAAAGGGGGCCCATACTTTTACAACCAAGTGGGCTTGTTTATTAAGCCATGGCATGTTGGCTTCAACCTAGCAGAGGAGCTCCCAAGTCGGGTTCCTGTTTGGGTTCGTCTTCCAAGGCTTCCGGTGGAATGTTAGCACGAGGATGTGTTGTACTTATTAGCCTCGAGGTTGGGGAAACCTGTGGGTTCGTTGCAACAAACACAATTCAAGAAGGTAATGACTTTTGCCCAATTTTGTGTGGAAATTGACTTAAGCAAGCCATTGCCAGACTCTTTGGAAGTGAGTGCAAGAGAATATTCATGGGTGCAGCAGCTAGATTATGAGACCCTACCTTTTCGTTGTCGTTTATGTCATGAGTATGGCCACCTCCAGCGCAGGTGTCCAAAGGCCAAGCCTTTGGAGGCTCATCCTTCCCAGCCTTCAAGTAATCTGCCCAAAGTGGATAAGGGCAAGGATCCTGTTCAGGGTTTTGGTGGCAGGGATGATGGTTTTACTCCTGTTAGAGGTCGAAATAGAAATAAAGGATATAAAAGGACTCTGCAAAATAGGCAGGAGGAGGACACTTTCAATAGATTCAAGGTGTTGGATGATCTCAGTCAGCAGGAGGTGAACCCAAGATTATTAGATCTCGATCATGGGACTTTGGATATTGATCTGCATGGCCCTTTGGTTGGGGCAATGCATGCTCCTCAATAGGAGGGGGGTACGGGAGGGCCATGCTTAGAGGAGGTTGGGAAGGATCCTGGACAAGCAAGACTCAATTCAGAGGTGATTATGGCTTCGCATGTTGATGGGACTTTGAACCTGGTGATAGATCGGCAGATGGGGGCTCAAGATGAGTTGGGTGGTAGTGCTGAAGTAGTGAAATTCAGTGAGGATAAGGCTCACCTCTTGCGGAAAGCATGTTCGGAGGTGGGTAAGATGAATAATAAGTCATCCTCTTAGTTGGGCATTTTGTAGAAAGATCTCAAGAAGGAGGGGATGGAGAAAATCTCTAAGCTGGGAAGGAAGAAGGATGTGGAAAAGATTAAGATGATAGGGGAGACTTTGGTGGAGTCAAGGTCAGTCAAGACTCTAGACTCGCATTTTTCAAGCCCCTTGAAATGATAGTTCTCTCTTGGAATGTACGGGGCTTGAATAGTGGCCCTAGACAAAAAGTTGTTCAGGATTTGATTAGGCGTCATTCGCCTGATGTTCTTTTTCTACAGGAGACTAAGCTCTTTGTGGAGGGTATGATGGATTTAGTGCCTAAGATATGGAGGAATGGTGAATGCCAATGCATTGGTGCTCAGGGGTCTTCTAGAGGGGTGGCTTGTTTATGGAACCTGCGGATGATCTGCCCCCAATGGTGGGTGTCTTTTAAGTCCTCCCTTTCTATGGTGGCTTCTTGTTTTATGTCTAGGGAAATTGCTCTCTTCTCCAACGTGTATGCACCTGTGGAGTTGCAGGGCAAGCAACTCTTGTGGTCCAACATTTTTTTAGTCCGTAGCTTGTTTCCTTATCATCTTTGGATCATTGGAGGTGATTTTAATGCTATCATGGAGCTTGCGGAGAAGCGGGGTGGTACTGCAAGGCTGGAGGCTTCTGCGTTGTTGCTCCAGGACAACATCTCTACTCTGAATCTTGTGGATATCAAGTCGGGCAATGGTCTATTTACTTGGAATAATAGGAGAACCGGAGATGCTTGTATTTCAGAAAGTCTAGATAGATTTTTGGTGTCCATCTTCTGGTTGGGGGACAGGTGGATGACTAGTTCTGAAATTTTGGATGGTCGAGGTTCTGACCATTGGCCAATTAAGCTGGTGACTGAAGTACCTCAACGATGTGTTAGACAGACCTTTAAGTTCCAACTCATGTGGCTCAGGGATGAATCTCTTCATGATTTTCTTCCTGGCTAGTGGGATCTTGGGAAGCCAGCCTATGGTACTGTTATGTACGCTTTCTCAAAGAGGCTCCAGTATGTTAAATACAGGTTGAAAAGATGGAATAGGCAACATTTTGGTAATTTGTTTCATGAGAAACAGAAAGCTCGGGATAATCTAGACCTAATTACCAGACGTATTCGTGATCAAGGCCTCATGGAAGAGTTGAGTTTGTTAGAGGTTGTTGCAACAAAAGAAGTTGAGGAATGGGAATTAAGAGAAGAAATTTTTTGGAAACAGAAATCCTGTATTGATTGGCTTCAGGCTGGTGATAGGAACACTTCTTTTTTTCACAACTCAGTTAAGGATCGGAGGCAAGGTAATTTTATTTCTTCTCTCTTGTTTTCTGATGGGGAAACTTTTCCCTCTTCTACTTCTATTTCTGCTAAATGCATTTGGTATTTCTCTACATTATTTTCTAAGGATTCGCCTCCAGCAGAAGCGAATGAAGCAAGGATTCTGGATTGTATCACGCAGCTGGTGTCTAATGAAATGAACGAATCATTGCTTTCTCCTATTTCCTTGTCAGAGCTTGAAAATGTTGTGTTCCAGATGAAGAAAGGTAAAGCCCCTGGGTCAAATGGATTTCCAATTGAATTCTTTCAGGAGTTCTGGGAGGTGGTTAAGTTGGATCTCTTAGATTTTGTTCAGGAATCCCTCCTGAATAAACAAATGTTGAAGTCTCTGAATGCAACTTTTTTAGCTCTTATTCCAAAGAAGGAGGGGGCTAAATCTTTGGATTTTTTAGGCCTATTCCACTATGTAATGTTGTTTATAAGATCATTACTAAGCTGATTGTTGAAAGGCTGAAACCTTGGCTTGATGGGTTAATCTCTGAGGAGTAGGGGGGTTTTGTTGCTGGTAGACAAATCATGGATGGGGTTGTTATTGCTGATAAGACCATCCATTCTATGGAATCCTCAAAAGAAAAATCTATGTTTATCAAGTTGTACATGGCTAAAGTGTATGATCGAGTTAAATGGAACTTTTTGTTTAAAATTCTTGGAGCTTTTGGTTTTGTTGGGGGTTGGATTGAATGGGTCAGGAGTTGTGTTACTTCGTCTTCCTTTTCAGTGCTCATCAATGGTGAACCCACCCAGTTGTTTGGTGCTTCTAGAGGCCTCAAGCAAGGAGATCCTCTATCCCCATACTTATTCATCCTTCTTGCGGAAGGCTTGGGAAGGCTCATCCATGCTCAAGTTGCTAGCGGCTTGCTTCAGGGTTGGATTTGGGGAAATGATATTCCCCCTCAGTCTCATCTTCAGTTTGTAGATGATACTACCTTGATAGGTAGGATGAAGGTTGAGGAGGCTCTCAACTGGTGTAGTGTGTTGGACAATTACTTGGCAGCCTCTGGGCAGTGCATTAATGAGGGAAAGTCCTTCATCTACTTCTTCCACACTCCTAAGGCTATCCAAAGGAGAATAGCTAGTATTCTTCATTTCCAGATCGGTTCGCTCCCTTTTTCCTATCTTGGAATCCCTCTTACCATTTGTTCTCTCCCTAAAAGGTTTTGGCAAGAGACTCTTGACAAGTTTCAAAGATTGGTCAATCATTGGACTTGCAAGTGGCTTTCCTCAGCAGGCAAAGTGACTCTTCTAAATTCAGTGGTCCAAGCTCTCCCTCTTTATAGGTGCTTTGTTATTTCTACTCCATCAAGTTTTATTAAAGATTTTGAGAAATTGTCTCGTCAATTTTTGTGGGCTGGCAACCTTCTTCGTAGAAAATGGAGCTTGGTGAAGTGGGATGTTGTTTGTAGGCCAAAGAAGGAGGGGGCTCTTGGTCTACGACAAATGGATTTGAATGGGCAAGCCTTGGCTACTATGTTGTATTGGCATTGGTTTTCACAAAAACATATGTGGTGGGCTAAAATTCTTACCTTCAAATATTTGGGGGCGGTGGAAAGTAGGGAGGTTGTAAGATTCAGTATGGAGGGGAAAGGTTCTATGATTTGGAGCACCCTCAAGTGAGGTACCAAGCTTGTTAAGCAGGGTCTTTTTTGGATTTTTAATGGGGGTCAGGATGCTCTCTTCTAGCATGATTCTTGGAATGGACATCCCCCCATTGTGTACTCTCATCCCCACCTCCAAGACTTGTGCCAGATTTTTGAGGAGGCAGGTTGGTGTCATGTGGTAGACTTCAAATCTCAACAATCTTTGGGTCAGATTTCTGTGTCCAGGTGGAAGGACCCCTTGGATTGGCCTCCTGGTGGTGTGATGGAGGATCGTCATGAGCTTGCTAAGATTTTATCGGATCGTGCCTGCAATTCACTCCATGGGAGTGATGTGCTTGCTTGGGGTCCTAATTTGAAAGGAAAATTTTTGGTTGCCTCTAGTTATCAGGTTTTGGATAAACAGGTCTTTGGGAGCTCTCAGGTTTCTTGGTGAAAGCACGTTTGGAATAAATTTGCTTGGCCTAAGTGTAATTTTTTCTCTTGGCTTGTGGTCCAAGGGAAGTGTCTTACTTGGGACAATCTTTGGAAACGTGGGTTCCAGGGCCCTTCTAGGTGCATTCTATGTGGTCAACATGAAGAATGCTTATCACATCTCTTTTTTTAGTGTTCTTTTGCTAAGGCTATCTGGCATCACTGGTGGAATCTCTAGAACTTACCATGTTGCCATGTCTCTTCTTTGGAGGATTTTTGGAGGAGACAGGGGTCTTCTCCTGCCACAACCTCTTTTCTTAAAATTGCTTGGAGCATTGGTCCTAGCTTGATTGTTTGGAAAATTTGGTTGGAGCATAACAGGCGTATTTTCTTGGATAAAAAATTGCTCATGGGGCAACTATGGAGGCGAATCCTTGGGGCTCTGCAGGAGACTTTGACTGCAAAGTGTGACTTGTCTGTGCCGATTGATCCTAGGGAATTGGGTGTAGTTAATGCCTTGGGTCTTGTCGCAGGGGATAGGACTGTTCTGAGCAGAGTGCATCATAGGCGTGGGCGTGAGAGGGTTGCTCGTGATGGCTTTTGGTGTTCGCCTGCTCAGGGGGAGCTAAAAATCAATACGGATGGGTCATCTAAGGGTAACCCTGGGCATGCTGGAGTTGGTGGTATTGGTAGAGACAACCTTGGAGTGGTGGTTTTTTTCTTCTCTATGTATCATGGTTTGCATACTAATAATCTTATGGAGGCGAGTGTTATTCTTATGGCGATAGAGCGTGCGATTGGCCTTGGCTGGCGGCAGATTTTTTGTGAATCTAACTCTCAGATGGTTATTGATATGCTGAATAAGCAAAATGTGGAGGATGTGAATTGGCAGCTTGTTGTGGTTGTCAAGCAGATTAGTTCTATGTGCTCTTCTTTGGAGTCCACTATTTTTCATCATATTCCACGGGAGTGGAATAGGGTGGCTGACGGGCTTGCTAGATGGGCGACGGAGAGGACTGATTCTTGGTATGTGGATGATTGGGGCAATCCTCCTAATGACATGGCCTCGGTTCTTGAGGAGTGGGTTGCTGAGGATATGAGGCGCTTCTTGGGTGTGAATTAATTCTTCTCTTGTTGGACCCTGTGGGGTTTCTTTCTTCGGACTTTGTATTGTTGTTCTGATTCAATAAAGTTTTTACCCTCCTTTTTATTAAAAATAAAATATGCAATATTTTAGAAGGGGGAAAATTAAAGATGCAAAATACCAATGTCTTTTCACGCTTCAACCTTCAATATACGATATAATTTATTTTCCAACTCAAAAAATTCATGTAAGTTGCAAGCAAAGGTCAATAAATTTGTTCAAATTTCAATATATTAAGCACTTCCTAGATACTTGTTGACACTTGTCTCTATTCCATAGAATTTATGGAGGAATTTAGGTGTGTCAGAACTTCGACCCAGAATAGAACTTATGCATTGATCTACAATCATTTGATGATGTATATGTAAATATATTTGAAGTGTTAAATTCATCAAGTTAATTAATCGTTATCATTTAGAATTTGATATTTTTCCACCCACATTTTTAGTTTTCAAAAACTTACCAGCACATTCACCAAATAATTAATTTATATTTTTTAAATATTTATATAATTTACCACTGAAATTATTTCTTTTTTTCAATTCTATCTATAATTTTACATCAAACTTATTTTAATTTTTTGAATACACGTATAATTCACAAAAAAATAATTTCTTTTTCAAATCTATCTATAATTTACCAAGATTTTCTATAAATTTCTAGTGATTTAAAAAAATTATCGATAAATTTAATATTTTTTGAAAAGGAAAGATTTGCCAATAGAAATTAATATTTTTTTCCAAAAAATGAAAAATTCCTAAGATTTTATATTCTTTTCAAGGGGGTTTCTTAAATTTATCAAAAATCATGTTTATATTTCATAGCTAAGCATGAGAAAAATAATAGAATATACCATGTATATTTGACATCAATGTCAAGACATACCAAAAGAAAGGCTAGAGCTCTCACCACTTAAGAAGATGGATTCTATTCAAACTCAAATGAGTGTATAACAATAATTAGAATATTATAAGTGAGGATTATGATGTCCTAAATTATACATTTCTTTAATTACATATAAATTAAAACTAAAAAGAAAGATGTCATAAGAGCTCAATATGACCTCTAATGAGCATCCTACAGATTAGTTTTCTCCTATGGTGGTTTGACATGACCTAACCATGTGTAACCATTAGGACCACCCCTCCATAGTAGGAAATATTCAATTATGTAACAAGCACAAAGAACATAACAAGGAGGTATATAGCTACACACACACCAATCAACTCGCATCTATGTTAACAAATAGCATGCATAAACAAAGGTTCAATAATTCTATTGACACACATGCAAGGGATATCAAAACTCATTAGATATAAAATTTGATAAACCAATAGGAAGAGGATACTGGATGTAATCCAAGGAGTGTGATTACAATATCACAACTATGTATATTATTTAGTAATATTCCTTATGATAAGGGTATCCAACAACATTCCTTAATCTTGATGAGTCATGACATGCCTTTACAATCAAGTCCATAATCCCCATGAGACATTAAAAGCATGTTATATCAAATCTTATTTATGTGTGTAGTTCATGTATCCCCTATTCTTTTTATGGTTTATCTTGTTTAAAATCACGCTTAACTTTATCCATAAGTTCAATTTTAAACCTAACCAAGTAGTGGGAGGCCACTCCTTGATTATTGTAAATCGTAATCCTAAGTGTTCAACATTCAAAAATAAAAATTGGTTGTAGCATAGAAATTAATACAAAAATTCATTACCCTTGGTCTAATGGCATACAATCATGAACCAATCAAGAGACTACTCATACTACAAAATAAAACAAACTAGCATAGTTTGAAATTAAATTTTTATTTTTCAAAGAGTTGAAATTCCATGAAAGTTACTAAATCCATCATTAATAGATTCAATGAAACCTTCACAAAATTCAATATCTAAAATACTCAAAAATACAAAATTTTGAGCATACTCTTAGGAGCACAAAATACATAGCTATATGCTTATCCATTCACATAATAATTCTAGGTAAATTTCCATACTCCAAGCATATTTTACATGTTAAAAGATCATTAGATTTTTAAAAAAATATAAATGAACAACCAAACATGCAAATCCAATATTTAAATTGAGCCAATGTAAGGAAAGACATATACAACCACCTCTTGTGGGCATGAAAAATAAATAAATTCATTTCAAATACACAACAACAACAACAACAAAAATACCTTTCCAAAACAAGTTATAGAGAAGGAACATATGTATCCTTTAGAAGTAAGAATACCACAAACAATATTTTTCAATTCCAAAACAATTTAAAATCTCACCAAGTTGAGCTCAAGAAAATCCAAAATATATTTTCTTACACACAGATAAAGATTTCCAAATAATGTAATACAATTTTAAAAAATCCTTCCATTATCTCTTTTTGTCTGAAATTCCCTAAACCTTTTTATCTTTTTTCCTTCCATTCCTATTTGAACTAGATATTTCAAAAATGAATTTTTTATAAAAAAGATCTTTTAAATATATACTTTCAACCTAGATATTTTTCATACAAATATTTAAACAGCTATTATCTTTCAAATAACTAACTACTAATGTATTTTCTATTAACTATAAAATAATTAAAATTTCAAGTATATGACATAGAATCAACATGATCCTTCCACCTCCAATGTCCCTTCATTAGGGTTGGCTGATGCAAAATTCCCTATTGTGGACAAGAATTTTATAAGAATGACTCCTCTTTGATATATAAATATAATGGTTCAATTGAGGCTACAATTCATGTTACTCCTATTTTATCCTTCCTCTCTTGAAAGGAAAATGATGTATAATCCTTTTTGTGTTTAGGTGACCTTTCTAGTCCCACCTAGAAGGGGTTTGATTTGGAAAATAATTGTAAAGATAAATCAGAACAAATTTCTCTAAAGCATTATGGATTTAAACCACCATAGGAGGTGGTCCTTTGTTTTGATGGAATCTCACATGTTTCTTTGTTGTCCCCCTATGTGGGGTGTAATGGCTTGACTTTGTGTTATGAATCTTGGTATTTTATGTTGTTCTAGGTTGTTGTAATATGTTTTTCCCACTTATTTGTAGGGGCTTAGCCCTTCGTATTCATAGCCCTATTCAAAACCATTTACCATAGTAAAAACATATTCTATTCCCATGTGCAATTAAAACTTATTTTGAATTTATGTTCACATGAAGTAGAATATGGATAAAAAAAAATTCATTAAGGTAAAGTTTATCATCTTTTTGAATCAAATCATATTGAATATTTTATAAACACAACAAACATGTAATTCAAAACTAACTAAAATACAATGCAACAGAATAAAATAAACACACAAAGGACCCATTCATTTTACACGTTTAGTCATAATACACATATTCCAAAATCACTATTGATTTAGATTTAGGTTTTATAGAGATTCACAAGATTCATCTTTCAACTCAAATTGAGTCAGATAATAGTTAAACAAACAAGTTTTAATCATAACGACCGTCTCCACTAAACCACAATTGAGAAAATATGTATTTGCATACTTAGGTGAAACATTAGGCATACATGTACCATATCTAATAAAAATAACATTAAATAATCAAATCTTATTAGAAATATTTTACAATTAGCATAACCCAAATATAAAGATGTAGAATTCAATATTAATCTAAAATGTGAAAATAGATATAATAATCAATACATATAACATATATAGTGAAACCAATAAAGTTGAAACAATGCAATAGTCCAACCATAAAAAATACACAACATATGCATCCTATAATACATAGTCATAAATAATTTTCTAATATAAACCTCATTGATAAAGTACGTTGAAGGCGATGCAAAACATCATTGATGAGTCTAATAGTAGAGCCAAAAAAGTAAAACATCATTGATAAGTCTAATAGGAGAGCCAAAAAAATAAAATAATATAAAACACGCATATTGTTGAGATATTAAACAATATTCCAAATGTATTCCCTTGGTTTAATTCACTTAAGGGTGTCTTGAACCTTAGTTTGGGAGTCAATCCTATTTTGTCTAGTTGTTCAACTTCAAGTTTCATTCATGAATCTATTTTTATTCTCTTATTCCTCTTGCATTGTTGACATATATGTTATATGCATTTTTTCATAATGTGTGTTTCTTGTGGTGGAAAATTTTGTGTGCTTATTGCATTTTTTATGATGTTACAATTATTAACAAAAAAAAAATTAGGTTTTTTGATTGATTTTTTCTTAGTTATTTTTGGGCATTGCAATTCTATCCCATGAATCTCGATCACTTTCATGTAATGTAAATCCATTGTGGTTCATGGATCTAATTAGGTGAAATATGGACCTTTTTCTCTCTAGTTTATGAAATTCTCTATACTCTATTGATTGTAAAGGATCAACACTATCTAGAAATACCTTGATGATATTATTAGATCACAAGGGTTGTGTTCTCAATTGAACCCCTTGAATAGACCAAATTCATGGTCATGGAAATGATTGAAGAAAACACTCTCCAATCATGCAAATTCTCTATATTGATAATGGAAAATTTAGGTTCATTTAAATACTCCAAATAAAAATATTCCTATAATTATTCTCCTCTTTAATGTGTATGATTTAAAAACAATTTATTAATTATTAATGAGTGCACATTAAATTCCTTTAGATAACACTACATAGCAATAAATCAAATGAAATATAATTGAAATGGATGAGATTTGATAACAAATTGAATTCATAAATTTGAATTTTAGGGGTCAAATCCATATAGTGTAAGATTGATTTTAGTTGCTACAAAATTGATCTAGGATGTAAAAGTGTTAATATGAGAATATGGAGTGGATGTATGAGAGTGAGTGAAATATTAAGTGTAATAAAATATTTATCAATTTTGTATAGAAAAATGAATATGTAAGAGGATGCCAAAATGGATAGAAGTAATGGATCGAGGAATGAGTCAAAATTTGCATAAGAGTATGTGATTATTTAATATATAATTATATTATTTTATTCCATGAAAATGAATTATAACTAAATGGAAAATAGTATTGGTATGCAAATTTCACCACTATAGCATGTTATTTATTTTCTTTTTAATCTACAACTCTTTCATTAAGAGTAGAAATAGACAAAACTAAAACAAGTGTTGTACAATTACTAGTCCCTCTGATTAAGAGTATGCACAAATATTGATGGTTATAGTTACCCTACTACAATATGAATAAAAAATGTTCTACTAAAAAAAATGTTAATTATTTTATTTTCTTAAGTTGATAAATTTTATATCAAATTTATACTGAGTATACCCTTATCCACAATAATAATCAAATATTATCTAAACACATGTCATATATAATATATGGGTGTGGGTGTATGGATTAGATAGATTTATAAATAGAATATATATATATATATATATATATTACAAGTGATACGTATATGTATATGTATATACATGTATACACACTAAGATATACATAGACATGTGTATAGATATATATATATGTATACATATATATGCATACATACATATACACATATATGTGTGCATGTATGCATATATACATGTATATTATATATATGTGTGAGTATAGACATATACATGTATATTATATGTGTGTGTGTATGTTGGCATGACATTACTAAACATGAGTTAATATATGTTCGTTGTGTTTTGATTTTTATTAGCTCTTATTTACCTAAGAGTTATTATATAGTTTTATTTATTTTAAGTATATATCAATTATGTTTTGATTATTATGTATATGGTCACAATTTGATGCTTTATGCCATGTTATCACTATAGAACACCTCAATATAAATAAACATTATTGTTGGTGTGAATTACGTGTTTTACCCAACTAGCTCACCTAGCAAGTGTTATTCACATGTTAAGTTTACTTAGATCTTAGGAACCTTTCTAGAAGTCTTAGTTGGAATTAGATCTTATCTTATCTTGTATTATCTTATGTCATTTACTTCTTATTTTCTAGGTAATTTAATATTATTTGTCTCATGTCATAGGATTTGACACTTTTCATGATATTGCCTAATCATATGTCTCACCTTGGCTATATAAAAAAGGGGTCTCATGTGTGAATCAATCAATCGTAATATACCATTTGCATCCTTTGATAGAATAACATTATTCATTCATAGTAAATCTCTCTTGTGCTTTCATTGAATTTCTTAGATTTTGGGTGGCTACAATCTTCAATCGAATCTTGCATGGTGTATAGTATTCTATATTAACTCAAGTACTTGGTATCAGGGCTTGTGGGATTACTTCTTGGTAGTATTAATCAAGAGATCTAGGTTGTAGATCTTGGTAGATCTTGAAAATTTGAGTATTATCTTCTCTTACATCAAATGATGTTCTAGAGAATAAAAAACTTGAAATAAATACTAGATTTAGGGGTTTTCTCTATGTAGCTTTGTACTATAGCTCATAATCAAAGCTTTCTTGTGTAAATTTGATCACTATTGAGTTCAAAAGATCCATGAAAGTTAGTTTATCTTTTTTGTTCAAATCGGACATTTGAGGCCATACTTATAAGGGTTTTAAGCTGGGAGGTAGTTGCTAGATCTCAAAGTTAGCTATAATTTTAGAGTATTTTGGGTCAAAACAGACCCTACCATCACATCTAGGAGGCCCAAGAACCATAATATTGACTATTAATTTGTTAAAATTAGACACTTTTTCTTGTAGCCATCTAAAAAATTTCCCCTCAATCTTATGGATCACAAGAAATGTTTCATAGAATATTTAAAGATTTTGATGGTGTCAACACACATAAGTACATAGGTATGATCCTAGAAAATATTTTTAATAAATATTTTTTGTTTAATTAAAAAATTTAGATATAAAAAAACAAATTTAAATAAATAAATAGTTTTCGTACGTAAGGTATTGTAGAACCTGCATCGACAAGATATTGCATTTCCAATGGGGGACCACATGGTAGAATTTTACGAGACCATCATGGCCCCACACGCCAACCAACAACGGTAAAAAAAATTGACAAATAATATTTTCCAACTCAAATAATATACCAGCAAAAGAAATAATATTTTATCATTAATCACAAATTTCATCAAGCTAAATATTCCAACATATCTCCAAAGATTCTAGCAAGTGTTTGAATATTCTGGTAGGAGGAGAATATTCTAGAAATAAGCTACTGATGTGAGCATTACCTTAGTAGTGATGTAAAAAAAAATCTCCCCAACCTGCCTCCCTCTTTGTTGGTGTTTTTGGTTTTGCACCCCAACTTCAAAAGGGCATATCTTAGTCATACAAGCTCCTTTTTCAATATTTTTTTAATTTCGGGTAGAATTTTATGTTCTTCATAGTGGTGAAATATTTTTTTTAATTTGTATGCCTATTTTTTCTATAAACTTCCGATTCTCATAGGTATCATTGAACAATTCTCATTTTGATAACTTTCAAGTTTTGATTCTCACTTCTATGGCAACAATTTTGAGTGCAGTTTTTTTAAAAGTGCATAATTTTTTGTGAAATTTTTAGTGGTCTAATCAAATTATTCTCATTTTGTGTTAAAAAATTACTTTTATTTTGTGGCCAAATTTGGCATCCATAAGCACTTAGATCAAGTCCACTTCCCTATTTTTCGCAAGGGGCGCCTATAATCACATTGAACATAAAGTGTCAAATCATACATTACTATGGATATTCTTGATTGAGTAATTTTGGGGGGGTAATCTTGTAGTGGTTAATTGCTTTCTTTTTCTCATTGTGTGTTCTTGCAATGGTAAAATCTCAAATTGAACTCTTAGCTCCATATAATTATGCTTCATGGAGAAAATCAATATGGAATTATCTCATGGGAAAGGGTTATCTAGGCCATCTAAAAGAAACCATTTCTCAACCTTCTAATGCTAAGAATTGGAAAATTGGGAGATTTATTGTGATAAAACACTCGGATTCATATGTTCATTAGTCTCTTTTGATTTACAATTTCATATTGAATCATGAAAAACACCTAAGGAGGCTTGGAATACTTTTAAAATTATATGGTAAAACCGATAAGATTAGGGGATATCATATTGAAAATGATTTGATGAATCTTGATCCTAAAGGCTTTGATCACATCCAATACTATATCTCCAAGATTAAAAAACTAAGAACATAGCTAAAATATTGCAACATTAAAAATGAGGATTTACAATTGATTTTAAATGTGTTACCTAAGATTCGTCCTAAGTATTTAGTGTTTGTTTTTGGCTTTCATACTCATCAGATTTCTATGGGAGCGTCATATGTTGATCCTAATTTTTATGACTTTGAAAATTTCCTAATCCAAGAGGAAGTGAAGTTAATTCATATGGGTCTAATCAAGTCTTTTAAACCATAAGCATTATGGCTAGTGAGCCTAAGGTACAAAAAGAATCAAGAAATCTTGGAAAGAAGCAAAATAAGAAAAGGAACAAGCTACATGAATAATTTGAATTCTCTCCCTCTCAATGGTAATCATCTAAGAAGGAGAAGCCTAAATGTTCATATTGCAAGAAAATAGGGCATGATGAATATTAATGTTTTTAAAAATAAATTGATGAGCTCAAGCATCTTCTTAAGAAGAATCAAAATAATTTTCCTTCAAAAATGTTAGGTGGTTCATCTTACTCTTCTCTATAAAATTCGGAGAGACATAAAGGGAAAGAAATTGTTGTAGTTGAAGATTCTCAATCATAAAGTTGGATACTTGATTTAGGAGCTTCACATCACATGGCTTCATCAAAGTACCTTCTCTTCATTTGAGTCTTGTTCAACACCATACATCTTGATGACTAGCAACACATAGATATGTTTGTTTGTGGGAAGGGATCTATTGTCATGGATGACAAAAAATTTATAGACATTCTTTGTGTTCCTTTATTGTCAACCAATATCCTTTCTATCTATAAGATCACACACGGTGGAGAAAAAAAGAGTGTTGATTTAACATCAGACTCTATTATAATCTAGAATTTGCATAGCAAAGATATAGTTACAATTGGAGAGGTTAATCACCAATATTGGTTCTACACATTCACACATTTTTTTCCTATCATTATTTTAGTTGATGTACACATTATGGTATCTAGTGTAGAATTGTTGAGGAGATTCAATATGGTGATTTTAATCTTGATATTATTTCATCTCCTGAGGTTCTAGAGACTTTTTTTGATATTCCATCTTCTTCATCTACTTTCTTTTGATGATACTTGTTTTGCCACTTTTTTGGCTTCTTGTGATTTAGTGCAGCAAGACATACATTGTATTCTAGATACAACTACCTAGGATGAGTACTTGACATATATTGTAGGTTTTTTTGTAGAGTCCCACATTTTAGATTTGGGAGACACCATTGATTGCATACATCTTCCCTTTGATGGAGATGATCCTTCTTCAATTGTTGTGAGGGAACACTCTAACCCTCTTATTCATTATATACATGATCATTCTTCATAGTTTGACATGAGTATGGATAATTTTGAGAAACATTTGGAGAATACTTCTATATATTTAAAGGAGATATATTTTCTTTGGATTTTACTCTACAATCATCTCTACTAGATTCTGGATTTTCATCTTCATCAGTGTGGCCTAGAATGTCTATTTGGAGTATGAAAACCTTCAACATTGACATGGATACACTTGAGAATAATTGAAAGATATCTCACATCATCCTACTTCCCAAATCTTTATTTTTAGGAATGTGAAGAAATATTCCATACCATATTGGTTTTGTTTCTTCCTAAGGGTATGAATGTTAACAACATCAAGTTTACACAGTCCATGATCATGAATTGTTTAGTTTTTTGGATTGAAATTGTGTGCATTTTTGTGAATCAATGTTTTGGATCAAACTCCATGATCCATCATCAGGATAATGTATGCAACCAAAGAGAAGAAAAATAGAATGAGATAGCAGACTTAGGAGGTATGAATTTTATTTGATGAGATTGGATCATCTTCAACATTCAGTGTTGATAATCTACCATCATTGCAAGAGACTCTACATTAAGGGGTTGCATTGTCTCTCTTCTTCTCTCTTATGAGGTGGTATTTTTCCTTGCATGAGTTTATTCTTATCATTCTTCATTGCTCGAGAATTTTTTTTCATCTCTTTTGGAGAGGAGTTTTATCCCAATGGATTTTCTCCTTTTCTCCATTTGTGAGATATTGCATTTGTAATTGATTACCTAACATTACTTAATAGTTGAGACCCATCATCATCGTTGGATAATTTACATTGGTTTGTTCCTCCCTAATTTACACTTAAGGGGGGGTGTTGGCATGAATTAGGTGTTTTACCTAACTAGTTCACCTAGTAGGTCTTATTCACATGTTAATTTTACTTAGGTCCTAGGAATATTTTTAGAAGTCTTAGTTGGCATTAGATCTTATCTTATGTTATGTCATTTACTTCTTGTGTCCTAGATATTTTAATATTAGTTGGCTCATGTCATAGGATTGAGACAATTGTCATGATGTTATCTAATCCTATGTATCATCTTAGCTATATAGCCAAGGGGTCTCATTTATGAATCAATCAATTGTAATATATCATTTGCACCCTTTAATAGAATAGAATTATTCTTTCATATCTAATCTCTCTTGTACTTTTTTAGAAGTTCCTAGATCTTGGGTAGCTACAATATTCAACCAAATCTTACATGTTGTAGAGTATTATATACCAACTCTTACAATTATCCATCACTATAACTATCACTATAGATAGGCTAGTTGATAACTTAAAAAATGGTGCATAATGCATTTAGAATTTAGATAAGTTATGACCCAACTACATTACATTCCCCACCACAAGTTTCTTATTTATTTTTTTTGATAGGTAATAAGATTTATTTTATTAAAATGAAAAATTCAAGGTTACAAAACATCATAATATAGCAACAGTAACAACCTACGAAAACCCCACAAATCCTAAATCAACCCCCATAGATCATACGCCACCATCTGTTACAATTTAAACAGAGATACAGTATCCCTAAAATGAATCTGCCCAAAAGGCAAACTACCCACATACTAAGAAACCCTTTAATAGGTCAAAAAAATGGAGCATTTTTTATTTTGCCTTTGGTCTGGGACCAGAGGACCATAGCAAAAGCTTTCTTCTTTTCCTTCTTTGCTCTTTTCCCCTGAACCATTTGCCAACCGTCTTCCACCCTTGCAGTCGCCTTCTGCCAATCCAATTTGGTGTTGTCATGGTTTTGCCAGCCCTCTTTCCCTATGCCAAGTACTTGCTGGTCTTGTTCACCAACCTTTCGTTTTCCATCCTCCTTCTCTCGAGACTTCACTGTTCCTTTTTTCTCTCTACCCTCCGGGGTTGCAGCCCCATTTTTGAGGTTTAACAACATATTGCTTTCAGGAGAAAACACTTTGTCCCTATTTTCTACTAGACTTTGATCTCGTGTTGAAGCAAGGTTGTTCTAAGACTGATCCTCCTTACTCGACTACTTCAACAGTGCTTCCCCTTCAAGGGACATACTCCCTGACGCCTGTCTCACCTCTTCTCTACCTTTAACCTGGGAACCCACTTGATTCAAAACTTGTTTTTCCATTGTGTAGTGTTGCGGGGTCACACCATTCCACCAAGATGCAGATTTATTTGATTTGTGTTTTGCACATTCTACAGCCACATGCCCAGTTTGGAAACAGATCTTGCATCTGAAAGGAACACCTTCATAGTCAAGGGGCTGCACCCAACTTCCCTTCGAAGTTTTGAAACGAATCACCTCCAGAGGCACCTTTGTCACATCCATCTCCACCAAAATACGAGCATAGGTTGAATGCATCAGATTTGAAGAGCTCTCATCCATCATTAAAAAGCTTCCTAGGGTATTTCCAATAGCCTTTAAACAGGACTCGAACCAAAACTCCAGCAGAAGATTGGGAAGCCTTACCCACATGGGAGCCTTCTCAAAAATTTTAGTGGCTGGACTAAAGGTTGGGTGCCATGGTTTTAGCATCAAGGTATGCTTTTCATCCCACTCCCAATGATAATCACAAAGCATCATCTTTCTATCCTCTTCCTTCTCAAAAACCACAATAAAAAAACCCCTAGCCATGGGATAAATTTCAACATACCCATTTAAGATAAGCTGCCATTGATCAGAAATCCATTGATGAAGTTTTGATAGGCTTGGCCAGAAGCCCCTAAACCTCTCGATCAGTCCTAATCCAGCAAAGACTTTTTCATTGGAGAACACTTCCTGTTCTAGGTCTTCAGTGAGTTCCAACGTGATTTCTTTGGAGGAGGGAAGGAGCTTAGCATTCCCACTCCCCCACCTCTATGCTTACTACGCGGACGAAACTTTTCTTTAGCATCCCCTGCTTTGCAACCAAAAAATAGAGATGGCAACGCCCCCTTCGCATCCTCAGCCCCCTCGGGATAGTAGCAACCACCGGACCTCCCTTCTGGCTTTCCTTGCAGTCGCCAACAGTTGAAGCAAGGTCGCCCCCACGCAAACCCGAGGGCATTCCGATTTGACTCTTTTTACTGCCCCATTCCTCCATTTCATTTTTGCACCTCCCATCAAGGGCGAGACCACCAGTCTCCCCCTGTCGAACAGGGCCCGATGAAATTGATCCACCCAAAAGCCTAGTAGCGCCTTCAAAAACTAGATGACTGTTGCCCTCGGCCTGGAACCGACCGTTGCTCTCCATCCTCGCAGCTAGCAATCACATTGTTATACCACAAGTTTCTTATTTAATATGATAGAATAAATTGAATTAATTTATGATGTTAATGATTGCTTCTACATGTTCAACTTGTTACAAAAATAATTCTATGAAGATTCTCATGAAGAGATGAAATCACTATGTAATACATATTCAACCTATTAAAAGAGAAGCATCTCAAAAGTAAACATTTACAAGGAGAGATCTCTCTAATCTTTGACATAAGCTATAAATCCTTTATTCAAGGATAATAGATATTCCTCAAGAATTCCAAAGAGGGATCAAATTAAATAAAAGGATTTATTGAACCTCTTGTTGGATAAGTGCCATATTATTTCCATGTTTAATAGTTCAAATGGAATCAACCTCGCTAGAAAATGTGTATACATTTTTATAAGAATAGGGTGTCATTTTGGGTTTTTTCTATTTTTGCTTATGTTTTAAAGTGCTCATGTTTATCTTTTATATTATTTCATCTAATGTGTAAAACCACTTTTGATGTGCCTATTTGTATTTTCACATGCTTAAGGGTGAAGTAAGAGAGATTCATTATTATACTGGAGAATGGTTGAGTTTTTTTAATAGTGATTTTTTTATTGTACCAGGTTTCTCTTACTTAAAAGGATTTTCTTAGGTGGAAAAATGATTTATTTCCTTTCCTTTCCACTATTTTTTTGTTTCAAATCATACTCATGCACACGTCTATTTTGTAGGCTTATTTTTCTCTACATTTGGTATCATAGCTTGGTTTGAGATTTGTTTAAAGGGTGAGTCTTTCCCATACCTACAAAAAACTTTGTTCTAAGAAGGAGATATACATGTGAGGATCTAAGTGTGAATAAAAATGACAAGAAGCACAATAATAGAGAGAAAAATTTAACGAAAATATTTTTTTGAGTTATGAAAGTTAAAGATGAAATATTTACTTGTTGATAGAGATTGGTTGATGTTGTATGGAAGTCAAAATTCAATAGATAAAAATTTAGTGGAAAATGGATTGAAATCAAGGGGTAAATCTAATACTTTAAATAAAAGTTAGAGAAAGTGTTAGAAATATGGTAAAATAATGCATTATAAGTGGGATTGTAGATCTCAAAAAAGTTGAGACGGGCAAATAAAATGAAGGTGCTTCTTCCATAGAATCAAATACCTTAGTTGAAAATTCAAAATATATATTTTGGTTGTTGCAAGCTCAAATTAATGTTATGATAAATGGGTGATAGATTCACATTCCCCTTTTTATATGAATCCTCATAAGGAGTGCTTTAGTGAATATGGTAAAATCAATGGAGGTGGATTATTCCTAGGGGATGAAATGATACAATATTATAGTCAAGGAAAAGTGAATCTAAGGCTAAAAGATAGAAGAATTAAAATTCTCTCTTATATTTTATATATTTTAGGTTTGGAAAAAAAGTATAATTTTAGTAAGAAAAATGAATGTCGAGGGTTTGCAAGTGGTATTCAATATGGATAAGGCTCAAAACATGTTTAGTTATGTAAATTTGGACATGAAATTATGGTTATAAGTAATGACAATTAATTTTTATCTTATTAATAAGTCATTGACCTCAACATTGTTGGATATAACTCAATAGGAAGCATGAGTTGTTAAGAAACCTTCACTAATTTTTTTTAGGTTTTTTGGTTGTGATGCTTATAAATATTTTCTCAAAGAAAGGAGTAAGCTAAATTATAAATCAACAAAGTCTATATTTGTGGGATATAGTACTAATATTTTAGGATATAAGTTGTGGAACTTAGAAACACAAAAGTATTTCATATTATTGTAATGCAATTATTAGGAAAGGGAAGAGGGATCCACAATAAGAGAAATACCTAGATTGAGAACTTAAAGAGCTCATATGGAAAAAAAAGATGATAGATCTATGTTTGAATTAAAAACAATTACATAAGAAGAAGTGGAGAATGAGTTGGTAGAATAGAATGTAGAACTAGGATTTAAAAAATTAAAGTATACATATTTAGAGGAAGCGAACTAGAAATTATGGATTTGAGGAAATTAGGTCAAGTAAGAAGAAAACTAGAATGGTATAGAGATCTTGATTTTCATTATGCATCAATTTTATTTGTTTGATCTAAAATTGATGAATATCCTTAGGCTATTAAGGAATCACTTAGATCAAATGAAAAAGAGTCTTGGAGAGGAGGCCATGTAGGAAGAAATTAAGTTCTTGGATAATAATTAGACTTGGGACCTAGTTAAATTACCCCTAGGTGAGAACCAATTGGTTGTAAATGATTATTTAAAACATGTATAACACATAAGGAAAATGAATAAGTATAATTCTTTATTGGTAGCAAGGATATTTTCTTAGGTAGAGGGAATTTACTTGGTTTTTTTTCCTCCTATTGCAAAACTAACTTCAATTATATGTGTGTTTGCTATTGTTGTTTCTTTTGATCTTGAAATTGAGCAAATGGATGTAAAGAAATTTTCTCCACGTGATCTTGAAAAGGAAATTTAATGAGTCCCCAACCAAAAAAATTATAAGGTGAAAGGTGAGGATGACTTAGTGTGTAAGTTTAAAATATTTCTTTACAATTTGAAGCAATTATCAAGGATGTGGAATCATAAATTTGATAGGCACGTTGTGGGAATTAGGATAGATTATATAAAAAATGTGTATTTTAAATACAAATTTAAAAATTTAATTATAATAGTTTTATATATAGATATCATCTTATTAATTGGTAATAATATTACAACGATTGGTTTAATTAAGTCTCAGTCACTTTCATAGTTTGAAATGAAAGATCTTGGTGGTGCAAAATTTATTTTGGGCATGGAAATTAAAAAGTATCATAAAAAAATAAATTATGGTTATATCAAAATAAATATGTTGAGGTGATTTTGAAAAGATTTAGGATGTACAATAGATAACACACACGTACTTGATTTTTGTCAATAAAGAAATATTTTTTGAATAGTGCTCTATTTATTTTGTTGAGAAAACATGTCAAGTTCCTTATGCTAGTGCTATTGGAAATCTTATGTATGTAATGGTTTGTATTATACCTAACATTACACATTCAGTGGCGATTGTGAGTAGATATTTCATGTCCCCTTTTCAAAAATAGTAGTATGAATTGGTTAATTTACCCATTCTCATTTTCCCACAAGTTAATAGGAGTTTCAAAGGGAAAATTAATAATATAATATTTCAAATTGTCCTAATATTTAATATTTTATGGGAAAATTAAATATTAAATTTAACGTTTCCAGCTTGAGGAGTATTGGGAACCTCTAAGAACTAACTAACAATTAACTGGCATTCACTAGACCATCTTCCAGAAATTATTTTGTTTTTCAATTTTGGTTAATAGTTACAAAGTGGGACCAGATTTTAATTTCAAATTGCTTTCCCTCCTAAATCTTGGCATGGATATTTTTGGACACCCAATTTGGAAAATCAACATATAAAAGATAAATATTTCCCATTTGGCATTCATTTAGTATTTTGCAAAAACCTCTCTAGAGAACTTGTGTTCTACACATCTTCTATGGACAAAAACCTATTGAATATTAGAGTCAATGGATGAAATCCCATTGATTGCTAGGATTAAATGACATAAACCCTTTGTTTCTTGTAGGAATGATCACACAAAGATAGTATTGGGAATAAAAAATTCAAATTATTGTAGCTTAATGTTGTGTGTATGTTGCAAGGTCAAGTGAAGGGTTTGTGTGGAGTAGTTGTTTGAAATGGAATTTTGGTTGAATTTTTTTGTTGTGGGGAAGCATTTTTTAATTTTATTTCTAAATTTGTGCCAAAATGTATGCATATTCATTCTTGTTGATTCTAGATTATGTGTTGTTTGTGTGTTGATCGAGTAGTTTGGTAATGAGATTTTGTAGTACTTTTTGGGTGTGGATTGTAGTAATATCTCCATTAGTTGTTGATAATGTTGTTGCTATTAATTTTATACTATAACAACCCGCTTTATGTACTTTTCACTAAAAAATTCATCAGTAAAATTTTCAAGATGTTTGGGTGTGAAAATTGAGGTAATCAAGTGCTAATTATTTAATAAAAATTGTAATTACTTATGGATACTTTGAAATAACTTTTTCTAGCCTAAAATTATTTGAAAAAATATATTTTTTGCTTCCATTTTTTATACTTTTTATTTTTTTTCAAGAATAGTTATTTGATTTATTTCATTGAGGATATTATAGTGGTATTAGAGCATAATCTTACCAACTTGTTGGGTAAACTCTTTTGTTGATGATTTTGAGTGAAAGAGAACTCTGATATTTGAGAGGAGAGAAATATAAACAATTAATTAAAAACCCCAATGACATAGAGAAATATTAAGAGAAGAAAGGAGGCTTAGTGTTGAAGATAGAGAAAAGTTCCTCCAAGAAAATGTAATCAAAATGAATGAGAAGCAAGATATATTGACTACTCTAATGGTGAAAATGTTAGAAACTCTAAATGAGTTGAAGAAAGTGCAGCTAAACAAAGTTGTGCAATGTGAAGGAAGTATGTCTAGTAATGGTAAATCTATAGGGTATTTTATTCCAAAATCATCGAAATCCATATTTCTTACAAAATATAATAATGAAGAACAAGCTTGTGAACATCCTTATGGTGAAGGCCTTGAAAATATCCTTGAAGATTATAGCAATAAATATGAGGGATTTAAAATTAGTGTATCTTTTATGAAATTTTTAGAAATCTAGGATAAGATGGATTCAAGAAGAAGTCATCAAAATCACCACTAGATTAATAGAAACAACTCTACAACATATAATTACAAATTTGAGCACACCCATGTTTCATGGGAGATAAAATTTTAGTGAGGGCTTGGCTATAAAAATTTTGAACTTTCTTCACACTCAATCCCATGGTAGAAGAAGATGTTATTTAGTTTTCTACTCCACATTTGGAGAACTGCTAATGATTTGTGGCATCATCGATTCATCACATAGGGTCATGATCAAGTGTAGACATTTGATGAGTTCGGTTAAATAATTTTGGACCATTTTAAAAGAAAGATGAAGATGAGTACTTTAGAGAGCTTAATTCAATTAAATGACATGGTATAGTAAAATATTATGTGGTTGATTGTCAATGTGTTATGGTTATGGAACCAAATGTTCCAAAAAAAATCACATTTCTTTTTGTTGAGGGTTTGGTAGAACCTCTTAAGGGTATTGTGAAGGCTTTTGTACCTACTACTTTGCAATAATCCATTAAGAGGGCTTTAACTTTGGAGCCATATTTTCAAAAGAATATATTTTCTCATCAAAAAAATGCATCCAATCTTGGCATCAGAGTGGAGGGCTTCAAAGGAAGGACTATCATGTAATAGCACAAAATAATTTCACACCTCCAATTGCAACTAAGAATATGGACAAAGAGATGAAGAATGATATTAGAAGGAAAAAAAAAAAAAAATTGTAAGGAGACATGGAATCTTGGTCACAAATACTTGGGAAAAGGACAATTTCATTATATCAAGATGGTATCAAACGGAGATTCAAATCTAGAGAGTGAACCCAAAGATTTTGTTGATTTGGAAGAGCTTATTCTAAAAGGATGAGGAGAAAGGTAAGGAGGCTTGTATTAGTGGCACATTTGTAGTTGTATGAGGAGCTTCAAGATATTTTCATTTTAAAGTTGGTGGAGTGCTCTTAGGACAACATATAATTGTACTGATAGATAGTGTAGCCACACATAATTTTATTGATAAAGGTTTAGTGGAAAAGATAGATTTGAAGAGTAATAAATTTGAAGGATCAAATGTCACCATTGTTGATGGATCCACCATGCCTTGCACCAAGGTGATACAACAACTTAAGATGACCTTGACAAATCATGAGGTATGTGATGATTTCTATGCTATTAGGATTGCATAAACTAATATGGTCTTGGGTGTTCAATTGATACATCCTTTAGGGGAGTTTACACAAAATTATCAAAATATGGAGTTGAGATTTAAATCATATGGGAAATATGTAATACTTAAAGGAATCTCCAATGGATCTCCATGAGTGGTAACAACCAAAAGAATGGAGAGGGTTTTTTGAAGAGGCCAAGTTGCATGATAATACCCACAAATTCATCTAAATGTATGAAAAATCTCAACATGTTGATATTTAAATAATTTTAGATAAGCATAGAATGGATTTTAGTCATTTTCCTCCAAGATTATCTCTAGATAGGGGTTTTGAACATATCATTGAGTTGGAACTGGGTGCAAAAACCTAGATCATAACCACTCCATATCATTACCCTAAAGGGTATAAAGAGTATATTGATAAGACCAGAAAATAACTTCTTCATATGGGTTACATAAGCCCAATCTCTAGCCCATTTTCTTCATTGATGGTTCTTGTGACAAAGAAGGATGGAACTTTGAAGATATGCATAGGCTACAAAGCAAGTTGAATAAGACCATTAAGAATAGATATCATATTCCTAGAATAGATGAACTCACGGATGATTTGCATGGAGTTGTTTACTTATCTAAAATTGATTTGAGATCAGGTTATCACCAAATTCGTATGAGAGATGAAGATGTGGAGACGTGATGTAAGGAGTTTTAGAATTCATAACTCTTGAATAGAAAGTCTATTTTGCCTGAAATTTTACATGGAGGTGCATCTTGAGGAGTTGATTGGAATGCCAACTAAAACTAGTTTGGTTGGGTCTTGTTTTGGTGCTTTTTTGGGACCAAATGCTTTCATCTACGACCTCAAAATAAGATTTTAGTTATTTTTTCAAGATTTTCTAAATTTGTTTGTTCCTTGTATTTTTGAACTCTTTTTCCAATTAGAAGTGTAAGTTGACAATTAGTTTCATTGTAATGGTATAAATGCAATTAATAACTTTTTTGGCCAAATGCATAAGTATGTGAAATTACCTTAAATCGTAAATTAAGAAAGTTATTAAAAACTACAAAACAGGTAATTTCTGCATTAGTAGATATAAGGTTTATTTTTTAGTTGTAGAAGGATAGAAGCAGGATAATCGAAGGATAATGAAGTTTGGAAAATGACTTATTTTTTGAGTTTTGTACATTTACTTTAATGGTGAATAATATTCAGTAATTTGTTGGTTGCATCAAGAATAAAAAAAATTGGTGCCACTATGGACATTCTAAGTTCTTGGTCATGCCATTTGGCCTTAATAATGCTCAAATATCTTTTCAATAATGCATGAAAAAATTATTCAATAAGCAATTCAAAAAAAATACATTTTACTTTTCTTTGATAATAATTGATTTATAATAAAACTTGAAAAGAATATTTGGAGCATCTAGATACAATTTTGGATATTTTGGAACAATAATCTTTCTATGCTAAGTAATCCAAATGTGAGTTTGGATTTGTAGACACTTAAAAATGAATAATGCATTTTCATCTTATCATTTCATCATTACCCTTATCATTTCTTCTATTCATAATTAATTAAATATGTTTTAATTATTTAACTAATTTATCATTTTTGCTCCAACATTAATTAAATTAAATTTATTCAAGTGGTCCATTTTAATTAAATATATTTTTTAATTATTTAATTAGCTAACACTCCTCTTTTAAATAGATTAAAATAATATAATTAAATTAAATTTTCCCTCTAAAATAAATAAATTAATATTTATTTATTTATCCAATTATCATTTAATTATTTTCATTTTCCTTCATCAAAATTCAAATTTAACTCCTACCCTATCTTGAATTTTCCTATCCATTGATATTTAT
Source organism: Sequoiadendron giganteum (assembly GCA_007115665.2). Taxonomy (NCBI): domain Eukaryota; kingdom Viridiplantae; phylum Streptophyta; class Pinopsida; order Cupressales; family Cupressaceae; genus Sequoiadendron; species Sequoiadendron giganteum. Next base: position 175,247,899 of record CM021101.1, on the reverse strand, counting down.
AATTAATCTCCACCATTGATCAAATATCAAGTGAATCATATAAATATAGTCTTCATTTAGTCATATCCCCTAGATCATGATTACTATCAAGAGCACTATCAAGCAAGAAAGATAATTATCAATATCAAGCATAGGTATCATTTATCTTTGAGAGTTTATCATTGTTACTATCATATCTTTATTGTTCATTCATGGTTAATGTTACTTTGAAGAGAAACCCACAATGGAGCAAATCAAGGTCTTTGCTACAATGACTTTGTTTGTTATTCATTTCCAAGCCAAGATCTTGAGCTTAATTGAGTGATTGTTGAAGTGTAAATTTGTACTTTCATTGCATTGTTACTATTTGTGATTCACATTTTCATCATCCATAGAACTAACTAAGACTCTATACCAAGGCCGCATAATACTTTACAAGGGAATTTAGGTAAATCAACAAAAAAATCAAGTAATTCTAGATTGGCCTCCACCTACCAATCTAGCAAAATTGAAAGAATTTATTGGGTTATGTTGTTACTACAAGAGGCTTGTGAAGGATTTTATCAATTAGTTGTTCCATTGACTAATATGACCAAGAAAGGAGCCTTTGCATGGTATGAGGAAGCTCAATTTCTTTGAAAAGTTTAAGGTAATGAGCTCATCCCAATGCTTGCTATTCTTGATTTTTGATTACCTTTTATAATTGACTATGATGCATTAGAGAAGGTGTTGGGGATGTCCTAACATAAATAGGACATCCAATTGCTTTTGAGAGAAAAAATATTCCATTTATGATAAGTAAATGTTGGCAATCATGCATGGATTATAAAATTTTATGCAATATATTGTTTATGGTAAATTTCTTGTGAAGATGGACCATAATAGTTTGAAGTAATTATAACTACAAGTATATGATTTTGAAATATAGTATATGAAGGACAAGAGAAATGTGGTGGTTGATGATCCTTCCAGGAGGCCTACTTTATGTTCATTGTCTACTATTTATGTTGATTGGAAAGACTATCATTCCTATATAAGCTAATAATTCATTTGCATATAATGTTTTGGATGAATTAGTGGAGGATGATAATGTAATGTCCCCCTCTCAACAGTGATCTTGGAGGTGACCATTAGCCTATTTTTTGAGACCCGTAGGCTACTCGGATGAGAAAATTAGGGTTTCCATATCCGACAATGGTTGTTTAGCTTTTTCAGAAGTTTTCCCTTGGATTTTTGAGGTTTTGACTGGGGATTCTTTCTGGGTTTTATGAGATCTTCACAATGGTATGGTTGGCATGCTATTCTAAGCAACTTCTTGAATTCACTATTTTTAGTAAATTATATTTCTGGCAGTGGCCCTGTTGGTATCAATACTTTTGGCTTTCCTCTTTGGGCAACCAGTTAGCAGTGTTTGATTTGGCCATTGGTTGCTTCCTCTGGTGAGACAAGTCATTTTTAAGAAAATAATGTTATATTTTAATATTATGACCTTGGCCTAGTAACACAACTTGATATTGTGTTTAAAAAAGTGGTCTTCATGGGTGGACGCCTCATCGGGAGGTAAGATTAATATTTCCCAAGGTTTAAATTGTGATTTACTTAAGTGGACGCCAACTTGGGGATAAAAGGATTATTTCATTTTATTTATTAATTCTTTCATGAAAAAGGACGCCACTATTGAGGAGGAATCAGAGTCAACATGGAATTTGAATTTTGTTGACTCTTGGTGTAGTATCCCTCCATTTTGACCATCTTGGATTTTGAGTTAGTTCATTTGGTTAAATTGCTTTGTTCGTTTGTGTTCAATATTACATTGTTAAAATTACTTTTGAAATTTTAAAGATAAAGTAATAATATAACTAACCTTGATTAATCAATTTAATTAAAATTAAATTGATTACAAGGTGACTTAGTTATATAGGGGGGGAGGTAAAATGATAATTAAATGAATTATGAAAAGGTGTTATATGTATTTTGATTATTAATTAAAACAACGAGATTATAATACTTAATGATAAAGAAACAAATAAGGCTAAATATTATTATTATCATTAGTTTTAGTTAACTAATGGGAAAGTAATTTAAGTGGTGTTGAATCATGTGTAATATGTAAGAAAATGGAAATAAGATAAATTGGGTAAAAAAATGCTTATAAGATATAAGATAATTTTACTTTATAAATAATTAAATTAAGGATAAATGGAGTTGAATTGTTTAATTCTGAAAATAGAATAAATTTGTATATTTCTCCATGTAATCCACCTATCTTATGGAGGGAACCTGACTTTACACTTGTCAGTTCCAAGTGTTTGAAAATACTAATTTACATTAAGAAGTTAAATTATTTTAAAGAAGTCTAAAATGAAACCTAATTCGTTTAGTAACCTCTTTATTAAAATAAAAGGTAAAAATTTATAATGCTTCTAATACGATTAAGTAATTTCATTAGTAAGATGTTAATTCGTATTAATTTATTAATGATTCTTTTAATTTAGTTAGCAAAAATAATTAATTAGTTCTATTTGGAAAATGATTAATATTATTAGATTAATAGAGATAGTAAATTAGTGGAGTATTATGAATTGTCAATTATAAATGTTCTTTAGTGAAGGGGTTGTAAGAGACTAACTCTTTATGGTCACATAAACAAGTTTTTATTTAATGATATTAAGACCTCATGGAAAAGTAAGGATTTAATGAATTTATTCTAGCAAGATGTTCCATGAGATCTAATAGTTGGCAAGTAATTAGAGTTTTCTTGAATAATAATATTTTAATTTTGATGAAGTAAATAACTTATTCTAATGTTGAGCTCATTCACAACCTTTAGTTTGAGATTTTGGAAGAATTGCTATTGCTTGTTTGATTTTTTGTCGTGTCTCTCTTGGATGTTTTGTCATTTGGCTTTGCTATTACATTATCATGTTGGATCTTGCATGAAGATGATAACCTTTTTAAAAAGTGTTGGCTTCTAATTTCGTTGTGTTTGTTGAATGGGTTTAAGTGGGTTTGATCTAAAATGTTAGTTGTTAGGGTATCGTGTGGGAAAAAATTGAGGTCTCCTTTGGATGACCTATTTGATGAATTTATTGTTGATATTGTAATTATTTATATTAGCCTTATTTGAATTCAAGATTTTGTAAAGATGTTGCTACTATTATTCTACACTTAATGTTTTGTGATCATAAAAGTTGTTTAGTCATTTTGTGAGTACTCCTTTTTGTGATATTTCTGATTGAGAAGACTTTATACAATGACCTTCTCTTATTCATATTATGAGGTGATTGGGAACTCAAAATGTTGTATTACCTTTAGTGGGAATTTGGGGATTTTTGGTATTTTAGGCTTCCAGAGGCAATGGAGAAACTTGTTTTATGTTGATTTTTTTTTATGGTTGAATCTTTGTAAATTCATTGATCTCTTATTTCGGATTTTGAATTCTTGTGGGTGTTACCTTGTACCATGGTGTTGAATTTGATGTGGCTTTGAGCGAGATGGTTCATGCCTCGCGTGTGCATTCATTTTTATGGCTTTTATGTTTGGTACACCCCTTGTTGTAGTCTTGTTTCAGAACTGTTGGGGAGGGTGGCTCTTCATGGGGGTCGATGCACAAAGGGGTTGTTAGGGTAACCCATGGAAGAGTTTCCTAAATAAGTGATAATCTAATTAATGAACTAGTGGGTTTGGTTAGTTAAACATTAAACAAGATTAATTATGTGCCTCACCCATATCGTTAGCACTTTCACAGGCTAAGGATGGGATGAGAAGACCTGGTCAGTAAGATCATTGCCTTGTCCTCACGAAAGGTAAGTGGTCCCACATGAGTCACCCTATGGAGCGGCGCCTTGAGATAGGCAGTCGGGATAACCATAGATGGAGGCGGCACCTTGTGATAGGTTGTCTGGATAATCCATGTAAGGCCATGCGATGACACTCTCCCATAGTACCTGTTTATTTTCCCTTGTTTGGTTGCCTCTGGGAGTGTTGTTTGAATTGTTGATGTTGTTGAGGCAATTGGTTCTTGGTGTTGTTGTTGAAGGCTCCAAGATCTATCTTTTAGTGTTGCACACATGCCTCATGGCAACTTGATTGATGTTAATGAAAGGTGCCCTTGATATTTATTGTTGGTTGATATTGGTTTTTTGTTTGAAGGCTTTGGGATCCTATTGTTGTTGGCACCTCTTATGGTTATTTAGTGTTGATCTATATTTTTGGCATTTGGTTTTGTTGGACTTTTCATTATTTTGTTGTGGCTATGTTATGGCGATGTTATGGGTTGTTATCTTATGTTTTTTTCCTTGTTGTGGAGCCTGGCTTGCTATTGGTTTGTTTGACTGTATTGGTTGAGGAATGGGGATCTTTCTTGTCAACTCCTAGCACAGGGGGTGGTCCTTCGGGTCCACATGGTCAGGTGGAATGTGTTATGCACCCCATTGGGTCCCCAACCGAGGATTGATATATGCAAATATGTGCCTCTTGCGGCGACTCCAGAATTGTATCTTGTCCAATTATGTACATTCTTGTATTTGATATATCTTTCCTTTGCACGATGGGATGTAATGTACTCCTCAAATGATTGTAATGTATTATTTTACCTTTGTAAACCTTATGTGGTAGTCTTTATCTAATGTGTTATATCTATTGAAATATACTCCACAACTATTATTTGGAACTTTGAATTGAAATGTAATTAAATCTTGTATGTATCTTTTCATTCCTTTTGATCATGGATGGTTGTATGTTATCTTTATGTAATCTTGATTGGTTCGTTATCATTATGGTATTAGTTTAGGATTTTTTAATGTCGTCTCGTGTACCCCAAGGGACGTAGTTGATAGTGTAATTGTTTCATTTCTTTACATGTAGTTTTCATTCATGTGCATCTGGTGTAATCTTCTCCTTTTCAAAAAATAAAAATGAAAAAAAATTGTGCGGTAATTGGTTGTCCTTTGGGGTTTGCACGATGGGGCGTCACACTTGGAATGGGCGCACTTCTCTAGAGGCTTCTAGAAAGTCTTCTCAAAAGCTATATATGGAGAGGTTGTCTCTTGGGTTCAGGATCTTATGTTTTACAGTATTGTTATGTTGTCAGAATGGTGTCAGGATTGCCTCGAGGGATGCACACCTCCTAGATGGCTTAAATTCTTGCTTGAAAGATAGAAACTAGTTAAGAATAGGTTACTATTGAGTTGTCTTGCATTTTTTAATTGAGTTATTGTATTTTATTCTATTTCATAGTTGTTGTATTGGTTGTGGTTGAACTAGTTTTTCATTCATAAGTCTATGGGTGATTTTATTCTACTTATGGGTAGTTGAGGATTGTGATTGGCTGGTTGAGACGACCTCTTCCACCAAATTTCAGATTTTTGTGTTGAGCATTTATTTTTATATGGAAAAATCGCCCCTTCTTGAGGGTCATACCATGCTAGGAGTGCATTGAAATACGTGCTAAATAAATATGACACATTTTGGATGGTTTCTTGGTCCCATCTTGGGCACCATCAGCATTAGCAATGTTTTCATTTTATGTTATGTGATTTGAATGAGTTTTGAGAGAGTTATCAATTAATTAGTGAATTTTTGTGTTGTTGATCATGCAATTTCAGTACAAGTCTATCATAATCGGATTGTCAAAAGTTAGGCTTGTGAGTTGGGTTTGAATTTGGGGGATCAAGATAGGTCTAGGAGAGTCTCTCCATTTTATTGCAGCACTTTACACTTATTCTTGATGGCATGCAACTCTATTATATTGTAAGTTGAACAGTAGTACTGTCAGCATTCTTGGTTGTGCACCATGTCCCATGATTGTGGAAGAGACAGGCATCCTTTCAGTCTCTAGCTCAAGTTTACTTATTGCATTCCCCACTGAACAAGTGGAAGAGGCCGACTTGCCACCTATTTACTTATTATAATGCATTATCTCTTCATCTTGTTGATCGGTTGAGCCATCAACATGCTCCCTCTGAATAAGTGGTCGAGTTGCATCTTACTTTTAGTATTGTACTTCAGTTCTAGTCCTCCCGTTGAATAAGTGGTCAAGTGATTGTATTTCCTTTTTGTTTTTTCAGCAAGCTTCAGTTATTCTAACGACCCCCTTTCATGTATGTTCTCAACCTTGCCCACATTGGGATCTAGATTGATTAGAGGAAAGGGTTCCTTTCAGTTGGATTGAGTTTTCATAATGTTAACGGGTGATTTGCATTGTGGAAAAATTGAAAAAAATTGGTCTGATATATTTCAGTGGTATCAGATCCATGATTTTGCCAACCTGTGATTCAGAAGAGTTCAGTTATAGATGAGTGACAAAGCCCATAGGTACTACACCAGAAGTCAAGCGGGAAACCCGTCATATTAGTTTTCGTGTACACCAGAGGCAGATACTTTTTCTAAGGCACTCAAAGAAACAGGGAGAACATTTGATAGAGGTAAAACAATTGAAGAGATGGGGGACAGTCACAAGCAGGCCACAAATGAGAGAGATGATGGAATGGAGAAGATTTTTGATGGGATGATTGACATGATGTCCCACTTACTTGCAAAGATGGATCAACAAGCTGCAAATAATCAACCCCACAACCAAAACAACACTAACGATGAAAATAACAGAGTCAATGGGAACAATTGCAGTGGTAGAGACCGAACCTTTGGTCAACATGAAGCCACGTCTAGAGGATCAGCCTCTAGGCCCCTTTTTCCCACATTTACTCAAAGAGAAGAAACCCAAGTTGAAGCTGCAACAAATTTTGCAGATGACTCCAGATAGGCCTACTTGGAGTATGCCTCTTTCCCTCCTGATCTTAGGGAGCAGTGGTCTTTTGACCAGTTCATGAATCAAAGGAATCAAAGAAACGGTGGAAGAAATGAATACAAATCTCCTTTGGGTCCTAGAATGGATTACCAACAAGCTCTCAGAAAAGTGTCCTTGGCTCACTTTGATGGAAGTGATGTGTGCACAACTAGGGCATGGGTACAGAAGCTAGATAACTACCTATCCTTGAGACCCATGGAAGAGGAGGATGCAATTAAATTTGCCACCCTACACTTAGAAGGTGCTGCCCATGAGTGGCGGTATCATGGTTTGGTCACCCTTGGCCACAACCTAATCAGAACATATGAAGAATTCACCAACAAGTTGATTGACAGATTAGACACTAAGGATCCTGAGGTGAAATTCAGGGAACTTTCTCAACTAAAACATGGTTCTTTGGAATCATACATTGGATACTTCCAAAGGCTTTCCATGATGGTGCCCAACATCACTGAAAGAAGATTAGTGGTGCTATTTTCTGAAGGACTAATGGAACCATTGAAGGGATGGGTAAAATCTTTTGACCCACCAATCCTTGAAGAGTCCATCAAGAAGGCTAGAAACATGGAGCTATCTACACCAAGACCCAAGTTTCCATCCAATCCTTTTCCTCACTGGTAAGACAAAAGGCATTCATCAAATCAACACAAGAAGTTTCCTCCTAAGCTGGATGATGATGCTTGAGACAAGCTTAGAAAAGAAGGAAAGTGTTACACATCTAAGGATCCTTGGTAAAAAGTACACAAGTGTTATGGAAGAGGCCATTCTAACCATATGGAGGCCTATTCTGATTATGGATCAGAATCTGATCACTTAGAGCAGCACTCAGAAATTGTTGAAAGTGATGAGGAATGAGAGCTAGACGAGGTGGAAGAAGAGCAGGGAGGTGAGGGCACCTTTGCCCAACTCTCAATTTTCCAAAAGAATGAGTCCTCCAATATTCGTGGCTCGATTGGGAAGCATCGTGTGATTGCCTTGATTGATACTGGAGCAACACACAACTTCATTAATGAAGGGTTGGTTGCAAAGAGGGAACTCAAGACAGAGGAGTTTGAAGGTTTCAAAGTGATGGTTGTTGATGGGTTCCACATTTCTTGCACTCACAAGGCTAGCAACATGTCCTTATACTTGGGTAACCATGAATTCAAAGATGACTTCTATGTCATTAACATTGGAGACACAGATGTCATTATTGGCATTCAATGGCTGCAATCTCTCAGAGAGATATCTCTGAGCCTACATACCAGGGAACTCAAATTCCAATCTGATGGGAAGAAGGTAGTGCTAAGAGGGATATCAAATGGGGGTCCTCGGATTGTCTCCTTCAAGAGAATGGAAAGGTTGATCTGACATGATGCAGTTGAGTGGGTTGCAAAGTGTATGGTTCTTCCAGCTAGCCCGGTTGAAGCAAAGAGGGAGTATCCACCAAACATTCAATCTGTGCTCACAAAAATAAGTAAGGTGTTTTCTGATCTACCACTAGGACCACCTCTAGATAGAGGGTTTGAGCATGTAATTAAACAAAAGGAAGGAGCCAAATCTATAATCACAAGACCATACATATATCCTAAGAAACGGAAAGATGAAATTGAGAAAAACATAAAAGAACTTTTGGAGATGGGTTTCATTCACCCAAGTAAAAGTCCCTTCGCTTCAACAGTTGTCCTTCTGAAGAAGAAGGATGGCACCATCTGCATATGTGTGGATTATCATGCCTTGAACCAAAGCACCATCAAGAATCGGTATCTGATTCCCAAGATTGATGAGCTCATTGATAAGTTGCATGGTGCCAAGTTTTTTTCAAAAATTGACTTAAGGTCAGGATACTATCAGATTCGGGTGAGGGGGCCAGATGTTGAGAAGATGGCATTCTGATGCCACTATGGTCACTTTGAATTCTTAGTCATGCCATTTCGGCTGACTAATGCTCCTGCCACTTTCCAATCTTGCATGAACAGAACCTTCCAGAGGTAGTTGAGGAAGTTTGTGTTGATATTTTTTGATGACATCCTCATTTATAGCAAGACTTGGGAGGAACACCTCAAGCACTTGGAGGAAGTGCTTAGTATCCTTGAAACAAAATTTTCTTTGTGAAAGAATTGTTACCAAGTTTTAGCGTCTTGCTTCAAATTAGTAATCATAGGTGTAATGCCCCGCCACGCAACCCTAGAGGAAGTTTCAATTCACTAAACAAGCATACTAAATTTTTTTAAAAAGAAGTGAATTAAACCCACATGTTCAACTAAATTGACAACATCCCCTAGGGTTAAATAATTGAGATTACTTAAAACCCCATTAACACACATCATCTAAACTACATTGAAAGTAAATAACACAAGTAATAACATTCAACATCATAGAAAGAAAAGAGATATGATAAAGCATTCATTTACATAAATCAATTACAAAGGATCTATTACAATCCTCATTCCCGGAATGAGTACAAATACATAAGTCTGATTATTACAAAGCCCACCTCATACACAAGAGGGGTAAAACAATATCATTACATTATGAGATACAAAGTACAAGAATCCAAAAGTAAGAAATGCGAGATGTCCATCAAGAAGTCTCGCCACCAAGTATTGAAGGTCAAGGGGACCCAACAGTTATGGTGCATGTTCCACCCAACCATGTGGTACCCGAAAGCCCACCCCCCATGCCAGGAGATAGTAACCAAGTAACATGGACGAGAAACCTACTACCTCAAACCAAAGGCAAACTCATACTGATACAAACTGACTCAACCACACATATGCACAATAAAGTCAAAACTCTAATCATGGTTACATTGCTTCCAGACATAATATAATCAAGTGTGCTAAAGAAAACATACGTACAACAAAAACACGGTGTTATCCTAGACAGAGTGTCATCGCAAGGTTCGTCATGAGATATCCTCTGGGCATTCTTCATAGGCTCCAAAAATCCTGGTGGCCTCAACCGAATCCCGGCACTCATACTAACTCAAGCGGAATCAACTACCTCTCATAAGGACGAGGTAGTGATCTTGCCATTCCAGGCCTTCTCACTCACCCCAAGTCTAAACAAACCCTTGTGTCTGTGAGTGAGGTTAATTTATCTTGGTTAATGTGAACTACATCCTAATCCTCTAAGTACATTATTTTAGTTATCACTTATTAAAAATACTTTTGAAGGTTACCCGGTTTACCTCTTTGGGCTCCGGCCCCTAACAAAAGCCACTCTTCTAATTGGATAACACACTACACAATCTAACTCCAAGGGTTACTCAAGTATTACAGAACTGAACCAACATGCTTTCTCCTATCTTAGGAGGCAACCACAAAGAAATCCACTCCAACACTAGGAGGACACTAGATACTTGTAACACTACCCAAGGGAAATCAAAATAATAGTTTAACAAAGGAATGACCCACGTTTAACTGGAAGACTTTACAACACAACTACTCAACAATCATTCACAAACTATTTATTAAAAGATACATCAATGGACTCATGCATTGGCAATGAAAAATACTACATTTGGTTATTCTAAAACCATGTTCCTAATCTAATGTTTCTCACAAAAGAGGAACTATTCCATTCTATACTTTATATTGAACAATAATTCATCATCAAAAACTTAAACTTCTCAACTGAATCAAATCATGAGAGTGATAAATTTAACTATAACTAGTTGTTTAGTTGGAGGATGCTTCTATGTTCAACAAGGTATTTAACTATAATCTCCACAACGAAACATCATGCATAAAACTAATACTTGTTATAAAAAGAAAAATATCTCCCCTTCTCATTTGATTTGATAAAACAACTATATAAAAAAAATCATTCTAATAAGGTTAACTAATTTAATATATAACATTAATTATTTTCATAAAAATATACATATATATTAAATATCATATATATTTAAATATATAATATAAAAAGAATATATATATAATATATATAAAAAAATTAAATATCATATAAAAAAAATTAAACCAAATTAAAATTAAAATTGAAAATAAATTAAATAAACTAAAAATTAAAAATTAAAAAACGAAATTAAAAAAAATCATAAATAAAAATTTTCATGAAACAAAGCTTTTAAACAAAACAAAAATAAATAATAAAAAAATATAAACAAAGGCGGATGTGACAGTGTACCCCGTACCCTATCGCAGTCTGCAGTACCTTCACTGTCGGCGTACCCTACGCCGGCTGTACATACGTACAATGGCCGGGTCAATGGGGGTCGTAGTCCCATTGGACAGTGCGTCCCCCATGCGGGTGGCGCACTGCCCAGTGGGTACTGCGTACCCACTGTGCAAAAGAAAAGTGGGGGGCCAAACCCCCCACAAACATCAAAATTTTTTTATAAATAAAAATTTTCTCAACCAAAAAAATTCGTACGATACGTACGCAGGGTACGAACATACACAGGCCCGTAGGGCAGCCAAAATAGCATTACATAGAAACTACATAAAAAGATTTATATATATGTTTATATAAATTATATATATCATATTCAGAATATGGTATATGTAATGTATATGAACATATATATAATTTTTTTCCAGAATTTCCTCTTCTAGTGAAATTGAAGAAAATAAGTTAACAACCAGAAAATAAATTTTGCAAACATTGAAACCTTTCAAAACAAAGGTTAAATTCTGAATAGCAAATGAAACCATTCCCTTTTCTTGGTGTTTTCAGATAATTCTAAACACAAGAAGATTAATACATTGATCTAGGGTTTTTCCACAAATTTTCTAAAAGGGTTTGCATTTTAAAACACATAAATCTGAATATCAAAATATTGAAGTTTAACCTAGGGTTTCAAGAAAAATCCCCCATTTACAAATCTCTTATCATTTAAACAAAATAGATTAAACTAGGAATAATAAAATAAAGAAATAAAAGAAAACCTGGTTATTTGCAGCCACCAAATTTCTTGATGCAGAATTTCCTTTGAACTCTTCACAATTTCTTTTCCACAATGCAAAGAATTTCCAGCAAGCTTTTATCCAATAGCTCCACCTTCTTCACAGAATATTTTCTCTCCTTTCAATTTAATTCCTCAACCAGAAAATAATTCCCTAAACTTTCATCAAAATCTCTCCAACAATTTTCATGCCTGTCAAAAAAATGAAGGGAGAAGAGTCCCCAAATTTTTCTGCCCTAAACTTATAAAACAACATTTCCTCAAAATTTCCAAAATAACCTAATGTAACCCTAATTCACTTTCAAATGCAAAAATTGAATTTACAAGTTAATTTCATTTCTCCTTTTTGGAAGGCCCTAACTTAGACTTTAAAGTAAAATTTCAATTTCTCATAATTCTCTTTTTGATTTAATTTAATTTTACAATCAAATACACTTACAAAATTATTATTAAATTATCTAATAACTAAATTCAATCCCTTGAGATTTAAATTTAATTAAATAAATAATTTAACTTTAATTAACTTACTTACCATTATTTATTAATTAAATTTAATCCCTTGGGATTTAAATTTAATTAAATAAATACTTTAACTTTAATTAACACACTTTCAATTATTTAATAATTAAATTCAATCTCTTGAGATTTAAATTTAATAAATTAAATAATTCAACTTTAATAAACCTACTTACAATTATTTAATAATTAAATTTAATCCCTTGAGATTTAAATTTAATTAAATAAATAATTTAAGTTTAATTTCAATAATCATTTTAAATATAACCAATGAGCATAACATTAAAATAATATAAAATAAACATTTCTTCCAGCCAATGCAATTTTCAAAAGAACTATTTAAAGGGTCCACACATTTCGAAACATTACATAACATCCAATAAGATACAACATGACTCAATCATCAGAACTGACGACACACTAAGGCTAGTCTGTAGACCTGACACATGTTACCAAGCTAATATCTCCCATTCAACTTAACCGTTGGATCGACACACTCAAACCTATGGAACCAGGTGGAGTCGATGTCATGTACCTGCAACTTGTAATCAAATAATCAACATAATATATGCAGTATATAATTCACACCGTGAAGAAGAAATCTCGGATTCGCAGGGCACTCACAAGCGAGTGATGCGAACCCGTCTCCTTCACCAATACACTCATCAAAGACTGACACTAATGTCATAACAATATTCTCATAAATAATCACATGATAATTCTACTGTCATCATTAATTCATCAAAGCATGTAAAATAAAATCAGATAATCACATCACATAGTAATAGTTGTCGCTCAAGAGTAGCGATCAAAATATCATAATAAAAGATGTGTCCAGTATCACAGTAGTTGCAATCCAAGCAAAGCATAAACAACATGAAACGAGAAGCAAAACGGAAGGGTATTACAATAGGATCAATTACTTGTTGGGGTACAAATTTTTTTATCACAAGTCATTCAACCAAGTTTTGTTCTCAGAATGAAAGTACATTTAGGAATGATTTGAAAAATCATTCAATAGTTTAGACTAAACTGGTTGAATAGTTCAGCAAAGCACAAATCAAATAGGATTTCATTGAAGAAAACAATGTTCAGGCTTAGCCTCATTTGCATAAATTATTTTTATATTAAGTATTGCAGTTTTAAGGAATGTGAGTGCAAAAAATCATTTGATTACATAATATATCTTTTAGAGTAATTGCAATTGCATTGTTTCATTGTGCAAAAAAAAATGAATTCATCAGATAATGGAAGCCAGTGCATATCATGAACAATTTATTTATTGATAAAATGTCCTGTAAACCCACACATGTCGTGGGAGTAGCTTGATTTGTTTCTTTTTAAATGATGAAAGAAAAAAATAATGCATTACACAACTAAAAATAAGATAAGAGTAAGGAGAGAAGGTGATTCGTCATTGCCTGGAATAGCGAATCATCATTGCAGCCAACTTGTTGACCTTATATCCATCTCTAGTATCGGTCTCAACTCCAGCTCCAAGTTTACCTACAAGATGAGGAGTGGTGTTAGAGCAATGAGGGATCACATTCTACCCTATTCCTACATTACCAACAGTAATGGAATGAACATTCTATCAATCATTCGCCAGATGAAAGGAAAAGCAGAGCATAAAAAAAAAAACCATTGAATCTGTTGTTTTTACCAATTGGTTTGTGTTATGTGCAAGTACAAGAAACAAATCAAAAGGAAACCATTGATTCATTTTTTTTTACTAACTGGTTTTCATCATGTGCAGAAATAGGGGATGTAATGTTATTATTAATTCATCAGTTTCAGAATGAGTGGGGTAAAATGCGGCTCCCACAAGGGTAGAGCCCAGCTCATTGTGTGCTTTGTGAAAAATGAATATCACAAGATCAAAATCATGTAGCAGTAAAACCTTCATAAAAGGATTCATTGTACTTTTACATTATATGCAAGTTTTCCTTTTGTAAAATGCATAGGCTCTTTACTGCAGATTTCTTCATGAATAAGTTTCGCTAAGATTGTTACTTATTCATAAGAGCATTAAATGATAAGTACATATTCATCTTTAGAGAACACAATGAAGGTGTTAAGAACAGAGTAGAATAACTGATAGCAATGGAAGTCATAACACTCAGTCATCAAGAGCATAATTTATGATTGCTATGTAAAACACTGATAATCACAATAAATGCAGATCGAGTCTACAGGAAATGAAGAATCTTTGTATCTTTCAAGTGGTCTGAAGCATGATATTTCAGAAATACCAACTACAAAATGATCAAATATAAAGCACTTGGAAGCGGAATGCAGCTACAACAACATAATGACATTATGTCATTTACAAAATTTTGAAGAGATGGAATACAGATTAGCTGTGGCCATGTTTCATAAAGGTTTTTTTTTTATGTTTTTATAGAAATACACATATTTATGATGACAACCATAGAAGAATGATGCCACAACTAGGATTCTCTCAGAGAGTTTCAAATACAAAGTGAAAAGCCATATTTTAAACGAAATAGTGCTTACCACGTTTTTCTGCAAGAGAATTTTCAAGAGAATAGCGTCGAAGATAGAGCTTTCTATATCAAAAGCTCGCTCAAAAGGTTTTATTCATGACGTTGAAATCAGGAAACCAGAATAGAAAAAGAACGAACTTTCAGATATTTTGTTCAAAGTCACAGAAGAACCAAAAGATATCAAAAATGCACAGGATGAGATCATTATGAAGAGATATCGGAGAATACAAAGGTGGTCGTGGCTAGAGAGCTCATAATAGCTTTGAAAGGAAGAAAATACTTCCAGATCTACAATAAAATTGAACTTACCTTGATATTTCAACAATGTTTTTTTTTTTTTTAAACTTCATGAAGTAGCTTAATACAAAGTTTTTTCAAGCTCCAAAGCTCATTCAATGATATCCATGGCACCTAGGATAAAGGCATCAGAAGTTCAAAATACAAGCACAAAAGAAAAGTTTCAGGAAAAAATTACTAGCTATTTGCACAGCCGCGGCTAAAATCTTTGTTAAAGCTTGAAAAGATTTTAAAAAGTGTAAGAAAAATTCCAGAACTGTGAACTTACCATGAGTTACTTTCATTTTGATAACTTCAACTCTTCAGAAAATCTCCTACAGTAGCGTCCAAAGTGCAAAAGTTTCAACTCAAAAGCTCCAGAAAAGGCTTCAAAATGGTGTTTAATCCAGAGATTTCCAGCTATGGCACGGCTAGGGTTTCCTTCATGATGGCGATGCTCTCTCAAAAGCAAGCAAATGTGAAGTGAAATGAAGTCTTTCATTTCATTTTAGGGTGTATACCCTAATAAAATTCGATGAAGTGGAGGAAGGCAATTCTTGCCTTAAGTTTTCTTTAAAACTTTATTCTTTTCCCCTAATGAGGTGTGTGGGTAGGAAAGGCTTTGCCTTAAGTTTTTTTTAAAAACTTCATACATGCATGGCATTTGATATGCCTGTTTATTTTTATTTTTTCTAGGTCATGTGAAGCCTTATTTGGCTTTTTAAAAGTTTTTATTTTACATCTTTTTACAAGTTTAAATAATTTTATTTAAGTGATTAATATTAACCACTTAAATAAAGTTATCTATAAAATGTAAAATTAGAAGTCAGGAATTTATTGGTTTTTGCATTTAAATCAAATTGTAAAATATTTATTTAAAGTGATATTATAAATCACTTTCTAAATAAATGTTATTATAAAATGCAAAAATAGATTTTCAAATTAAATGTTTCATTACTTGCATTTGTTCTCAAAAATGTAAATCTTTTTTAAAATGATAATTATAAATCATTTTCAAATAAGATATTTTCAAATGCAAAAAATGAATAGTCTTGAAGACTTGCATAAATATTGGAGGTGATTGAGAAAGTCTTGCCAACATGTGGAGCAAAGATAGCTGATTTGGAGCACGAAATTAGGTGTTCACTTCTGTATTTGAATTCCTTTTGATTTGACTTGAGTCAAGAAGGGATTTGAGGCTCATGGTAGTTTGGTACTTTCAGTTTTGAGCTTGATTTTTAGGGGTTTCTGTTTGAATACGACTCACTAGGTTGGTGAAACTTGGACAACTCTTCTTGGAGTTGGTTGGCATTGCATGCCTTTTGTGGAGGAGAGATTTGACAACACGAGATTTTGGAGCCAAATTTCAATTTTGAATTTGGAGACAATTTCTATGTCTTTCTCTTCTTTCAGTATGGGGGTTAGTTCTTGTTTTGGAGATTGCTAAGGCAAATACTTCACACTTTTGTAACTCATAATATTTTGGTAGATATAATACAGATCCTCATTTTTCCTCAAATAAAAGTTATTTTTTCTTCACATTTTCTCTTTGTTGTTTAGTAATGGTTGTGAATTGCATGATAAAATCCTGTGTAATCCTCTTTTTTATCAGATTCCTTCCATGCTGAATGCAAAAAGGTCTTATGTCATAGTGCAAGTCTATGTTAGTGATCTCTTTTTATGCTTTTATATTTGTGAAAACATTATTGTTTTCCTTGTGTTTAAACATTAAAATAGTCAGAACCTTTCATAGAATCATTTTTGCAGACATATACTACTGTATTGTGAGATTATTTTGTTCTAATGAGTTTTTTTTGTGAGTTTCAATAGTTGTTGGTCAAAATTCTTACTTTTGGTGTACCACCTATTAATGATAGTTTTAGTTCAAGCATATCCTTCTACTCTTTTCCTCATCATTTTTCCATCTTTTACCAGAGGGAGTTAGAGTTGATCCAAAAAAGATCAGGGCTTTCGTGGATTGGCCAACTCCAAAAAAACTAACCCATTTGAGAGGATTCTTGGGCCTATGCAGTTTTTACAGGAGGTTTGTGAAGGGTTATTCTCAAAGTGTTGCTCCTCTTACTGATCTAACCAAAAAGGGAGCATTCTTGTGGATAGAAAAGGCACAAGTTGTCTTTGATAAATTCAAGAGGATCATGAGTTCTTGTCCGGTTTTGGCCATACCAGATTTTTCCAAACCGTTTGAGCTACAATGCGATGCTTTGGGAGAAGGAGTTGGTGTTGTTTTGATCCAAGAAAAGCACCCTATTGTGTTCGAAAGAAAAAAGTTAAGAGGCATTGAAAGAACATACCCGATCTATGACAAGGAAATGCTTTCAATCATGCATGCATTAGCCAAGTTTAGACAGTACTTGGTGGGGAGTAAGTTTGTTGTCGAGACTTATCACAACAGTCTCAAACAATTCATGCATCAAAAGGACTTGAACGAAAGACAAAAAAATTGGGTGAGTAAGCTATAGGCTTATGATTTCGACATTGAGTATGTCAAGGGGAAGAATAACATTGTGGCAGATGCCTTGTCTCGAAGGCCCCATTTGAGCTCATTATGCGAGCTTACTGTTGATTGGAGAGAGTTGTTGCTTGCTAATTATGCCAAAAATCAGTTTGCAACTAGCATTATTGAAGGTAATTGTCAAGATGAAAAGTACAAAGTGGTTGATGGGTTGATACAATACAAAGAGAGGATCTTCTTGGTGCTCGATTCGAAGCTCAAAAAGAAGGTTTTGCAAACTTTCCATGACATTCCACTTGTTGGTCATCAAGGTTACTTTAAGACTTATCGACAGATCCGTGAAAGGTTTTCATGGAAGGGATTGAAGAATGAGGTGTTGAGCTACATCAAGGAATGCCATACTTGCCAAATGAACAAGAATGAGCACACATACCCCGCTGGTCTATTGCAGGCCCTACCCATTCCCAATCAAAAATGGGAAAGCATCTCTATGGACTTCATCATGAGGTTGCCCAAGACACAAAGGAAGGATTGCATCTTCGTGGTGGTAGACAGACTAACAAAATTTTCTCATTTCTTTGCCATCACTAGCTCATTTATTGCAGATCAGGTAGCCAAGTTTTTTTTTCATGAGGTGTTTCGGTTGCACGGTTTTCCAAAAAAAATTATGAGTGATAGGGACAACAAGTTCCTAAGTACCTTCTGGCAAGAAATTTTTCGGATGAGTGGTAGGGTGCTTACTCCAAGTACCAATTATCACCCCCAAACCGATGGACAAACATAAATTGTGAGCAAATGGTTGGAGGGTTATCTTTGGAATTATGTTTCAGAACAGTAGAAGGCTTGGGTTAGATGGCTTCACTTAGGGGAGTATTGTTATAACTCATCCTATCACATGTCCATTAGGATGTCTCTATTCAAAGCCCTATATGGTTATGAGGCTACTAGCTTTGTAGATTTGGTGTTTGGGTATAGCAAGGCACCTCAAGCCAAAGATATGTTGCAACAAAGTCAGGATATTCTGAAATCATTGAAGAACAACATTCAGATAGCACAGAATCAACAAAATTTGTACGCTGATCAGTGGTGTGTTGAGCGCTCCTTCGAGGTGGGGGACATGGTTTACCTTCGTCTTCAGCCTTACAGATAGTCTACTGTCAAGAAGAGTGGAGCTGAGAAGCTCAAAACCCGTTTCTATGGACCTTTCAGAGTCATCAAAAGGGTTGGAGCAGTGGCCTATGAGTTGGAATTACTAGATAGCAGTAAAGTACACAACGTCTTTCATGTGTCTCACCTCAAGAAGGAATTGGGACATAACATTGTTATTTCATCTAGTCTACCCCCTTTGGATGAGGAAGGGCAGTTGGTGCTAGTTCCTGAAAATGTTATCAATTCCAGAGAACGTTCTTTGAGGAGAAGGACAATCAGAGAATACCTAGTGAAATGGAAGAATTTATTGTTAGAGGATGCCACTTGGGAGAATGAGGAGATTTTGCAGCAT
This sequence comes from Sequoiadendron giganteum, assembly GCA_007115665.2. NCBI lineage: Eukaryota > Viridiplantae > Streptophyta > Pinopsida > Cupressales > Cupressaceae > Sequoiadendron > Sequoiadendron giganteum. Next base: position 175,228,930 of record CM021101.1, on the reverse strand, counting down.
CCTGGTTTACAGTTGCTTGTGGACAAGCAATTTTGGGAAGGGCAGACTGTAATGTCCCCCTCTCAACAATGATCTTGGAGGTGACCCTTAGCCTATTTTCTGAGACCTGTAGGCTACTCGGATGAGAAAATTAGGGTTTCCATATCTAGCAATGGTAGTTTAGCTTTTTTAAAAGTTTTCCCTTGGATTTTTGAGGTTCTGACTGGGGATTCTTTCTGGGTTTTCTGAAAGCTTCGCAACGGTATGGTTGACATGCTATTCTGAGCAACTTCTTGAATTTACTATTTTTAGTAAATTCTATTTTTGGCAGTGGCCCTGTTGGTATCAGTACTTTTGGATTTCCTCTTCAGGCAGTTAGTTAGGAGTGTTTGATTTGGCCATTGGTTGCTTCCTCTAGTGGGACAAGTCATTTTTAAGCAAATAATGTTATATTTTAATATTATGACCTTGGCCTAGTAACATAACTTGATATTGTGTTTAAAAAAGTGGTCTTCATGGGTGGACGCCTCATCGAGAGGTAAGATTAATATTTCGTAAGGTTTAAATTGTGATTTACTTAAGTGGATGCCAACTTGGGGATAAAAGGATTATTTCATTTTATTAAATAATTCTTTCATGAAAAAGGATGCCACTATTGAGGAGGAATCGGAGTCAACATGGAATTTGAATTTTGTTAACTCTTGGAATGAGCGCACTTCTCTAGAGGCTTCTAGAAAGTCTTCTCAAAAGCTATATATGGAGAGGTTGTCTCTTGGGTTCATGATCTTATGTTTTACAGTATTGTTATGCTGCCAGAATGGTGTCAAGATTGCTTTGAGGGATGCACACCTCCTAGTTGGCTTAACTTCTTGCTTGAAAGATAGAAACTAGTTGAGAATAGGTTACTATTGAGTTGTCTTGCATTTTGTAATTGAGTTATTGTATTTTATTCTATTTTATAGTTGTTGTATTAGTTGTGGCTAAACTGGTTTTTCATTCATAATTCTATGGGTGATTTTATTCTGATTATGGGTAGTTGAGGATTGTGATTGGCTGGTTGAGGAGACCCCTTCCACCAACTTTCAGATTTTTGTGTTGAGCATTTATTTTTATATGGAAAAATCGCCCCATCTTGAGGGTCGTACCATGTTGGGAGTGCATTGAAATGCATGCTAAATAAATATGACACATTTTGGATGGTTTCTTGGTCCCATCTTGGGTGCCATCAATATTAGCAATGTTTTCATTTTGTGTTATGTGATTTGAATGAGTTTTGAGAGAGTTATCAATTAATTAGTGAATTTTTATGTTGTTGATCATGCAATTTCAGTGCAGGTCTGTCATAATTAGATTGCCAAAAGTTAGGCTTGTGTGTTGGGTTTGAGTTTGGGGGATCAAGATAGGTCTAGGAGAGTCTCTCCATTTTATTGCAGCACTTTACACTTATTCTTGATCACATGCAACTCTATTATATTGTAAGTTGAACAGTAGTACTGTCAGCATTCTTGGTTGTGCACCATTTCCCACGATTATGGAAGAGACTGGCATCCTTTCAGTCTTTAGCTCAGGTTTACTTATTGCATTCCCCGCTGAACAAGTGGAAGAGGTCGGCTTGCCGCCTATTTACTTATTGTAATGCATTATCTCTTCATCTTTTTGATCGCTTGAGCCGTCAACATGCTCTCGTTGAATAAGTGGTTGAGTTACATCTTACTTTTAGTATTGTACTTCAGTTCTAGTCCTCCCATTGAATAAGTGGTCGAGTGATTGTATTTCCTTTTTGTTTCTTCAGCAAGCTTCAGTTATTCTAACGACCCCCTTTCGTGTATGCTCTCAACCTTGCCCACACTAGGATCTAGGTTGATCAGAGGAAAGGGTTCCTTTCAGTTGGATTGAGTTTTCATAATGTTAATGGGTGATTTGCATTGTGGAAAAATTGAAAAAAATTGGCTTGGTATATTTCAAATAAGTACACAGTGATAGATGGGCTAATGTACTACAAGAAAAAAAAATTCATAGTGCTAAAATTAAAAATCAAGGAGAATATTTTAAGGGCTTTCTATGATACTCCCTTAGTTGGACATCAAGGATATTAGAAAACATATAGGAAGATCTATGATATATTTTCAATGAAAGGGCTAAAAGAGGATGTTCATAAGCATATCAAAGAATTGATGTCTTTCCAACAAAACAAGGGAGAATAAAATTTTCTTGTAGGCCTACTTCAACCACTTTCAATACTTGAATAGAAGTGGGAAAGCATTTCCTTGGACTTTATCACTAGACTTCTTAAGGTCCAAGACAAATATTAATTTATGTAGTGGTGGACATATTTACAAAGTATGCACATTTATTTCTAATTAATTCATAGTTTAAGGCAATCCAAGTAGCATAATTATTTTTCAAAGAAACTTCCATATTGCATGGGTTGCCACAAAACATTGTTAGTGACAAAGATAGTAGATTACTTAGATCTTCTTAGAAGAAGCTTTTTCATTCTGTAGGAACAAAACTCACACCAAATGAAAGCTACCATCCAAAAAAATTTGGTAAAACAGAGATTGTTAACAAGTGGATAGTGGGGTACTTGAGGAATCATGTATCAAATTAGCAAAGTACTTGGGTCAAATGGTTGCACTTGAGAGTATTTTTACAATATATCACATCAAATGTCTATTGGAATTCCTCCATTTTGAGCTCTTTATGGTTATGATGCACTTTTTTTTATTATTTACATACAATAGAGTACTTGCAAGAAGTGATCTCATTAATCAAAGTCAAGAAATTTTGAGATCACAACAAAATAATTTGTAACATGCTCAAAATCAACAAAAGATGTATGTCGATAGAAAGAGAATGGAGATAACATTAAGGTAGGTGATTTGGTTTTTCTAATATTGTAGCCTTATAGACAAAGTTATTTGAAGAAGAATGGGGTTGAAAATATTAATGCCAAGTAATTTGGGTACTATATAATTATCAAGAGGATTGGTGAGGTAGCCTAAGAGTTGGAGCTTCTGCAGGACAACAAAATTCATAATTTTTTTCATGTCTCATGCTTGAAGAAAGTTCTTTGAATCTATTTTTTACCTACAATAGATATACCACCCTTGGATGATGAAGGGAAATTGATTTTTATTCCTAGAAAAGTATTAGATACCAAGAAAAAATGTTTAAAAATAGGAGCATTATAAAATATTTGATCAAGCGGGAGAAATTGCCACTTGGGGATGCCATCTGGGAAGGGCCTAAGATCCTTGAGCATCCTAGTTTACATATCTTGAGGAAAAATAATATTGGGGAGGGATGAATTATCATGCTCCATTTTCAAAATAACAGTTTGAATTGGTTAATTAACCCATTCTCATTTTACTATGGGTTAATAGAAATTTTATAGGGAAAATTAATAATTTAATATTTCAAATTATCCTAAAATTTATAATTTTATGGGATAATTAAATATTAAATTTAATGTTTCCAACTTGAAGGGGTGTTGAGAATCTCCAAGGGATAACTAGGGAATTAACTAGCATTTACTAGAGCATCTTGAAAAATTGTCTTTTTCCCAATTTTAGCTGACAATTACAAAGAAAGAGTAGACTTTGATTTCAAATTGTTTTCCCTCCTAAATAATGGTATGGGGATTTTTGGGCACCCAATTTAAGAAAGCAACATACAAAAGATGAAAATTTCTCATTTGGTATTCATTTAGTATTTTGCAAAAACCCCTCTAGAGCACTTGTATTTTGCACATCTTTTGTGGATGAAAACTCACTGAAGATTATTGTCAGTGGACAAAAACCCATTGATTTTCAAGGTCAATGCATGAAAATCCTTTGGTTCTTGTAGGAATTCTCATAGAGAGATAGAGATTGCATTGGGAATAAATAATTTAGATTAATATAACTTAGTGTTGTATGTATGTTGAATGTTTGAAGTGAAGGGTTTGTGTGGATTATTTTTTTGGCATAGATTTTTGGTTGATGTTTACTATTTTGGGGTAGCCTTTTTGTTGTTCGTTTGTGTTTTTAGATTGGTACTAGTATTTATTCATGTTAATTCTTGTTGATTCTAGCTTATGTGCAGTTTGTGGGATGATCAAGTAGTTTGGTGGTGTGGTTTTGCAGTGCTTTTTGGGTATAGATTGTAGTAATATCCCCATTAGTTGTTGTAGTACAATAGTATATTTCATGTACTATTCATTAGAAATTCTCATTAATAAAAGTTTTGTTGGCGTTTCAAATCGCACCTCTAGAATGCATTCTGGAAACAAACAGCTATGTGCAGTAAACTGCTCTTCGAATTAGGAGGGGAAGCTCCCTCTTTTGCTGAGTTGCATAAAGAAAGTAAAATAAACTCAATTTTGCCTATCTTCTTGGTTCGGCTGCGAAAACATAAGGTTATAGAACACTGGATGTTGCAGCTGAGGTTTTCCCTTTAATGAAACTAGACAGCTACAACTTAACCTACGCTTAAAATGTTTCTACCCTCTCAAGTAAATGTGAGCAAGAGAGTTTAGAAATGAACGAGTTTGATTTATGACAAAGATACTTAAACAAACTTTTCTTCAATGTACATTTTAGGCAAGCTGAAAAAGAGATCATAAAAGTATTACGAAAATATGAGACTTTTATTTCAAGAGCAACAAAGCAAGCTTCAAGGTTTTATTTACTCATAATTCTAACACAAAAAAATAAACGAAAATATGAGATATTTATATCGAGGCAGACAAAGCACACTCAGGATTTTATTCACTTAAGCTTCTAGAACACAGATTACAATTTTGGGACAGCAAGTTGTAGCAAAATACTTGCAACATGTGATCAACCTGATTATAATTGACACATAACACATGCACTAAACAAGGATTTGCAACTAAGGAGGCATGCAAACTTTCTCTTTACACAAAGTGAACAACATTGAATAACAAAGAGAAGGCACTAAAGGCACTTATGTCTTGTTATCACAAGCATGGTTAAACTAAAATGAGCAAACACTGCTCTTATTTATAACTAAGTAGAGGAGTAGGGAACCCTAAAATCTCCTTGCTTTTACAACTAAGACTTGCCAACATGCAATATTTATTTCTAAACCTAAAACAAGAAAACATCTAACACCTAAGAAAGCATATAAAATAGGAAATGCCAACTCATTACATTTTTTTTCCTTCTTCAAAGAATGTATAAGAATTGAGACAAGAGTAGAAAGAAAGCGTGAAATAAGAATGAAAAGAAAGCTTAGAGAAAGCTTCTAGAAGATTTTTGCTTTAAATCTTGATCACATCCACCAAAAAGCGGGAAACTGCCTCTCTATCAGGAGCGTTGATACTATCTATAGCCATATTTCGCTTTTCTAAGATCTTTTCCCTTTTTGCAATCAAACATAGAGAATCTTTGACATCGTCAACTTCTTTATGACTTTTGTTCTTGAAAAACATCGCTGCCTCAAAAGATGACTCACTGATTGATAACTCGGCGGCTCTGCAACTTTTGTGCATTCTGACACTTGTCCTTTCGCTCATACCACTCCTTGTGCATGTTCTTCAACTGAGATGATGATGTTTTATTTCCATAATGGTACCAAAAAGCATTTACCAACATCATTCATTCAGATAATTATGATATAACACTTGTTTGGCTCTGAATTCAATGGGAGAGTACTCCATGCTAAAAAACATGAAGATTGACTGTAAACTTGACTATGCTTTGACAAGCTCAACACAAACCCTAAAAATAACTTGTTGATTTTCTTCGTCAAATAGATGAATATTTTTGAATTTTTTCTTAGATATGGGTTTTTATTAGAATTTCATTACAAGAAGACCCAGATCGTCTGTTTCTGAAATTCTAAATGTAGACTGAAAAAGCAGCAAACCCTAATTTTCTCTGGAAAAAGCAGAAAAAGCTGGCATCTGGGTATTGTTCATAGACACATTCTGGATGAACCCAGTTGATTAGATTTTGAAAACCTCGAATTTTCATTGAAAAAATAGCCACTTGAAGTTTCACTGAAAAAGTTGTGATATGAGTTTTATCCAAAAGAATATTTGAGATAGACCCAGCAGATTAGAAATTGTAAAATTTGAAGTTTTCTCTGACATGCAAAATAAAAAGCAGCTACTACAACCTTGAGAAAATCCTTAAAAAATTATCCAAAAGATCAAACCAGTATAATCTAGCTCGCTAAAAATTGAAAACAATGGCCTCCTTCAAAGATTTGATGTTCTGGATGAAAAAATATGAAAAAACAAGTCTTCTTGAGTGTTGATCTGAAAATTTATTGAAAAACCAGCAAGTTAAACTCTTGAATCTTGAAAATTAAAGGTTTGAAGTTGTTGCTTTGTTTCTCCTTGAAGACCACCTGCAAAAATAATGAATAATGAAACACAAAGGTGCCTTAAATATGCTTTGCCTTGAGAGAACAACCTTCTTTTGCCCTAATTCCTGAAAACCCTAATTCAAGATTGTGTAATGAACTTAGACTTTGGTCTTCAACTTTAATTTTTGAAATTTCCAAAAAATTGACTAAGGCATTGGAAGTTGGGCGCCCTTCTTGGCTGGAGGCGACTATTTCACTCAGTCTTAACCATTTTTTCATCATTTTCAACTTTAACTCAATTTTCAACCCTAGTTTGATTCTGATTTTTGGCCTCCAGATTCATCCAACGAATGTGCTGAATGATTCATCACAGAGCCTGATCGAATTTGACAAAGTTTGTTTGGAGACGTCATCTGCTAAAAACTTCATTTGACCCTTTGAATTGTTAGGTGCCTATCCTTGATAGGGGCGCCCATTTTCTCCAGTGTTAGCCATTTTCATGATATTCAAATTTATGCTTGTTTTCTGACCTTCAGATGAATTCATGATTTCGGGCGTTGGACTTGTTAGATTGGCTGGCTGTCAGGTCCACTGGATAGCTGAGAAGATTCTAGATGGGGTCTCCTGGATACTTCGTCTTCGAAAACTAACATCTGGCAGCCCAAAACCGTAGGCGCCCTTTTTGAGGTATGGTGCCCAAAGCTTCCAGAGATAGTTTTTATTTTGTGATTTCACTGTTGCTTCCAACTTTTTCCATTTCACACACTTTTTCTCCTTTGTTTGCCTTGCGACATCTAACAACTGCTGACTTTGACGGACGAGCTGACAAATTCGTTGGAAAGCTGACGAGAATCTGAACAATGTTGCTTGGGAGAGCCAATCCTGACTTCATCATTTGACCTTCCAAAAAGATGGGCGCCCTTCTTCTCCAGGGGTGCCCATGTTGAGCAGACTTGAAATTTTTTTGCAAATTTCAAAAATCTTCCTCATTTGACGTGTTTGCATTGGCCTCAACTATCAGATGCAAAAATTTTCTAAGGCATGGGAGTATGGGCGCCCTTCTTGACTGGAGGTGCCTGGATTCACCAGACTTAGCCAAAAAATTCGCATTTTTCAACTTTGACAACTTCTCTTCTCCGTTCCTCATTTTTTGTGCACATTTCTCATTAACAGCTTATGTTTGATGCTTGAACGTTTGATTTTGACACCTGGCAAGTGATTGGCCTCCATTAATGACCTTGGATCTCCAAAAAAAAGCTTCTAAAAAAGCAGAATAGACCCAATAGAGTAAAACTGATCTTTTTGTGATTCTGACTGCACCAGCCTGATGACGAAGTATTTTAAGCCAATCAAAATCAGTCTCAACCCTAACGGCCAAACTTTCTATTTTTAGAAATTTTCTATTTATAGAAAATTTTCCAAGTATCCATTTCTTGAGAAACCTAGAAAAAGTTTCTATTTTTAGAAAATTGCTAAAAATATAAATTTTCCTAAAATTTAGGGATAAAAAACTAAAATCTAGGTATTGTTGGTTTGATCGCTCTGAACTAACCCAGATTGCCTGATTTTGAAATTTCGAAGTTTTTGACCCTCATGCAAGACACACAAATCCCAATTTTGGCCTTTTATGACAGATTTAACAGTATTTGTACTCATTTCTTCAAAATGCCTAAGTGTAGTGAAAATTTTAATTTGGGGTACAACAAGTTTCAAGATGTTTGGGTGTGAAAATTTATGTAATTGGGTGCTAGTTCATTAAAAAAATTAATTACTTATGGATACTTTGATATATCTTTTTCCAACCTTTTTTGTTATAAATAATTTTTTGGTAGATGACACTGCCATCCTTGATCAAGAGAAAATTAAAGAATCCTTCTTTAATTTCTATAGAAACTTATTCTCTTTAGAAGGTAACATCGTGGATACTCACAAGGCAAGAGATCTATGCAAACAAATTATCCCCAAAAAGCTATCTGAGGGGCATGTCACCATTCTAGATAAGGAAATTACTAGAGAAGAAATAAAAAATGCTATCAAAAAATTAAATAATGACAAGTCTCCTGGGGCAAATGGCATCCTAATGGAATTTTACAAACAAAACATTGAGTGGATCAATGACGATCTTCTCTAGTTATATAAATAAGTTGCCGATATGGGGTCTTTGGGGAAAGAGATCAACAAAGGAATAATCAAATAAATACCCAAGGAAGGTGATAAAACTCTCCTAAAAAGTTGGAGGCCCATTACATTACTGAATGTCTCATACAAGATATTGGCTAAAGCTTTAGCCAATAGATTGGTAAATATCCTCCCCAAATTCATAAGCATTACACAAATTGGTTTTATAAAGGGTAGATATATTCTAGAAAACTTGGTAACCAATTGGGAGGCCATGAATTGGGCCAATCTCTCTGACCATAAGGTAGCTATGTTTCTTCTAGATTTTGAAAAGGACTATGACAGAGTAGAGTGGGACTTTTTACTCTTAACATTGGAAGCATTTGGATTTCCAATAAGGTTTTCCCATTTGGTTAGAACTATTATGAAGGATGCTACTGCCCAAATTGAAATAAATGGCTCATTGACTAAAGAATTCATCCTTGAAAGGTCAATCAGGTAGGGGTACCCTCTTGCTCCTGCCTTATTTTTTATTGCTTTGATGTAATTTTCTACCTATTAAGAGAAAACTTAGCCTCCCCCAAGGTTAGAGGCATTTCCCTCCCCAACAAGGATGAAATCTTAAATCTGTAATTTCTAGATGATACAACTATTTTCTTGGATCTAGAAGAGAAGATGAAATCCTTAATGATAAAACTAAGCCTATTTCGCAAAGCCCTAGGGGCTAAGCTTTCAAATGCTAAGTCTATTATGTTGGGATGATAAGATACCCTGCCAAACTGGCTAGAGAAATTTGAATTTCAATGGGAGGCCCCTCTAAATAGGTGAGGTACCTTGGGATCCCATTTTCTGTGAACCCTTGCCTATAAGACATGTGGCAATGGATTAAGGGAAAGATAGAAAATAAACTTGAGAAATAATATAAGAATTATCTCTCACTGGTAGGTAGGATGCAAGTGTTTCAATAAATCCTAGCATCCTATAGCATATACTACTCTTCTACCTAGATCTTTAACAGTTACTAGATAAATGAAATTAAAAAAAATATCAAGAGTTTCCTATGGTCAAATGGAAGGGGAAGAAAAACAACACTCAGTAAAGTGGGAATGGTGTTGTGTGGATAAGGCCAAAAGGGGTTTGGTTTTGAAGGACCTAAAATTGCATGGAATGATTCTTGCGACCAAGTGGATTCTTAACTCTCTAGAAGGAAGTGAACCTTAGAAGGTGCTTATAAGTCATAACATTCATTTGGCGGTTCTTAGGCAAGCCAAATCATGAAAGTTTATCCCCTTCAGTGACTTAGTAGTTGACACTTTTCTAGTAGTTCCTATAGGATCTGTAGTCTTCAAGAGTTTGTAGAAGGCATGAGAATATATCAATGTAAATATCAACAATAAAGATATAATAAACAACAACTTAAACATTTTTAAGGAAAGGTCCATTTGGTAGAATCTAAAGCATAGAAATAAACCTCTAGCACTCATGCAAGGAGTCTTAGAAAAGTGTTGGGAAGCCAAGGGCATTGAGAGCTTTAAGATATCTTATTTGATGGCCAAATTAAATCTTGGACCTCCCTAAGTAGTGAATTTGACCTCCCCCCTCCAATTGGAAAACATACTCCATGCTTAAAGGAGCCTATGAGGTTCTTCAATTGCCTAAGACTTGCAATAAAAATAAATATTATTTTAAACACTTAAAATAGAAAGATGGCACACCTATTCAAAGGATAAATTCAAAAAAATTATAAAGCTTCAAGTAACAATAATGTTGTGTTTGAATCTCTTAACCAAGGATGGAATCTATCTCTATGTGATAAAAATGGTAGAATGTTTTCACCAATAATTGGTGTAGTAGAATTGAACCAAAGAAAGCTTGCACTTTAAATGTTTATTAATTCTTCAGAAGTTACCTTATAAGATTAATCATTATGATATTGATGTATGTGCAACTCTTGTAAGCAACCTTAAACCATTAAGCATATCTTCTTTGAATATTTGTATGTAAAATAGGTTTGGAACTTGTTTTGCTTTAATCTCAAAGGTTTGTAAAGGTAACATAAAATGAAATGAAATATTATCGGGTAAAGTGGATGGATTGAATAAAGAATGTAATCTTTTTTGGTTCATTCTTACTAATGAAATCTTATGGAAAATCTGGATTAAAAGGAATGAGGAAAAACTATAGGGTGTCAAAAATCACTTACTGAGTTTTATAAAAAAATAATATTTTATAATATTGCTATGCAAGTAACAATAATGATGGAAATATCAAAACACAAAATTTTAAAGCTATTAGAGGAAGGTACAATTCATGTTAACGCAAAGGAGATTAAGTATGGACACACATGTGGGAATTTGATAAGGATGCAAGCATTCCCCTACTAAAAGGAATGGTAGAACTCCTAAAAAGCTACAACCAAGAGAATGAAAACAAGGCTAAGAAGGAAAAACACAATGCTAGATTCCACGTTAATGAAGGCTCAAACCTAGTTGTGGAAGTGGCTCGCTCGAATGAAGACCTCTCTAACATTTACCCCCCTCTTGGCTGGGGAGAATGGGATACTTATGTAGAAAGCAGAGCAGAATGATGACAATCAACTTGATAATCATATATAATGTCATTTTTTTAATAATACTTATTTATAACAAAGTTCAAGTAGATGGTTGAATGATGTAATCAATAGTACCTAGTAGGTAGCAAGTTGTAGATTTTATAGCTTATAGAACAATACCTACAGGATTATGTAGAGCCAGTTGGTAATAAAACTCAGATGATGCATTAGTGTAAAAGATTTTTGCTCTATCTTTAATACAAAAAATATGTTTTTTAACTTTAGTTTGTCACACTTTTCCTTTTCGAAGAATAATTATCTAATTTATTTCATTGTGGATATTACAAGATATATGTCCAAACCAAGTAAATAACATTACACTACTATGAAAGGGATTTTTAGATATCTATGTGGCACATTAGATTATACAATTTGTTACCAAGGAAGATAGGATGAAAATACCACTTTGAATTTGTAAGGATTTGTAGATTTTGATTGGGTTGGACATATTGATTTTTAAGGGTCTACTAGTGGATATGCATTCAGTCTTTCTAGAGTAGTAAGTTTGATGAGTAAAAGACATATAATGGTTGTATTATCTACAATAGAGGAAAAGTACATGGTAGTTACTCATGCCTATAAGAAAGTAGTGTGGCTAAAAGGGTTGTGCTCAATAGTTGGTTTGGTACACAAAAGATGGGAAGGATTCATAGTGATAGTCAAAGTGCAATATATTTGGCCAAGAATATTGGTTATTATGCTTGGTCAAAGCATATTACAGCACTATACCATTTTGTGAGAGAAATGATTGAAAGTAAACAAATATTGTTAGAAAAATTGACATAGAAAAATAATGTTGATGATTCATTGACAAAAGTTGTGAATACTAAGAAATTTTACCTAGTGAAAGAAATCAATGGACATGGTTATTCTCAACAACTGATACTTTGAGTATGTCCCTTACAGAAAGTATTCAACAAGTGAGAGAAAGTTGGATAAGTGTTGTATATTGTCCATGTTTAATAGGCAAGATTGGATCAGCCATACAGTTTTTGAAAAAATATTTTTCAGTTTTTCCTATTTTTTCCCATGCTTTAAAGCATTGTGTTCATCTTTTGCATGATTTCATGCAAAGCATAAAACCACTTTCAATATGTCTATGTATATTCACACATTTTTAAGAGTGAAATAAGTGATATTCATTATTATACCAAAGAATGATTGAATTTTTTTAATAGTGAATAATTTTACTATACCTGAAAAGATTTTTCAAGATAAAAAAAATTGTATATTATCTTTACTTTCCATTATTATGTTATTTTTCAAAAAAATATATACACCACTTCTGTTTAACTACTTTATTGTTGAGTTTCCTTTACAACACTTCATTTTATATTATTCAATTCAAAAAAAATCTCCCAATTCGTATTCTAAAATCTTTATTTAAAAATAGTGAATTACTTTTAAAAAAATATCAAATAAAGAGCCGTTGAACCTCATAACTCATTTCAAATTGATCAATTGCAAGAAGAGATCTCTGAAGTCCTCGGATATGTTCTAAAGCCTTTCGTTTTCTTGTCAGTTATTTCCTTGTTGATCCCTTCTTGGCATTCTTGAGCACTGTCTACAGTTCTTGTAGAACCTATTCCGAGGATTGGAGAGATCTCTCGCAAATGTTTACCATTGAGAGATTCTCTTCTAACAGAGTGAATATATACGACAGCGATTTCATCCTCTTCGCAGAGAATCTCTGTATAATTCTACTGGGTAACAGTCTTGGTTTGGTTTTGGGTTTCCCCTGGTATTGGTATTGGGAAAGGGCATATCTCTCGTCACAATTACATTATCCTGTTCAAATAAATTGGGAAACGAAGCGCGCCTCTAGAATTCAATTTCATCAAAATTATCCTTTTAACTCGAGCATTGCAGTCATGGAAATGCTTTAGAAAAGAATTCAAAAATCAGGTTTGCCTCCATTGCATTACTCAAAACTGAAAGATATATATTTATTGTTTTTCTTTAAACGCAGCAATGAAAGCACACCATTGTTAAATTTGAATTTCTATAAAATTTACCATCATATTATGTTTTTTTGTTTTTTGACTTTTAGCCCTATTTTGATAACACTAGATGGTGCCTTTTTTTCTTTTTGGTGTGTGTAAAATGCTGTCATGTTGTTTTCATTAATATTGAATCTCCTATACAGTTATCCTTCTTATTATTTTTTATTATTATTTAAAGATAGAATACAGATTTACAATTGTTTTTATATCTGGTTATTTTTATTAAGTAATTTTGCATTAGAAATTCTGAAAGAATCCCAGAATTCAAAACCCTGTACACCTCTGCTTCATTTAAAATATGAAAATCTGTCTTAGCATATTTCTTAAATTTGTAGGATAAATTAATAACTCCATTAAGTAGGGTTATTTGGATGCATTTTAGTTCATCTTTAAAAAATTTACCACAAGGTTTTTCAAAGTTTATGTTATTATAGGGAAAAATCTTTCAGTAAAGATTGATGATATGGTTTATAACTTTATAAAACAGGGTGTCGGATGAAAGTTATACCAAAACTTTTGAATACACCAGGATTTGAATATTCTATGATAAATTATTTGCTTAGAATCTTAGATCAAGATTAAAATCCTGCTAATCTCTATAAGAAACCTGATTCATCATGCTATAAAGGAATTTCTGAACATTGACAGACATGAGATTTCTGACCATTGTTACAAAGACATTTTTGATCATTGGTACAAAGGCCATTATAATTCAATTTTACTGTCAAATTTTCCTATTAATTTCAGCATAGCAGTCATGGAAATGCGGCACAGAGAACAACCCTAAATTCATGTTTGCCACCATTGGATTATTTCCAAAAAATGGAACTAGAAAGAAATATAAATATTATTTTCCCTTAAATGCAGTAATGAAAACAGAGCACTGTGAAATGTTGAATTTCTGCTACGTTTATTGTCATTTTATTTTATTTTAAAAACATTTCAACCCTCATTATTTAACATTAGATGCTTCCATTTTTTTCTTCAATTAAAACACAGTCATTTTTGTTTTTTGTGAGCTGCAAAATCATAAAATCGAACTTCTTTATTTATTCTTCATATTATTTCTTTTGTTTACAGTTGATATTTTTGTCATCGTAGTCTAAATAGTTTCTTAGGGGTCTTAAGTTAGGTCATTGAAGGCATGATTCTTAGGTCTTAGGCGCCATAGAGTCAAAAAATGAAAAATGAGCTTTTAATGTATTCCCACGCCACTCATGAAGGAGGGAAAAAGGTTTGGCGTGGAGGCTGCCTCTTGCCTTCCTGAACTCCCTCCACATTGAAGACAAGGAGAAGAAGCAAGGGCACATTGCAGAGAACAGACAGAGGAGTATGGCATGTTACGTGGAGAATGGAGAAGTACTCCCTCCACATTGAAGACAAGGAGAAGAAGCAAGGGCACATTGCAAGAACAGACAGAGGAGTATGGCGTGTTACGTGGAGAATGGAGAAGTTCCAGGAATTGATTAACTCTTGCCCACGTTGCATCCCTACATGGTTTCATTTACACTGCCAAGTATCCTCTTCTAGCTTCATTAAGTCTGTTAAAATGGTTTATATATGCATTACAGACCTGTAGAATGCTTTTGTTGAATAAGAGTCTTCCCATTTTTTCATATGATCATCTACCATTTTATAATTTGATTGGATATATATGTGAAAGAACACTCTCAAATGCCATTAAACAGTCAAAAATGTCCAAAAAAAAACAGTGAAAGAATGCCATGAAACTCTAGGAGCCTAAGTGAAATTCATGACAGACCACAGTGTTATGACTGTCATCACATGTGTAATTGCTTTCAAAAAGGGATGTCTCTGTCATTATGTTTTCAAAGTTTGTAAAGCAGCATATGGCAGTGGTCTCCAAAAGGTTAGGGTTGTAAACACGAACAAGGTATATATTGTCCCATTCAATCAGCCCTTACTACGTAATCAGCCAAGTATTGTGCCTTTGTTATGATGTGTATAAGAAGTCTTCAAAACCTAGTTAGTCTTGTAAACACTCCGAGAGTCTGAGTATTCATAAAGAGTGTCTAAACAGTGCTAAGGCTTTTAATGGGAGTTCAAGAAGTCATTGGTACGATTACGAATATACTTTTATTTGTGCCAAAATGTGCATGAAGGTTACTCTAAGTCTATTCAAACCTTGCAAGGCCACAAACTTTGGACAGGCCAGAGACAAGTAAAGGATACCATTTGTGAACTGTTAGATGACAGTGAGCAAGATTGTGTAATGACAGTGTTAAGAACAATTGCAGTCCTTCACAGAGTAGTCATCATGAAGTATAGTGATAGGAAAGTCATATGCAAGTGATGAATGCCAGTCTATAATGAAAAATGACAGTCCTAGGGCAGATAAAGGAAAGATGGCAGTCCTCCAAATAACTGTTTATTTATGACAAGTATAGGGCGGTCTATGGAGGGCAGTACAAGTGCACAGTCAAAAGGAGTCTAGAAGATAGTGTTACCTACCATAGCAGCCCAAAAGGGAGGATACACTTAGAGACAAACACAAGTGATCAATCAATGACAGTCATGACATTGGGTCAAATGCCAAATCACAAATGGCAATCCATGAAGGGCATACGGTCAGGAAGAGAATCATGACAGTAGATAGAAGACTAAAAATGATTGCCATCACAAAGATACGATTATCAAAAGGTATTGTGTCAGTGCTAGCACCTGAAAGTTGTGTTTCAAATGATCAAGAGCAGGAAAGAGGCTGTGATAGTGTTGACTATGAATAGGGCAGCGCTGCAGGTAGGCCTACCAAGACATGATGATTGAGGACAGTCCTTACAAAATGATAGCATCCTTGAGGAATAAAAAACAGTCATAAAGAGGACAGTCATGTTGTAAAATTATTGCCATTGATGTCAAAGGCAGATTAAAGTAAATTGGCCGACTGTTTTTTGAGGTGTTGAAATTAAATTAAAACATATTTCATTTGGCCGACCTATTTTGGCACTCAATAATGCATCAAACAAATTATTTTTAAATGACATGGGCCGACCCATGTATAGCTGTCTTTCTTGCTTTTGGTGCCCAATTTGAAGACCTGAAAATTCAAATAAATATATTATATTTCTTGCTGTGGGCTGACCTAGGTTTAGCAGATTTAATTTGCAAATAAATAGTTTAAATAAGGGGCTGACCCCTTGCATTTGGGCGCCCAAATTGGTATGAAGAGCTGCACATAAATCAAAAGTCGCCTCCCTTGCAAAGTGATATGTCCTTTCAATCAGGTCACCCCCTTTGAGAAGGTATAAGAGGAATTTGTGAAGTATTTTTGAAGGCAAGAAATAATTGAATATTCTTCAGTATTTAAGAGCAGGTTTAAAAGAATAAAATCAGAATTTTGGAGCAGGCATATGGCAGATTTATGAGCAGATCTGTGAAGACATGATGGCAGGATTTTGAAGACAAGTGCAGATCTGAAGAGTATAATTTCAGATTTAAAAGTGAAGGAGTGCAGATTTGTGAGTGAATTTATATCAAATTTGTGAGCAGATTTATATCAAAATTTGGGGAGATCTGAAGGTGATATCATTGAGCATATCTAAGGAGCCTTTTGTGGTAGATTTGTGAAGTGCTTTGAAGCGGAATTTATTTGAAGGAGCTCCAAACAACAATCATTTTATTTCTTTGGAGTTTGGTGCCACTAGTAGTGAAGATCAAGAGGTTGGTGCCTCTCACTCAAGAGGTTGAAGCCTCAATAGGTTGGTGCCTATATGACAATGGGATTGGTGTCTCTTGTGGGTTAGTGCCTACAAAGTTTGTAAGAAGATATATATAAAAACAATATTTTTTCGTGGTTTTTTCTTGTGAGGGTTTCCACGTAAAATTATGTTTGCATCTTGTGTTCTCTATTGTTAGATCTTGCATGTGTGGATACTTTGATTACTGCTTTATGATTGCCAAAGTTAAAAATTGAAAAAAAATGGTCTTATACTGATTCACCCCCCTCTTAGTATAAGTGTGTGTGTGTAGAGCCAGGTTCCTTTGAAAGCCACACTGCTTGAAGGAAAGACCTTAAGAACACACATACTAGGTCAAGAAGGGTTTTCCTCAAGCCAAGCACCACCGTTTGATGGGAGCAACTATGCTTTTTGGAGTATGAGGAAGCACATTTATTTGATGGCCCATGGATTTGATATATGGCAATCTTGTGGATGGTACTCACTCGACCAATGGATCAAGCTAAAAAGAGGGCTAGTGAGAACAATGCTAAAGCTATGAATACAATTCCAAGTGGTCTAATTGAATTAGAATTTCTCAAATTTATGTATTGCACATTAGCACAAGAGATGTGGGATAAGCTTCAAAGGACTTATGAGGGAGATGACAAATTGAAAAAGGCAAAGCTCCAAACCCACAGGAGACAATTTGAGAGTTTGAAGATGAAGGAAGATGAGAATGTTGCCACCTACTTTCTCCGTGTGGATGAAGTCATAAATACCATTCGTGGTCTTGGAGAAAAGATTGAGGATGAGGTTGTTGCGCAAAAGGTTTTAAGATCTCTACCCATGAGATTTGATGAAAAAGTTTTCGCCATTGAAGAAATGAAGGATCTAAGCACTTTGAAGATGGATGAGTTATATGGCATACTTACTGCTTATGAAATGAGGACTAAGAAAGGAACATCATCAAAATGTGAAGTCGCCTTTAAAGCATCAAGAAAGATGAAGAACAAAGGACACATATCAAGTGAAAGTTCAAGCGATGAGGAAGAGGCTAACTTTGTGAAGAAATTCAATAAAGAAATTCATTATAACAAGAAGAATTCCACTCAAAGGAAATTTGAAAAGAATAATTTCCTAAGACATAAGAAGAGCCTATAACTTCGTTTGAGGAAAGTGATGAAATTTTCTTCGAAAGTGATAAATAAATGCACTTCGTGGCCATGGAAACAAAAGAAGAAGAAGCTCCAAGGTGCAAAGACAAAGGGGATGAAGAGATTGAAAGTGAGAAAGATACTATAGCAGATCTTGAGGTAGAACTTACTATTGCCATAGAGGAAATCAGAAGACTCAAGAAGTGGAATTCTAAGTTGAAAGACCAAATTCGAGAAGACGGTGAAAAGTCCGAAAAGATAATTTTGGATTTGAAGACTCAAGTTGAAGAAGCCAAATGCATTGAAGATGTCTTAAAAGATCAGCTAAAGGAAAAAGAATTGAAGTGTGAGAAGCTTGAATTTGAAATTGTTTCCTTGAGAAAGGAGCTAGAAAAGACTAAAGATCAATTCAGCAGAAACATAAAGTTTGATAAAATTTCCAAAATGTTAGAGGATCTTATCAACTCACAAAGATCACCATTCATAAAAAGTGGTCTTGGTTTTGATGGTGAAAGTTTGCAAACTACAAAGACATTGGAAAGTAAGAATTATGCGATGGCCCTCAAAATTTCCAACAAAGAGGTGAACAAAGAAGAGAAAAAAGAGGAAAACAAGGAGGATAAAACCTCACAGTTTTAAAGAACTAACAAGGACAACCTCAAATGGTCCTTTCCTCAAAGGAAGCCACTCACAACTAGGTTTCGATATTCTTTCCATGGTTATTTCTTTTAATATAACTAGTTTGGGCATAAAGCATTAAATTGTAGAGTTTGCACAAGGAATGATTTTGAATTCATGAAGAGGAATTATAATTCATTTGCTCCTCTAATGGATTATAACATTATATGTCACAAGTGTAACAATTTTCGGCACACAACACGATTTTGCAAAACTCTTTTTCCTGAACCTTCGAGACAAAATAAGGAGAAGGATATTTGTGACAAGAAAAAGGATGAATCAAACAAGGTTTGAAAACCGAAGGAACAAGAAATGAAAGAAAAATCCATGCTTGTATAAGTTGCTCTACATGCTCAATAGACAAATGGTATATTGATAGTGATTGTTCAAACCATGTGACTGGTGACAAAAGAAAATTTCTCTCTAAAGAAAGTGAATGAAGGAATGGTTAAATTTGGGGACAATGCTACAACATGCATAAAAGGCAAAGACGCACTTAGTCTGGATAATGGAAGAAATAAAACTAAGGATGTCTTATATGTTGAAGGATTGAAGCATAATCTCCTAAGTGTGAGTAAGTTGTGTGACCAAGGGCACACCTTCACGTTTCATTCTAAAGGATGTAAAATCATGCAAGATGGAAAATTGATAGTAGATGCTTATAAAAATAATTGTAATCTTATATTCTCAATGAAGTTAAAAGTGAGAAATATTATATGGGGAAAGAAGATAAGAGTTGGTTGTGGCACAAAAGGATGGGAAACTTGAATTTTGACAACATTGTAAAGATCAGCAAAAAGCAAGCAGTAAGGGACATGTCGAAGATACCAAAGCCCTCAACTGTTATTTGCAAACAATGTCAATATGGCAAACAAACAAGGTCAAGTTTCAAATCTAAGGAATATTCTACGACAAATCCTTTGGAACTTGTTCACACTGATTTGTGTGGGCCAAAAAGGATGAAAAGCTTGCAAGCTGAGAGTTATTTCATGTTGTTGATTGATGATTATTCCAAAATGACTTGGGTAGTTTTTCTTAAAGAAAAAATTGAAGCAATAGAGAAGTTTAAGGCATTCAAAGCCTTAGTAGAGAATGAAACAGGGTTGAAGATCAAGTGCCTTAGATTTGACAGAGGAGGAGAATTTGCCTCAAATGAATTTGAAGAATATTGTGAAAGGCATGGGATAAGGAGACAATATTTAGCTCAAAGAACTCCACAACAAAATGGAGTAAGTGAGAGAAAGAATAGAACCATTCAAAGTATGGCAAGAGCTATGCTCAATGAATCCAAGATAGTTGATACTTTTTGGAAAGAAGTAGCTCATATAGTCGTATACATTTCAAACCAAGCACAAATCAAGGTAAACAACAACAAAACTCCATATGAACTTTGGAAGGGAAGGCCTGCATCAATAAAGTACTTCAAGGTTTTTCAGAAGCAAATGCTATAAATGAAGAGACGAGGAATATTTGGGAAAATTCGATTCAAGAAGTGATGAGGGTATCTTCCTTGGATATTCCACAAGGAGTAAAGCTTATAAATGCTACAACGAGAGATTGCACAAAGTTGTTGAAAGTGCAAATGTGAGGGTTGACGAAGAAAGGCATCAAAAGGAGATAGTACAAGAAATTGATTATTGAAAGGAAGAATGTTACAAAGAGAAGAAACATAGGAAGAAATTGAAAACCAAGAAGTTGAGCAAAGAAATTCGAAGACTCCATCAAAGGCACCACCCAAGAAAAACATCTAGATTTGTTCAAAAGAACCATCCTGAAGATCTAATTATTGGAGACAAAGACACAAAAATTCAGACAAGAAGAAGACTTGCAATTACAACAGAACATGCAAATCCATGTTTGCTTTCCAAAGTTGAACCAAACAACGTTTCAAAAGCAAGTGAAGACAAATACTAGATCAAGGCTATGGAGGAAGAATTGGATCAAATAGAGAAGAATGAAACTTGAGAGCTTGTCCCAATACCTAAGGACAAGGACGTCATTGGAACCAAGTGGGTGTTTTGAAGCAAGCTGAATGAAGATGGGGAAGTCACAAGGAATAAAGCTAGGCTTGTGTGCAAAGGATATGCACAAGTTGAAGGAATAGATTTTGAAGAGACTTTTGCCCCTATTGCAATATTAGAGGCTATCAAAATGTTCTTAGCTATTTCAACTCCAAGATATCTAATATATATACCCAAATACATCTGCACACATCAATTAGGTTGGCCTAATTAGATGTAAACAAAAATAATTCATAATAGCTTTTGTCGGCACCACACATGATTCAAAATCATTTTTGCGCCCAAGCAAGCCATGCAATACTTGAGTTAGGTTGGCATGGATCTAAAATAGATCCAACAAACATCCGCAATGTATATTCAATCTTCTCAACACATATCATGTATTAGGTCAGCTAGGAATTAGACCTAATCACAAAAACTTCCAATCATACACATTCTTCCCAATACACACACCTTCCAAATTCGATATTTCTTCAATTTCACATTTTTCCAACATCAACCTATGTATGTACACTTCATACTCATGTTGCCAAGCTGCATCAACAATGACAGACTTCCAAACTTCCAACAATCTCCCCCTTTGTCATTGATGGCAACATGCATATCAAAAACATTTTCCATGTCATGAATCAAAACTTGCAAAACTTATTTCTTCCTAGCGTTAACTCCCCCTTTCATAATTAACCTTGACTTTCCAAAAAGTATTTTCCAAACATTCAAAGTGTATTAAAAAAATGTTTTTCTTTCCATTGTCTCTCACATTATCTCTTCCCCTTTGACATCAATGGAAAAGGTCATGCAAGGGTCCTAGCATGCTTCCCTTGGATATATGTGTGTATGCATCATCTTTAGAAAAAGATAATTGATCAAAAGGATTAAGACATATCAACCTAAAGATGTAGATCCTTCGAGATTCTTCAGAGTATCTTGCCAAGTAGATTTTCCTTCTTCCCAAGAACTTTTTGCATGTACAAGGGTCTTGTATAGTAGTTCAAGCTTCGTTAGAGATTCTATTCCTTCTTCCATAGTGTTGGGGCTGAGATTTATTTTTGATACTTTATCAACACTGGTAAGGGCATTGGATTTAGGAATGTGCCTTGTCTTTACTAAGTTCCTTAGTGCCACATATTGCTTGATTATCTTTGTCCTCTGATTCTGTAAGGTAAAGAAAGTGCCTTGCAGTTGCATGATGTAAGACCATTTTTTATTGTTCTGGTCATTTTCCAATTCATAAACATCTGCTTGAGTGCGTATTCAAATTTCAGTATGACTCATTTCATCCTTTGTATTTTGTGTCCAGTTAGACCACTTTAGACAATATGATATTAAGTCCTGTGCTTCTTCTTCACAAGATTGAACATCCTTTAATTCCTTCAAGACTGTAATGTGCATTTGCACATTTCTCTTTGATATCCTCTAGATTCTCCTCTGGAGTCCTTGCTTCTGACTCATTTCTAGTTTGTTCTTTTAGTTTGGAGATGTATGCTTTCAACAAATCAACCATACTTCTGAAATTTTCTATGTTAGACACTGATGTATTAATACTTGCACCGAGAATTGCCTCTTGTAACAATTTTATTACTTCATCCAAGCCTTGTGTACTTTTGCTTTCATGCTCATGTTGGGTCACATCGATTTGAAATCTTCCTTCTTGTTTTGCAACCTCTTGTTTGATCTCAATTGGAGGGATAGCAACACTTTTTCTTTTCTTACTTGTTCTTCTTGAACTATCGGAGGCTTCAGTTATAGATTTGTCCTCTAGACCTGTTCTGCTAGGGTCCATTGGGCTTCCTAGAAGAACTTTTGCATAATGATCAATTTCCACCTCAATCACTTCATAATCCAACTCAAAAATCCAAACAAGTCTAGGCTCAATTGCTTCCATGTAACAAAAATCAGTAGAGACAAGGAAATTGATGTCTCCAGAGTATCTTTCCACCACACTCTCAGGTATTCTTACTCTCTTATTCATCCTCATCTGAAACATTCTAAAGAATGTTGCAAGAGCATCTTCTTGAGCATCCGATCCACCAAGATTCATCATAAGATTTATTATCTAATGTGCTATTGGTTCTGTATTTGACCATTCTACTTTTCCAATTATCGGTATTTCCTTCATGAAGTAGAAAAGTAAGCAAACTATGAAAGTATCGTACTTGAATGTATTCTTTTTTTTTCTTTTGATTTCCTTCAAAAATTTCATCAAGTGTTGTCACAGTCACTCACAAAGATCATAATCAACACCATTCTCAATCATGTTAAATGCAATGTGAGCAGCAGTAGTAGAAACTATATAGTCATCGTTAGGTAGGTAGATTTAATGTCCAACAAGCATTGCGGCATATTGGATAGTTGGATTTCCAAATGTACTCAAGGTGAGTTCCTTTCCTTGGAGGGTTGCACCAGTCTTTTCAATTAATTCTTGGTCATTCATAGACTTCCGCCTTGGAATTGTTATTTTTAGATCAGATATGCACAATAAGTAGAAAAATAACACAGAACAAGAGACACAGTATTTTATCCTGGGAAACTCCTTCTACTCAAGGGAGAAAAACCTAACAAGACTTCAATAATAATAGATCAAATACAACAGTGCAAAAACAACACTTAAGAATCAAGCCTAGATAGGTAGAATACAATGAAATAACCCAACACTGAAGTAGTGCGAATTTTTGAGCAGAAATAAATCTCCTTCTTGAGCAACGAATCTTCTTCTTGATCACAAAAGAATGAATGAATTGAATTGATGATGAATGAGGAGAGTCTCTCTCCTATTTATACAATTCCAAGTGTTATACTCCACTTGAGCCGACCCAGCAAATTGAATAAATGTTTATAATTTTCTATCTTGACTTCTGGCCGACTGGGGTAATACCTCCCAAAGCTATAAACATCAACACTCCCTCTTAGCTAGGGAGGTATAGCAAAGTCTTCCTTGAGTCCCACTCAAGGGTATCATGTCTTGTCATGGATTCTCTCAACATGACATCCACAATGGCTACACCCAATTGTGGGAAGCACAACTCAGTCTCAAAGATGTGTTATGTACAAGGACTATCACTTCATATTTCTCTGTCTCAAAGAAATATACACTACAAGGGCTTTCACCTCATATTTCTTCATCTCAAAGAAATATACGCTACAAGGGCTTTCACCTCATATATCTCCGTCTCAGAGAAATATATGCTACAACAAATCTTAATGATGTTGTGACTCCCTCTCAGTGAGGGCGACATTCTCCACCACCCCAAGCTTGTCTTGGAAGTGTGCAAACTTTACCCTGGAAAGAGGCTTGGTGAGGATATCAGCTGTCTGATTGTTAGTGCAAATATACTTGAGTTGGATTGTTTTCCTCAGCACCATGTCTCTAATGTAATGATACTTGATCTCCACATGCTTCGTCCTATCATGAAATACAAGATTTATTCAGAGCTTTACACAACTTTGGTTATCATAGTGAATCAATGTTGGCTCTAACATCTGACCAAACAATCATGAAAGGAGCTTTCGAAGCCATACTGCTTCACAGGCTGCTACACATGCTGCAATATATTTAGCCTCTGTTGTGCTTAGTGCCACAGAGGTCTGCTTCCTGGTACACCAAGAAATCATGGTAGACCCCAAATTGCAGCAACACCCGGAGGTGCTCTTCCTATTGGCTACACTCCCAGCCCAGTCAAAACTAGAATAGCCCTATAATCTCAGATCCCCACTAGAAGCATACCTCAAGCCATATCCCATAGTACCACGCAAGTATCTCAGTATATGTTGTGTTGCAACCAGATGTATTTGTCTTGGCTCACACATGAACTAGCTGAGAGCACTCACTGCAAAATAAATGTTTGGTGTGGTGTTAACCAGGTACATCAATGATCTGATCAATTGTCTATACACGGTGGGATCTACCAAATCTAAATCGGATGTTGAGTCACTCAACTTCTTCAAATTTGTCTCCATAGGTGTAGCCATGGACTTACAGTCCATCATCCCAAATCTTCTCAGTATATCTATAGTGTATTTCCCTTGACTTAGGAAGATCTCATCAGGTCTCTGCCATACTTCCAATCCCACGAAGCAATGCATAAGGCCAAGATCCTTCATCTCAAACTCAAAGGCTAACTCTTTCTTACATTGGACAATGAGCTTCTTTGCTCCAGTGAGAAATAAATCATCAACATAAAGGACCAAATCAAGGCCTCACCATCAACTATCTTGAAATAAAGGTTGGAATCTGCATCATTCTTGGTGAAACCCAAACTCATCAAGAATCTATCAATCCTTCCATACCATGCACGAGGTGCTTGTTTAAGACCATACAAAGCCTTCTTCAATTTGCACACATGAGACTCCTTCCCATGAATCACAAAACCATTTGGTTGCTTGATATACACTTCTTCCTCAATCACACCATTTAGAAATGTAGTCTTTACTTCCATTTGATGTAACTTCTAGCCCTTGGCGGAGGCAATAGCAATAATCATCTTGATGGAAGTGTATCGAGCAACAAGAGCAAATGTCTTCTCATAATCTATTCCCTCCTTCTGAGAGAATCCTCTTGCCACAAATCTCACCTTGTGTTTCTCAATGCAGCCATCAACTACATGCTTGATTTTGCAGAGCCATTTGGAAGTCACTATTGACTTCCCTTCAGGTCTTAGAACAACATCCCATACATCATTTTTAATTATTGACTGATGCTCTTTTTCATCGCATCTCTCCATACTTGCTTGTTAGATGCCTCCTCGTAATTGGAAGGCTTAGAATCAATGATGTGACTCATCAATGCCACATAACTTGGGAACTTCTAAGGTCTCTTGCTCTCCCTGAAAGTGCCTTGAGGAATTGCATATTTTTCTACCTCTTCCATCGTTTGTCAAGCCCATAGGGGCCTCTTCCGACCTACGACAATATCTCTAGGCCCATCAGTTGGTTCTATAGAATCAACTTGATCAATAGTCTGAGCTGGTTCATTGGGCTCCCTCTGAATGTCAAGAGTATAATCAAGGGACGAATCCATATCCTATGGAGCCTCCTGCTTCTCACTGTCTATCTCCATGTAAGATCCTCTAGATCTTCTGAAGGCTACCTCTTCTTCGAAGGAGACATCCTTGTTGATCTCCATCTGTTTCTGTCTTGGAATATATATTTTGTAAGCCTTTGAAGACTCATTGTAGCCCACAAATATACCCTTCCTGCTTGTAGGTTCTACTTTTGTTCTTTTGTCCTTGGGCACATGAATGTACACAAGATTGCCAAATATCCATAAGTGACTAACCTCAGGTTTCACACCTGTGAAGGCCTCCTCTGGAGTCCTCTTCCCCAATATCTAATGAGGACTTTTGTCCTAAACATATATTGCGGTTCTGGAAGCTTCTGCCCATAGGAAACTCTGCAAACTCTGATTATGGATCATAGCCTTAGCTTCCTCTACTATAGATCTTTCTTTTAGCAACTCCATTTTGCTGAGGGTTGTACGGAACACATAACTCTCTCTTGATCCCTGCCTCAACGTAGAAATTACAAAATCCTCCAGAAGTGTACTCTCCTCCATTATTTGATCTCAAAACCTTAATTCTCTTCCCGGTCATGTTCTCTACTTGTGCCTTGAATTCTCATAATCTATCAAGGACTTCCTCAGACTCCTTGGATTTCAAGAAGTAAATCCAAGTCTTTTGGGAATAATCATCAATGAAAGTCACATAGTACCAAAATCCACTTAGTGACACCACAAACATTGGTCTGCACAAATTTGACTGAATAATATTTAAGATCCCCTTGGATCTACTGTCATTGCTATGGAAGGGACTCTTGGTGTTCTTACCAAGTGCACATCCTCTGCAGACGCCATCATGCTCTAAATTGAGCTTCAGAAGACCAGTAACCATCTTCTCCATAGTGGGAAGGGCTCTGTAATGTAAGTGAGCAAGTCTCTTATGCCATAGCTCACTCAAATTGATAGAGCCATGTAATAATGCCTGAACTAGTCAAATTGACAATTTGTATAGGCTCTCCTGATGAATACCAATCACACGAGTTGTTTTTATGCTGGAGTTCTTGGGCCATGCAAGAACCTTTCCTTCAGAGAAGGCAACCTTGTACCCTTTTTCCTCCAAGGCTAAAATGGAGACAAGGTTCCTTTTGATCCCTGATACGAACAATACATCACTCAATAGAAGAGGGATACCCAAATCTAGTTGGAAGGAAGTGGCTCCAGCTCCCTTTACAACATAACTAGCATCATCTCCAATTATAACCTGTAAATTAGACTCTTTCTTTGCTAAGTCTGTAAGATGCTCTCTGTAGCCTGTAATGTGACATAAAGCACCGCTATCTATCAACCAAGTATCACTGTCAATTGGTACATTACTTGAAAGAGCGGAGATGAATAAAAATTCTTCTAAATCATCTTTTGAATGTCTTGAATCCTTCTAAGGTGTCTCTTCATCAACGTCTATAGTAGAAACATGTTGCTTCAACTTTAATTTACAGTCTCAGGCATAGTGTCCATACTTGTCACACCTGTAGCACTGAATATGAGAGAGATCCTTCTTCTTTGATTCTGGAACAAAATCTATTTTTCTGTCTCTATTCCTTTGGAAGGTTCGTCTTTTTCCTTCTCTTCCTTTGCCTCTTTCTCTAGTAGCATGTGTAGCAAGAACTTGATTTTCTTCATTATGGGAGTTTGACCTATTTCCTCTTGCTGCCAGTCTAGTTTCTTCCTGAATACAGTCAGCTTGAAGGCAATCAAACTTGGGCAACTTGGATCTCCCACTGATGCTCTAAATAAAAAGTTCCCAAGATTGGGGAAGACCATTTAGAGCCAATATAACAAGATCTCTGTCTACAACTATATTCCCAATAGTGCTCAACTGATCTCTCAAATCAAAGATCTTCATAAAGAATGAAATGATTGATTCTCTTTTAGCCATTTTTACATGATGGAGATGTTGTCTCAGAGCGAGGGCTCTACTAGTATTGTTGATCTCATACAATCCTTTTAGTACATCAAACATTTCTTTAGTTGTCTTCATCTTGGAGATGATCGGTACTAGATGATCCTTCACGGAGTCTATCATGATCTTTCTAGCCTTCGTACCATTTTTCTTCCACTGGATTTTCTCTGTGTCTTCTGACAGCTCAGACATGTCATTTTCTATGAATTCTAGAAGATCATTCTCTTTTAAGGTAATGAGTACCCTAAATTTCCAAGAGTTGAAGTTTGAAGCTCCATCAAGCCTATCTTCTACCTTGACAGCGGTCACCATCTTCTTTTTCTAAGTAACTGCCCTAAACAAGGAATTTTCTTCCACACACTGCTTAGCCAAATCTGATTAGTTCTTCCCAAACCTCGGCTATGATACCATGTTATTTTTAGATCAGATATGCACAATAAGCAGAAAAATAACACAGAATAGGAGACACAGTATTTTATCCTGGGAAAACCCTTCTACTCAAGGGAGAAAAACCTAGCAAGACTTCAATAATAATAGATCAAATGCAACAGTGCAGAAACAACACTTAAGAATCAAGCCTAGATAGGCAGAATACAATGAAATAACCCAGCGCTGTAGTAGTGCAAATTTTTGAGCAAAAATAAATCTCCTTCTTGATCACAAAAGAATGAATGAATTGAATTGATGATGAATGAGGAGAGTCTCTCTCCTATTTATACAATTCCAAGTGTCATACTCCACTTGAGATGACCTAGTAAACTGAATAAATGTTTATAATTTTTTGTCTTGAATTTTGGTTGACTGGGGTAATACCTCTCGAAGCTATAAACATCGACAAGAACTAGTCTGGAGGACCACAAACCAGTCGCATCCCTTATTGCTTCCCTGGCTATTGAGTGTGCACCATCAATCCAAATAGATTCATCATGAATCCTGCTCAATTCAATTCTAATGTACTTCTCGTCGAATTCAAATAGTGGAAACTTCCGCCATACATCCAATTTCTTTTCAACTAGGGTTTTGTATTCTAGCTTAATGGTATTATAATTTTCTTCCAATTCATTTGTCCATAAAATACTCAATTCAAGAGAGGACATTTCTTCTATTTTCCCATGTATGTATTCATAGATATCCTCAGTAGGTGAAACTCTGAAGGAAGTGCCAATAAATGCACCCGCCAAATCTTCCAACAGAATTTTCCAAGAATGCCTCTTTAATTTAATATACGGTTTGTTTGAGACATTTACTAACTTTGACCCTTCCCTTACATTTTAAAATGAAAATTTCAGAGAAGAATACCTCTTGAATTTGCTTTGGCGAAGATTAGGGTCTTGATGTTTTTCTTCCGAAAGATGCCTCAAATCCACTTTCTCTTCTTCAATTTACATTTCCTTTGCATCAACTGAATTTTTCCTCTCAAATACATTTTTAACTTCATGATTTGACTCGTATCAATACATGTGTCGGCAATAAAGGCTTCAGAAAAAGTTATCAAACTTGGAAACCTTGTATCCAAAGTTAATTTACAAATGCTCCGCAAACTTCTTCATCATAATATTTCCTTCTACAACCTCCTTTTATAGCTTCAAAAATTCCTCTTCCAAGATATGTCTTCGTGCCAAGTCTTAACACCTTATATTTTAGGGGGCTATTAGAATTTTCTATTATTGCTCCCCCTAAGCAATAGTAGCTATACAATCGGGGTGTAACACCAAGCCCAAGCCGAGTCCGAGTCTCGTAACTATGATACCTATTCCAAGTCATGCTAATACAATCAAAATAGACTTATGTATTCTCTAATTTCATTCTTTATGCTTCTCATGCTTTAGATTTTGTTCTTGTGCATAATTATGCTTTTGGTCCTGAGCTTTGATGAGTCCCAAGTTTGAGCCAAAATTTTGGGCTGCTAAGTCCAAGTTTTCCTAATGCGATCTCTACAGCTCAAGAGGAGCCTTAGGTAGGAACAAATTTTCTATCTCTTCAATGAAATTCTCATAATGGACCATAGAACTCCAAAACTTATGTGAAACAAACAATAGTTAAATGTAATTTTGTCTTTATTACACAGAAACACAAAGGAACCATGTGTTTAAGTTGTGCACTTGACAAATCTTAGAATACTTGTCTACCCATACATACTACAAAAACTGCAAATAAAAAACAAACTACAGTGAGAAGGCATTATAGTCACACTATAAAGATGGTCAGAAAACAATATTCTTGAGCATTCGTTAATGTAGGACAAATATTTCTTCCTCTATCCTATTTAATTAGCAATAGAGAGGGAGGACATTCTAAAATTTTCAGCATATTTTAGAGAACTTTTGTCTTTGTCCTGTAGTAGTAAACCCTCTGTAAAATCAGAGAAGATTGCTTTTGCGATTGAACTTGCTACAACAAGTTCCAGAATTCTAGTAAAATATCAATGCATGAGAACATTTGGATGCTTAGCATCTTACATACAAACAACACTATTATCTAAGCTAAGAATACATCCTACACATAACCCAATCATACTGCATTTTATACTATCATCCTCGGGCCTTCTACGTCACTTGGTCACAAGACTCCTTTAAAGATGATTTAGCTCTTTAGGCAACCACTGTGTTAGAGCAAATTTTATGACCGTTCTCTAGTTTTGAAGATATTTTGGTCAAAAGATTCTCTGTATGGTACCTTTTTAATCTCCACCTGGCAAATAGCAATTTTTGTAAGCATTCAAATCTTTTCTTTTTTCTTGTTTATTCGATATATTCGCGATCTGTTTTTTATCTCAGGCCTTCACATTTAAATGGGCTATTGGTTGTGGTTCTTAGCCTAGATTTTGAGAGGATTTCCTACACATAGATCATGTAATGTACCCATTTTTAGCCATACGCTCTTCAGTATTTGATAGCCTATTCCCAAAAGCCCGTAGGCTCGTTAGAGGTGAAATTAAGGTTTCTTCTTTTATAGGGGTTCTGAAGAAGGTTTGCATGAATGAGGTTGGCGGATTCTTTCTGGGTTTTCAGATAGCTTCGCAGTGATATGACATACATAGTCATCAGGCAACTTTTTTGAATTTACTATTTTTAGTGCATTATAATTATATTTCTAGCAGTGCCATCTTGGATAGTAGCATCAGCAGTCAACTCAGTTTCTATTTCGGGCAGTGCAATTTGTGCATATTTGGCTTTCAGCATTTTTGAGGCTCATTTTAAGTAAAATGATTTATTCTAAATCATTAATGTTATAATTTCTTATTGGCCCCCTTGGCCTAGTATTAATGACTTAAAGTTGTTTTAAAAGGTGGCCTAGTATTATTCTAAGTCATTGAGAGATTATTTAAATATTTCTAAAGTAGATATTTCTCCTCAAGTTTTTGATGCCTAGAAAGGTGAATATAATGTTTTAAAAATTAAACTATTTCAAAAGTGAAATGGGCATTCCTTTTGGAGGGAAAAAAAAGATGGAAGTTGAAGAACCAACAACCTTCAATTCTATAAAAGCAAGCCATTGCTCATTCATTTGGCATCTTTGGAAAATATTGTAAAGTTACGCTGCTGAATTGATTTCAGAACCCGGCAAAGGGGGAGCTTAGTATTTTTACACCATTCTTCGGGCCTGAAACTATGGTTCCCTAGATGGTCAATTAGGAGTGTGCTTCATTCAAAAGTGCATATTGAGCTTCAACGTTAGTGAATTTGGTGTTGAGCTTGCTGGTTTGTATTGTTGAAGATGTTTTTTTAATTGCAGCTCACAGAGAGAATTTAATTTCATTATGGGTGTTTGTTCATTCAATGTCTATGCTATTGGCACCCCTAATTGTGCAATTGTAGATTTTATTATTGAAGGGTTGAATTTTAAAGCAAGGTCGACTTCCTTCTAGGATCGTACCTTGTCCTTGTTGCCTTGGGATTCGAGCTGGGCCTTTTTGTTGATGTTTGTGCTTAGTAAATGGTTGTTACTTGGTCGCCTAGAATTGGAATTGTTGTGATTTCAGTTTCATTGGATTTGGTGGAGTGTGGTAAGAGATTTGAGCATTTTGGTACTGTTATTACTTGCTGGTCTGTATTTTGTTTCATTGGAATTTCATATCAGACTGTGTTCTTTCTAAGTTATGCTCAATTTCTTAAGCGTTTATGCCTCTAGTTCATGTGCATTCAATTTGAGAGAGAAAGAAGCATTTTGGAAGAAGTTTTGAACAATTTAGTGAAGGTATAAGTTGTTGGTCTGATTATCTCACTTTGCTGGTTTTTATATCAGACCTGGTTATTCTCTTTTCATGCTATATTTTTTGGGTCTTTCAACTCACATTTGTGATCAGAAGTATAGCATAATCTTTGTAGAAGTTTGGAGCATATTTCTATTGCTTATTCATTGTAATAAACACTTTGTTAATTGCAGATAACTTGCATCGTAAGGCTGAAATAGTAGTACTGTTCAGTCATTTATATATTACTGCATTTACTTTGTGTTTAAGAAAACATTGTAACCCCTAGATGGTTTACCGCCAATGTGGAGAATAAACATTTGTATCTCTCTTTCTCACCCACTGTCAAGTTGAGAATTCCCACTATTGAGTGGATGCCCGCCACAATGGATGAATTAGTTTTGAATTGTAATGTTTTTCCCCCCCACTGATTAAGTGGTAGCGTGATAATCTCTCATGGCTGGTTCACCACCTATTTACATTTCAGTTTGTTTAATTACTCCGCCATATGCTATCACCTCGCCTTCTAAGGATCTTGGTGAACATTCTTGGTGTTGAGTTCTATATTGGTTCTTTCAATTGTAACTTCATTTCAGTATTTGCTTAGTTTCTCCACCATATGACGCCGCCTCTCCTTCCTTGGGATTGAGTGTGCATTCTTGGCGTTGAGTTTCTTTCAGTTGTAATCAATTTCAGTATTTGAGTTATTTAGATCCGAGGGATCCTCTGACCATATGCCCGCCCCTCCTCCCTCATCGGGTCTTAGGGCGCATTCTTGGTTAGAGTTACTAGTCCGCATCGTTTTTGGTTTTGGAGCTAACCTTAACAAGTGCGTGTTGCATTGAAATTGATATTGAAAACAAGGAAAATTGAGTGAGCATTTTACAGATCAGATTTTCATGACCAAAAATTATCTGGTGTGTTTGCTTTAGTTTTCATCATAAGTTTAGGTGTTGCTCACATCAGCAATTGCTCTTATTACAATCATTGGCACATTAATATGCGTCCTTATAGTTTACTTGACAATAAGAGCTTCCATGCAAGCCCTCCTCTCTTGGTTCTTGACAAATTTTCAAGGATTTGGTAAGTTTACCTCTTTTTTCAAAAAAAATTAACGCATACAATATTAAAGTAAAAAAATATGACAAATTTAGGAGCTCCATACAATTCTTAGAATTGAGAAATTAGACTTAAAATCTAAAACCTAGACTTGAAATGTAGAAATCAAACTTGAATTGAGGAAAACAAACTTAAAAAAAACAGACTTGGTATGTCTGGAAGATGCACAAAATCTGGATCATGCTTGGAGAAGAAGGAATTTCCTTGTCTATGGCCATCGTCTTGATATTGAACATAGCATGGCATAGGCATTTAATATTTAGTACTCTTTATGGGTTGAGCTTGGACAATTTTGTATCATCTAAATAATACATTTAAACAACATTTTATGGTTCAAAGGTTAAGCTCATTGGTTTTATTATTTATGCACATAATGACAGCTATCCTTATTCTCTAGAATTTTTTTTCCCATTATGAATTACAGTGACAGTTGATTACGAATTACATGGAACAAATGAAAGCAGTGCTTCCCAATAGTGTTGGTAAGAGGAAGGATGTAATAAGCTGCATCTCTATACTTGTCAAATAAATTGCCTATAAATGAAAGGCAGCAACTTAGGCAGGAACTAACCACATTGCAGCCCTTTTTATAAAAGGCTTTGCAATTTTAAATATTGGGTGTTATAACGAGGCACTCTAATGCACCATTCTTCAAACCTCTGTTCCTATATGTAGAAGGAATAATACCTCTCTTCTATATCAAAGGATGTTTGGGACTTCAAGATTGAATAATAGAAATATTCAAATCAATTATAGATTTCTATTATTTCACAAAATTCATGAGTTGGTTAATGCTTTAAAATTCAGGAGAAGAAACACCCTGTTTTGTAAGGTCTAGTAATGCCTATGATTCTGTTTTATAATTAAATTTTATTTTACCTTCAGGATATTATAGTTGTACAAATACAGTAAAATATCTCTTAGTTCATGTTTTCAATTTCTGCAATTGCATTATTTTAAAAATATTACCAACTTGATATTTTAATTATTAGTTTACTCACAAGCATTGCTCAATGTTATCTTTCTACATTTATCTTCATTTTTTCATTTTTTCAATTTATAGAATATGGATTTGTGGTGCTATTTTAGATTTTATGGAATGATTAATTTGTGATGCAAAAATATGCAGTAACGATGATTGGTGTTTGCTGCTTTGGATAGTCAAAATGCTGCACAGGTGAATGATGTACCAAGAATGGATAGAAAATTTGGGAAAAATTTAACAATTTGAGACATACTGTGAGTAATTCTTTATCTAGATAAAACTTTATAATTTAATCAAATCTCTTTGTTTGAAGCCATTGTTTGATGTTAAAATTCTTCTACACTTATGTATTCTAGTGCAGCTTTGAATTTTAGTTGCACAACGCTTTTGAAGTTTATGCAATTGTTGTGCACAAAATGTAGGTAAAGTGATAATGTAACTTCAGGTGAGAGATGTATCAAAGGTTTTGATTGCTAGTGTCTGAAACATTTTGCAGACAATTGTTTGTTTAGATCAAGCTCATAATCCTAGAACTCCTGTTTTAATCTTAAATCTTTAAACAGGCTAATGTTTTTGAATAAGTATTAACTACTTGTACGATTTCAAATTATTAGATGAATTTTGGTTGCTTCATAGTTACTGTCCATTTTATTTTATATTTTAGAAGCCATTTACATCAGATATTACAATAAAAGTGGAACCCTCCATAAAAGTTGAATCTCATGCAAGAGGTCGTTGGAAAGAGTCTGATACTATAACCACTAGCAGCAATATTATGCAAGAGATTGTTGGAAAGAGTGCCATACAATCAACAGTTAGTAACAGTAATTTCAATCATATATCAGATCTCAGACTGCAGACCAATATTTTCTTGAACAAATTGTGATAATGATCAATATTTTGACCAAAAATTTCCTGATATTTTCCCAATATTCTCTGACAATATCCAATATTATCTGATTTTTTCCCTTTAAAGATTGTACACTGATTTTTTTGCTCATTTTGACTTTATTTTGTTCAAATTTTCTCTTGAACAAAACAGACTGGTTTTTAGGGTTTCCTGAGGGCCAAATAATTTTGACATTTGTAGGATGGCTGAGGTATTTGATGACTAGCAGCTGAATGAAATTAGGTGAGCAGAGTTTTTTAACTAGATTATATTCCTTTATAAGATTGTTTTATGCAGGATTTGCATTTTGTGTTAAGGTGATATTAAGGGCACCTATTTTTATTCATTGCTTTGTTAAAATTCATGATTCCTTTCACTATTTGGGAGGACATATGGCCATAGTTCCTTTCACTCTCTTAAACTTTTGAGTGCAAATTCTGATTTACCCAGTTGAGGTAAGAATGTGTGTGCCATGTCTTAGACCCAATAGACCAAATTTTTTTGCCTTGACAAAAACTCGACAAAACTCGACAACTTAAAAAATAATTAAATTCAAAAAGATCATAAATTTTAGACAAAATGTATCAAATGGGAACATGCAATAAAAGGAGGGGGCAAGGGGCAAAGGCCCCACTACCAAGTCCAAATGAAGACTTTCAAATCCACACAGACCTTCATGGCACACACCATTTTCATGAGTTTTTCAAAGGCAAAAACAATCCTTATAAAGCCAAAAAATAATGTTCTTGGAGTATTTAATCTATTTTTTGACATGTGGCATGAGTCAAGGGCTTGGACTTGCTGGAAAACTTGCCAAAATTTGTCAAAAACTTGATATAACATGAGAGAAGCGAAGGATATGGAGCCCAAAGTCTAATAGATCCAGAAATAGGAATCATCATTAATGTATAAACCTCACAATATGAGAAATAATGATACAATGAATCCTTATAAAGGAAACCTAAAACCTAATAAACCAACCTAAGGAAACCCTGGGTGAGGTAAAACTAGATCATGACATGTTTCCTCATCATATGACTTGAGACACCAAAAGAGGAATATGACCTAAGTAAGCTTAAGTCCTACAGTACCATATTAGTGTAACACCCTCCCTTAAGTACAACTTAGGGAGAAGCTAAGACCTCTAAATGTGAATGTAAACAATCTCTCACAAATGGAGAAAAGGACAAAACCTAATGGGAAAAAATCCCCTCCCAAAGAGAGAAAGATGAATGAAGGACTAAGAAGCTTCCAAGACAATGTTCCAAAAGAATAGGAATATAAAGAACATCATTGAAGCACGAAGAAGTTGTAGACAACTGTCAAATGATGACTGCTATAATGTTGTAAATGAAGAATCTCCTCTGTAATAGATGATGATCAGGATCAAGAAGACAACAATGTGAAATATCCCAAGGCAATTTTGTATGCAAATTTTTTTCAATTTCACAAACTCATGTGTAAAGATATTTCATCAAATAGTTATCATGCATATTGTTTTGAGCTTGTTTCAGTTTGTTCTTGAATGACAACATTAAAGGCAATATGCTTGCTTCATACAATTCTCATAAACTTTAAGCATATGAAATGAAATAGATACTACCATAAATATTCAGCAATGATATTTTATTGTTTCAAGCAGATTACAAAGTCTTCTTCGACCAATATTACACCAATTGATAACAGAGATAATAATATGACCTAGACTTCCTTGCAAAATTTACAATATTTTAATAAGCATCCCCTGTGGTACGGAAAACCTCAAATCAAAAATCTCGTTGGAGGTCGTACAACTAATTTAAATAAGGTTACAATAGCATGAAGATAGGTGTTCCTTCTATGGGTGCAACTTTCCTAGCAGATACAACTTGTTTGACTATTGCAGCAACTATGCAAGAATCATTTAAGTTAAAATCGCCTCCATTCAGCTCTTTGACCAACCACATGAGCATGAGAAAGATATAGGACACCACTTCAATTCATTTGACTCCCTTTTCAGAAGGCTATGGTAATCAAAAGGAAATAATCGACCCTTCTAAAATATTATGCCTCTTTATCTACAGTCGCTAGTATCAATACAATGACCCTTAAATGATAGCAATGGTATTGCAAGATTACCTTTGTTATAACAATTTATTATGTATTCCAATATTCTTTTGTAAGCACTAAACCTAATACTCTAAAATTTGTCTCTGAAAGAGACTTGACAAATTTCACAATTCCACCCACAGATGCATTGTGAGAAATCTGTATAACCTCTCCAATAGACTGGCTAGGGTAGATTTGTTGCACCATCGAAACCAATCACCCTTAGGGTTTTGTCCTAGGGTTCGAGCTTTGAAAAGCTCTCCAAAATCACAAGATAGAATAATATCCCAACATAACCAAATGAGCTTCACTTTTCCACTTTTGTATGCAACTCCCCATTCACTTTTTGATATATTAAAATAAACTCGAGAATAATAAAGTGACCTTTTAAAATTTCATTAATACCCACAAAGTCACTTTATGAAATTATATTAAATTAATTAAATAATACTATCCTTAAAGTATGTTGGAAATGGACAATATTAAATAATTAATCGAAACATTCACTCAACTCCAACATTAGCCTACGGGAATAAAATAGGCTAATTAAGTCACTCATGCCTAAGCATCGGAAGAGGACATTATAGTCCCCCTTCTTGAAATTGCTTGTCCTCAAGCAAATGCAAATTAGGATGCTAGAGAATTTTCTTTCCTTCCCATGTTGCATCCTCTATTGGTAAATCCCTCCACATAATTAGGTACTCCTTGACTATGCTCCTCAACCTCCTCTCTCTGGTATCCACAATCTCCTCTAGAACTAAACCAACCTTCCCTCCTCATCCAGAGGTGAAAGCCCCGATGAAGATGTAAGATATTGTTGCATTGCCTTCTTGAGGCACGACACATGAAACACATTGGGGATCCTTGTTGGCATTTCGATTCACACCTCTAGAATGTGGATTAGAAATGGACAACTATGCATAGTTAGATTGCTCTTCAAATTGGGAATAGAAGTCAGATTCGTTTCATAGCCCACGCAAATAGCGAAGGAGGCTTAAGTCGTGGGTATGCTCCCCATGGTCTTGGGTTTGACTTTGAGGTCCAAGTTTACCTGATGTGGCTTGCGAGTTGTTGCATACATCCCCAAGGGACTAGTATCACCCTAGTGTGACACCCCTTCCCAACCCCAACTTGGTGAATGTAAGACCAAGATAAGATGAGTTGGGCGTCGGGTTAGATCGTAAGGATACTTTTGAGTCTAAAAAAAATAAAAAATAAATAATGCATTTTTATTAATTGGAGGCTAATTTACAAAACAAAATCATAAAGTGATTTTAGTGTACTTGTTGATTGATACACCAACAATCCATTCGTATTAAGTAACATAACATCTTTCTTCTACCCTTTAGACCAAAGGTGCCTTATATTCCTGTGACCCAACTCACCCCTTTTTGACCCCAACTTGGCAACATGTAAGACCAAGGTAAGGCAAGTTGGGTGTTGGGTTGGGTCACGGGAATACCCCAGGGGGTTAGTCTCGTCCTAGCGTGACACCCCTTCTCGACCCCAACTTGGCAGAATGTAAGACCAAGGTAAGGCGGGTTGGGTGTTGGGTTGGTTCGTAGGGATACCCCTTAGTTCAAAAGAAAGAAGAAAGAGAAGTTCATCTATTTTTATCATCTTTGAGAAGGGTTTGGATTGGAATATTTTGATTAATTGGAGGCCAATTTACAAAAAAAAATGTAATATGATTTTAGTGTACATGTTGATTGATACACCAACAATCCATTCATATTAAGTAATATAACTTCCTTCTCCTCTACCCTTTAGATCAAAGGTGCCTTAGAAGAATTTATATTTTTGTTACCCAACTCACCATTTTCCAACCCTAACTTGGAAAAATGTAAGACCAAGGTAAGGCGGGTTGGGTGTTGGGTTAGGTCGTAGAGATACCTCAGGGGACTAGTCTCACCCCGGCATGACATCTCTTCTCAACCTTAACTTGGCAGAATGTAAGACCAAGGTAAGGCGAGTTGGGCCGTGGGCAAGATCGTAGAAATACCCCTAAGTCTAAAAAAAAGAGTTGACACATTTTTATCATCTTTGAAAGGGGTTTGGATTGGAATATTTTGATTAATTGGAGGCCAATTTACAAAAAAATTGTAATGTTATTTTAATGTACATGTTGATTGTTATTTTAAGTTACATAGCATCCTTCTCTTCTGCGATTTGGATCAAACATGTCTTAGAAGAATTTATATTCCTATGACACCTTGGCAAAATATAAGACCAAGGCAAGGCAGGTTGGGTGTTAGGTTGGGTCATGGGGATACCTTAAGGAACTAGTCTTGCCCTAGTGTGATAGCCCTTACTGACCCCAACTTGGCAAAATGTAAAACCAAGGTAAGGTGAGTTGGGTGTTGGGTGTTGGGTTGGATTGTACAATACCCTTGAGTCTAAAAAAAAAAAAGAGAAGTTCACACATTTTTATCGTTTTTGAAAGTGGTTTGGATTGGAATATTTTGATTAATTGGAGACCAATTTATAAAAAAATCATAATGTTATTTTAGTATACATGTCGATTAATATACATAGCATAATGTTATTTTAGTATTCATATTAAGTAACATAGTATCTCTCACCTCTGCCTTTTGAATTCAAGGTGTCTTGTGATTTAATTCATCCTTTTCGACCCCAATTTGGCAAAATGTAAGACCAAGGTAAGTTGGGTTGGGTGTTGGGTTGGGTTGTGAGATACCACAAAGGACGGATCTCACTTCAACATGACACCCCTTCCCAACCCCAACTTGGCAAAATTTAAGACCAAGGTAAGGCGGATTGGGCCTTGAGCTGGATCCTAAGGATACCCCTTAGGTCTAAAAGAAACAAGAAAACAGAAGTTCATACATTTTTATCGTTTTTGAAAGGGGTTTGGATTGGAATATTTAAATTAATTAGAGGCCAATCTACAAAAAAACTCATAATGTGATTTTAGTATACTTGTTGATTGATACACCAACAATCCATTCGTATTAAGTAACATAGCATTTTTCTCCTTTGCCCTTTGGATCAAAGGTGCCTTAGAAGAATTTATATTTTGACGATCCATCTCACCCCTTTTCGACCCCAACTTGGCAGAATATAAGCCCAAGGTAAGGCAGTGTTGGGTTGGGTTGTGAAGATACCCCTAAGTCAACAAAAAAAAGAAGAGAGAGAAGTTCATACCTTTTTATTGTCTTTGAAAGAGGTTTGGATTGGAATATTTTGATTAATTGGAAGTCGATTTACAAAAAAATCATAATGTGATTTTAGTGTATCTATTGATTGATACACCAACAATCCATTTGTGTTAAGTAACATAGAATCTAGAAACCATGGTTTCACCAATCAAAATTAATTTCTTTATTTTCTCTCCCCATATGTCTTTCTATCTTTTATTTGTTATCTATTTTTCTTTGAATTATCTCTTTGTCTATCTATTTCTCTTGCCCATTTTTGTTTCTTTCTCTTTATTCTCTCTCTAGCTTGCTCACTCACTTTTTATTTGTCATATTTTTCCTTTATATCTTTTACGTACTTTTTCTCTTTTTGTCAGTCTCTTTGTTCTATAACTTTTTTCTTGTTGGCTAAGGTTGATTGAGCAGGTCACATAATTTTCAATTTCTTTTTCTATTGTATTTATTTATCTCATTCTATTAATATTTTCTTTGTTTTGATTTTTAACATTACCTCTCTTTTTCCCTATGTTATTTTTTTATTCATATATTTTTTATCTCATTTTTTTTTCTCTTAATTATTTTTCCTATTTTCTATTTGTCTTCTTTTGTGCGGGTCTCTCTTACCTTGCCCATGCACATATCATTTTATTTCTTATTACTTTTATTTATGTTTTCTTTCAATCTATATTCTTCTCAATTTACCTTTATTTTTGTCTCTCTTTCTTTCTCTTTAAAATTGTTTTTTTTTTTACCACCTTTTTTATTTCTCTTCAACTCTTTTAATTACCTTCACTATGTAACTCTTCGTCTTTACATGATTCTCTCTCTCTCTCTCTCTCTCTCTCTCTCTCTCTCTCTCTTATTTGGCATTCAATGTTTCTCCTTCACCATGTAATTCTTTGTCTTTACATGATTCTCTCTCTCTCTTTTATTTGACATTCAATGTTTTTTTGTTCTCTCTTTCTTTTTATGATTGTTCCTATTTTTACCCCATTTTTGCTTTTATTTATTTTATCTTCAATTCCTTTTCTAGTTACCTTCATTATTTATTTTTACGTCCCTTTCTCAATTTCTTTTTTGTTTTTTTTAATTTTTATTTCACTCTCCCACTGTCTCTTTTTTATTCCTCTTTTATTTTCTATGATTTATTGTTTCTCACTTAATATAGCTAGTTAGGAATGAAAAAATAAATTTGAAACCCTTTAAAAAAAATGTTTATCAAACACTCCAAAATTCATTGATGACTGATAAAAACGTATCATATCCAAAACCCTTGATTTATCCCTAGCTAGGGTGGCAAACAGAGCTGAATGGAGAGTTCTAGTGTATAAGCTGCTGATATAATGCTAGTGTAGCAATCAAACCAACAAGTGGCAGTTCCAAATTAATAATGCAGACCTGAGTTTGATGTATGATCACTTAAAATTGATGATTGAACAGCTCGTGTGACTTTTGAATTGTACAAAAACTGTGGCTAGAAGGTGTGGCTGGCTGGAAACGTGCAATTTTGCTAGTACACAAACATGGAACAAGACTAGCATTGCTAGATCTGCCCTCTAAATGATCTTGCCCCAAGATATATGGCTGGAAACATATTTAAAATTCTCAAAATTGATCAATATCCCTCTAAAAATGATGGGGCTTCACTCCAATAGGCTGATTACTAATGTGTGATGGTTGAAATTATGTAAACCAACAACTATATAACTTATCTTAGGGTTGGGATTGATTGATTTTACTCCTCCAAAGGTAGTTCTCAGTTAGGGCTGACTAGAAATCAGTGTTACAAGACTCTAACTCAGCAAGCTAATTTTTGACTCGGACTTGGACTCGAAGCATAGACTTGACAAACACTCGGAAAATTGAAAAACCCAAATTCAGAGTTTTTTTGGATTTAAAACTTGTTTCATGCACCCTTTAATAAATAAACCTTAAAGACATAATAACCTCATCAAATAGAAACTACTTTGATCCAATACACAAACATACATTAATCACATAAGTATAAATGCAAATTTTAGCTGAAGGAAATAACACATTTAGATATATAAACATTGTACAATGTATACAAAACTCATGGAATATGAAATCCATGGCATCAAAACAAATATCAAAACTAAAATATAAGTCTATGGCTCAGAGGAGCTTATATTACTCATCCCAACATCACGACAAGTCATGGGCTAGCGTCTTAAGATAGGTCGTAGCCATGATATTTGATTGTCTCAATGATTAGTGTGTATATTCAAGTGAGGAATTTATTTTTGAAGTTTTCAAGACTGCATGTTTTGTTGTCAAGCTCATTAACAAAGAGGAACGGTTAAGTAAAAAGGTAAATGGATATGTTCTAGTTTGATCTCAACTAGCATACTAAATTACTAATAGATGGGATTGTTTTAT
Organism: Sequoiadendron giganteum; assembly: GCA_007115665.2. Classification (NCBI taxonomy): domain Eukaryota; kingdom Viridiplantae; phylum Streptophyta; class Pinopsida; order Cupressales; family Cupressaceae; genus Sequoiadendron; species Sequoiadendron giganteum. Next base: position 175,186,584 of record CM021101.1, on the reverse strand, counting down.
GAGTTGCTTCTGTAGGGATGATTGATACATTTTTTGCATTATGAAAATGGATTTTCTTGCCAACTATGAATTAACTTGTATTCAACAGTACAATTATTGTAGCATCTCGAGCTTGCCTATGGCCGTCCTTGTATACTAAACAAGTCCAATGTATGAAACAAGATAATCCTTGATTGTGGCTGATTGTGAAGATGCAGAGATTTGCAACAAGGGATATGTATTTTTGTAGGGTTTATGATCATGATTCATCATTGGCCTATTACATTGTTAGACTTATAGTTTGATGGGGGTTTAGGGGAAACACCCCAATGGGGTCAAGGGACAGAGCTCCTCACGAGGTAGTGCCCCTAGCGGGGTCGAGGGGCATCACACCAAGCCCAAATGAAGACCTTCAAAATCACACAGACCTTCATGGCGCACACCATTTTCATTTTTTTTTTGTAAATCCTAGATGGGCATGTCATCTGAACAAGCATTGAAAGATTGTAATTTAACAAAAAATAAAAATTCAAATGGTCGAATCCCAGGCTAGACTTGGCTAGACTTGGCGAGTTTGGCGAGTCTCCCAAACTCATTGAGCTTGGCTCGCCTCACGACTCATCAAGTTTGGGTGAGTCCAAGCGAGTCTTGTAACACTGCTAGAAATATCATAAACAATTCAGTTCCAACACTTTTTGATGCACCATACCTCTCCAAATTATTGTAAACCAATCTAGAAACCCTCAAATATGATGGGCAACATTGTAGCCACAACATATAACTCTCCAAAGGATGAAATCTTCAACAAATCATTGTATTTAAACAGTATCGACAACATGAAAACTTGAACAAACCAAGGGTTTTAATCTTTGGATGCCCAAACTCAAATGCCAAAGTTCATAATAAAAATGCCAAATGAGGATAGGTGCCCTTGTTTTATGCTTTACCAATTTGGGCCCTTGATTAAATTTGCCTCTCATTAGTATTTAAAATTATTTTTTATTTTATTTTTAATATTTAGAAAAATACTTTTTATTTTAATATTAGTGTTTTAAAATACTTTTTATTTCAATAATATTATTTAAGTCGCCCCTTAAATGAAAACATTAGCGGCCTCAACTTAAAATAATATTAAAAATTATTTACCTTGCTTTTCACTTTAGCCTATGAGAAATGGGGGATAGGCTAAAGGTCTTTTTCTTGGTACTATTTCTAAAAAGGGGAGATGATAGTCCATACACAAAATTGCTTGCCCTCTAGCAATTGTGGATTGGGATGGTCAAACAATACCTTGTCCAAGCTCTAAATCATGATGTAGCACTTGTAGAGTTTGGATCCCATGCCTACCAAGCAAAGAAACTTGAGCAAACAAGTCCACCATCTCCCAACTCGATTACACACAATGATTATATGCAACCCTTGCAACTTAGGAGACAATTTGGCCAACTCATGAACATGATCCACAACACAAATCTCTAAATTTTTTGTGATGAGCTCTAGAAGAGTCTTTCTTCCAATCCAAAATAGGATAAGATGAGGAATGAAATTCACTCTCAAGATGACCCTCTTCTATTTGATGATGCATGAATATATCCATAAACTCCCACCAAACCAAAGGCTGCCACATGTACTCGCCGCCATGTTTTTATTCACCACTTGGATCATCCTATGTGATGAAGAATCCAAAACACTTATTAGAGCTTCATAATCAAATCCTTATGTTCTGATGGACCCTTAAATGCTGTTGCAAGCTGTACCTTCCGAAATATGGTGTAAATCAGGTTGTGTATGGGGTGGAAACAAGTTATAACAGCTATAAACCATCTGGAATCTCACCCATATCAGAATTATGGTGGCTGAAATAATTGCTTTCCTCAACTAAACACTTCTACCAACATCATCTAGCGATGAAAGATCTATAAAATATGCAAATTTTCAGTTGTTCATGACTGATGACATCATCTTATGATTTCAAATTAGCAAAACCAACATGAAAATACTATAGCAACTGCAAAACTGAAACTTCCTTGCAAAATAAGAAACTGGGAGAAATGTGGAGGCTGAAAACATCCCTGTAAAGGCAAAAAAAAAATATTAGCAGTCACAAACTAAAAAACACTTCTACCCATGTCTGGAAACACCTGCAACAACACTTGTATGAATGCAAATGGAGTAATGTGGTGGTTAATAAAGATGATGACATCAAAATTAAAGCTGGAAATTATGTTCATGGCTGTCTTGGAGATGTTTCCTCTTGTCACTTGATGGGAGTATACTATCACAACCTGTACCCCTCATGTCAAGTTGGTGAACCTTTGCACAAATACCCAAGTTTGAAGTTACTGCACCATGCTCATGCTGCACTATTTTGATATTCATATGGACCTCTTCTAGAGATCTACTTGTAGTTCTCCCAACTTCTTAAATAAGAAGACTGTATCCACTGCAAGTCCTCCTTAACTCTTCTTGGTATCCTCTACTGAAAGGAAAACTTGAAAGTGAAAAACCAAACACCATGTAAGGTTGATTCAAAGTAGTCCAAATACTATCATAAGAAGATATCTCACCTAGACCCATGATAGAGGAATAATTGCATACATTTTGTCCACTCCAAGGGTTGAAAAGTAGTTTTGCCTTGAAGATGCAAGGAATGGTGAAGGCATTTTGTTGTATCTCATTCTTCTTGATCTCTTTCCCATACATCCAAAGGGGGCAAAGTTGTATTTAACTTGATTCGAAAAACACCATGCTAAGCTTAGTAGTTGACCACACCCAATTTGTCCAAGGCATGTTCTTCTTCTCTTTTAATCTTTTCCTTGATGTAGTTGACCACACCCAATTTTCCAGGATACCTAAACACACATTTCAAGTAGCAATCAAAAGAAACACCGTCCTTAAACTCATCTGGCATGTTCTGATATTCTTCATGGAGTATGGAAGCCTCATGCTCACATTGCCTCTTGAACGAACATTCTTCAAAAGCCACAATCAAATCTGACTTCTCACGGTTCCTGGTCCTCATAAAACACAACATCTTCGGAACTTTTGAAAGCTAAACTGAACTCAGGTGAAAAATCTGATTTCTCTGTCACTCATCTGACAAACTGAATCTCTGAATTTTCACAGGATGGCAGGATCTTAGCTCTGATACCACTGAAATGTGCTAGCCAATTGTTTCAAAAAAAATTTAACACATTAATTTCACCCGTTAACATTAGTGAAACCATAAACCAACTGAATGGAACCCTTTCTCTTTCCGATCAACCCAGATCCCAGTATGGGCAAGGTGAGAGCATACTCGAAAGGGCATCGTTAGCATAAAATCAGAACTGCAGGAAAGTACAATGAGAGGAAATAACGATCAACTCAACCACTTATTCAGTGGGAGGACTGGAATTGAAATTACAATGATGAAATTAAATATGCAACTCGACCACTTATTCAGCGGGAGTGTATTGACTGCTCAGCTGATCAACAATATGAGAAATGCAACTCAACCACTTTTTAGCGGGAGTGATTTACAAAGTACTGAAAGTAAATGTTTGGGCGGCTAGCCGACCCCTTCCGCTTTTCAGCAGGTGGTACAGGAAAGTAAATACTGAAAAGTAAATAGACGGCGAGGCCAATCTCTTCCACTAAAGTGGGGATACAAAATGTAAAGTGCAGAAAGTAAAGTGTTGATCAGTACTACTAATTCAGCATTACAATATGATGAACAATCTGCAAATACAATGAGATATAGATAACCAATGAACTCCAAAATGTTAGGAAATGAACTCCAAACAAGTACAACCTATCCAACATATGAAATATAGTTAAAATGACTGAAATATTAGGTCTGATATAAAAATTGCAGCAATCAGAAATTCATACCAGCAAGCCTTATAATCACCAAAACGCTCATAACTTCGTCAAAACACCTCCGAATGACGTCAAACCAAGTGCAAATGAAGCATAAGAGAAGGTCGACCAAGATAGAATTGAGAGACTGCAACAAACTGGAGTTATTTATTTTTCTAAAACTTTTTGGCACTTCCCAAGCAAAAGTATGACTTGGAAGAAGTCGACCAGCAAGATAAAAACCAAGAGCCCACCAAGAATTCTGAAACTTTGCAAGAAGGGGCACCCAAGGTAAACTAAAGCATAGGGTCAATACCCAGAATCAACAAAAAATCGAGTGCGGAGCAACGAGTAAAAATGTGCTTCAGCCAAGTACCGAACTAGCAACTCCAAAATATGAAATATCACTCAAAAACCAACTTGAAGCTCAATCTGCAACCTCTGGATTGAAGAAGCAGTCTCAACAGCTAGGCACTATCTCTCAAGTACGAAACTGATAAGCTAGGAGGTATGCATTCCTCGAAGCAATATGTCTGAAACCATTTCAGCACAATTTCGTTAAGATAAACAATAGATAACTGGAAATGAAGGCCAAGTCTCATAATTATAACTTCTTCCCAAATTCGAATTCCTTTTCCATCCAATTAGGGCGCCCAAGGTGAAATCCACATTTACCTTCAATAAACTGTAATTTGTATTTCATTACCTCCTTCACTTAGGCGTCCAAAAGCATATGAGGAAAATACTTTATAATTATCCAAATATCTTCTCCAAAGCGTCCCTTTTTCATGAAGGCAATATACTTTATAAAATGCAAATAAAGTATAATATTGGCATCCCATAAGTCAAGTGAAAATAAACATTATAAATCACTTAAATAATTTTCTTTATGAAGTCGTCCATTATTGCAAAGGAATTATTTTCACTTAAAACATTATCTCCTCAAATATTTAACTTGCCAAATTAAATACCTCAAAAGTTGGAGACCAAACAGATTATACTGCCCTGCCAGATATAGCCATAGTATCAAATTGTTGAACACCTGCCAAAAATAGCATTTGCACTGAACTGGTGAACTGCTGCTAAAAATAGCACTACCAAAAATAGCACCAAGGGTGTTGGAGACCAAACTGCTCAAACCAACCTGCCGGATATAGCCACAGAACTGAATTGCAGAAACCTTGCTAATAATAGCACTGCTTAAAATAGAACCTACTAAAAATAGCATATTGCTAAAAATAGTAAGTTGTTCCAAACTCATTTTAACCACAATCCGAGCAGCCATCGTACTTACTAAAAATAGTAAGTCCAAAAAAGTTCTTTGATTTAGTTGCATGTCACACCACTACATAGCTCTTTGAAAACCCAGAAGGAATCCAGAATCAAAATTGGAAAACTCCAACATGAAAACCTCCAAAATAGCCAAGGAACAACCAAAATTGCAAGTCAACATCTCGTCATGCATGTTACCACATCTCGAAGCTCTCCAAAAACCCAGAAAGCTCCACCAGACATGCATCAGAAAATCTCGCATGCAAGCCTTCAAAACCTCCTCTAAAATGGAAACACCCTAATTTTGTCATTGACTAGCCTACGGGCATCCGAGAATAGGCTATCAATCATTGGAAAGTGTAGTGCTAAAAATGGGGACATTACATTGTCTGCACTTTGTGAGGTTAGGAAGAAAAACCCACCTCTTTCTGACTTCATTTCAATTTTAGGGAGCAAGTGCTGAAGGAAAATCAGAATTATAATCAAGCGCCAGTGTAGGAGTTTTCCCATCATCTAAATTTTGAGGAACTTGCATCATTCTAGAAGGCACCAAATAGGAGTTTACAAATTGCTGATCAATAATAGGTTTAGGTTTCTATTGCCTTCACCCACCAGATCTGATGTAGCTTTGGATGTGCTAGGAGGAATACATAATAGGAGGGAAAAGTTAATGCACCTATCCACAAAAATCATATTGCATATCCCAAGTCCAACCCATTAGAAGACACCAAACATAGATTGCATAATAATTACTTAAATTCTACTAGCATTGGAAAATTCACCTCATAAGACACTCTATTGGTATAGGAAGAGGGTCGAGTAGTTGTTTGAAGACGTCTTGTGGTTGTTGTCCCAAAACTAGGTGTTGGCATTGGAAATATATAGTCAATTTTAGACTTGAGCATTACATTGAGGTTTGCAACCACTTATTCTCATATTTGTGCCTTACACTCTTTGAGGGGTAAAAAATGTCCTGGTAAATCAATTAAGTCATTATGTATGTAGGGTTTGAGTCTCTTTTGAGTACAATTTGTTGTTAAATGTAACTTTGATATCATAACCCTAAGATTTGCAAATTTGTTGATTGTATAGTTATATCAAACTTTTAATATGTTTTAGCAACAAAATTATATATATACATATCTACCTTTCAGCCTTGTTTAGATTTTGTGAATTGTTAAATCTATGATTGAATGTTGGTCTAATAATCTCCTATATAAGGAATATCACAAATATTATACCAACATAGATAAGTGTTACAGTTAAGTTAATAGGAGGGATAACACAATCTATGAATCATAAATATTGATCCTTTACAACTTTTTAGAATGCACAACATACACTATATTAGTCCTCATGATCTTCCTTTCTATCCAAATGCAAGAGATGAAAAATTAAATATTGACATCAAAGTCTCTATCCTCTTTGTCCCTCAAATGATCACCCGGGTCTTATATGCATAAACAATATTCATGCCCTATACTGCAAGTTGTAGCCTTGGCTCTATTACCCTTTTTAGCCTGCTTTGACATAATATAGGAAGTAACAAATCTAAAATATTTTCATACCTAAGGTAACCATCATAACTAAGGAAAATCTCACGGATATTATTAATGAGGTATGCACTAAGGTGGGTGAAGATTTCATTGAAGAAACAACTAATGAAGTGCTTGCAGAATTTGAATCGGAGAAGGAAATTCCCTCCTTCCCAATTTCTCAATTCGATGCAAGGGATCCCCCTTCTCTTGGTAAATCGATTACTCTGGTTAAGGATATTAATGAAACTTCTCCTATAGGCCAAACTTCTACTCCTACACCTTTATCAAAAACGGATGCTAAAATTCTGGTTTCCCCCAAAAACAAAGGGGTAGGAAATCTAATAGTGAGAAAACAAAAATTGAGGTGGTTGCAGGTATACAAATGACTCTTGAATAAATCTAAGGTCTGCTGCAAAAAAACTTAAAGGTCTAGAAAACCTTGGCAATTTTTCCCAATCAGGACAGCCCTATTCTACTATGGAGAATAAGATCTTTGAATTGAATAGTAAAATGAGGGGAGACGTTATCTCTCCTCGAGCAAAATGAGGATCTTATCTTGGAATGTTAGGGGCCTAAATGCCCCTAACAAACAATACCTTATAAAGGGTCAAATTTTAAGCACTGATTTTGACATTGTTCTTTTACAAGAAACGAAACTCTCGGCTCAATCAGCTTCTAATTTCTTTGCTCCCTGCCACAATTGGGATTTCATTTTCTCTCTTACCCAAGGTGCCTCATGTAGCCTAGCAATTCTTTGGAATAATTTTTTTGTTAATTTAAAAGCTCTTTCTATTCAGGACAATTGGATTCAAGCCTCTGTCAATTGTTTGAAAACAAATAATGTTTTCTTCATTTTCAACATTTAAGGTCCTTGTGCAACTTTTGCTAACAAATAATTATAGACTCGGCTCTCTTCTGCATCAACTTCTTTAAAAAATGATATGAAGATTTTATCTGGTGATTTTATTGCTATTCGATGCCCTTTTGAGAAAATAGGTGGCATCATTCGTCCATCTAAGGTCAAGGAAGATTTTAATCACTTTATTATTCATAATGGTCTCTACGACTGTGCACCAAAGAATGGCAACTTCACATGGACTAATAAGCGTAGAGCCTTTCTCAGATTGCTGAAAGATTGGATTGGTTTCTTCTATCTAAAAATTGGTTTAATTCCCCCTGGGACTTTTCTTCCTCAATTTTGACACTTCCTGGATCTGATCACTTTCCAATCTCCCTTTCAATTTTTTACAACAAGCCGATTAAGAAAGGTTATTTCAAATTTGAACCAATGTGGTTCAGAGATCCGGATTTTATTCCCATCCTTAAAGGTTGGTGGTCTAAGTTCCCTTTTGTTGTTGGTACTCATATGTTCCAACTCTACAAAAAGTTGAGCTTCATTAGAAGGGAAAATAAAGGAATGGAATAAAACATGTTTCAAGACTGTTTTCAAAGAAAAATCCAGAGTTGAACTTGAATTGGCCAACCTGTATGATTTAGTGATAAAAAATGGAATGGATTCAACCCTCTATGATAAGGAGAAATCTCTAAAGACAGAATTAGATGAACTTTTGGCAAGGGAAGAATGTTATTGGAGACAAAAATCTAGGGATATTTGGTTTAGAGAAGGTGATAAAAACACTAAATTTTTTCATGCCTCGACAAAAATGAGAAGACATACAAATAGGATTGAATCAGTTCTTTCCCCTTTTGGTGACACTTTAATCATAGATGAGGATATAGAAGCTGCGGCAATTTCCTTTTTTAAGGGACCTATTAGCTCCTATACAAACCAACAGATCTTTGGTAAACAATGTTGTTCTAGATAATATTCCCACCCTGGTTAACATAGAATAGAACAAATTGCTAATCGTTGAATTCACCATTGGATGCCAAAAAGTCTCCTGGGCGTGATGGCTTCACGGCATTGTTTTTTCATAAGTGTTGGGATTTTGTTGGTAGAGACATTTACCTTGCCATAGAAGAATCAAGAAGGAATAGAAAAATACTGAAAGAATTTAATGCAACTATGGTTGCTCTCATTCCTAAGAAATCTGATCCAATGTCCTTCAAGAATTTTAGGCCTATTGCCTTGTGTAACACCATCTTCAAAATCTTCACCAAGGCAATAGCTCTTAGACTAGCAAAAATTCCCCCCTCCATTATCTCGAATGAGTAGGGGGGATTTGTCCCAAGGAAAGACACTCCTGAAGGGGCCATATTAGCACATGAAGTATTACACTCAGTAATGAAGGACAAGTCCCCTACAATGGTTCTGAAACTAGATATGGAAAAAGCTTACGACAAAGTTGAATGGGATTTCCTCTTAGTTGTACTAAAAATATTCAGGTTTGCAAATAGTTAGTGTAAATGGATCTCTTAATGTATAACTGGTGCAAGCTTTTCTATTTCGATAAACGATTCCCCGATTGGTAAATTTGCTCCTACAAGGGGTATAAGGCAAGGAGACCCCCTCGAACCTTTCTTATTCATTTTGATGGCAAAAGGATTAAGTAGATCAATCATTGCCTCTAGAAACAATCGGGAGTGGAAAGGTATCACTGTTAGTCCTTTTCCTACTCCAATCTCTCACTCCCTCTTTGCGGATGATACCCTCCTTTTTGGACAAGCATCCGTAGAGGAAGCAAGAGAAAGCAAATTAGTCCTTTCAGATCATTGTGTGGCATCAGGCCAGACCTTCAATGTTGAGAAATCAAAGATTTTCTTCATGAATGTGAACCCCTTGGTTAAAACTCAACTTTTAAAATTTTGGGGTTTCCAAAGTGGAACCCTATCTTGCAAGTATCTAGGAATTCCCTTCTTCTCGGGAAAAGAAAAGCATGACTTTTGGGATAATCTTGTCTCTTCCACCTCCAATCGAATCCTTCTCTAGAAATCCAAATGGCTTTAATTTGCAGGAAAATTAGTTTTGCTAAAGGCTATCCTTCACTCTTTACCTATTTATCTAATGTCGGTTCTGAAAATTCCTTATGAGAAAGGGCTTTCTCTTCAAAAAAAATTCAGAAATTTCCTTTGGGCAGAAAATGTCACAAAAAAAAAGAAACTTTCCCTAGTTGCTTGGGAAAATGTCTGCAAGTCGATAGTTTCAACTGGTGCAAGTCTGAGAGACATTTTCTTACAAAATAAAGCCCTTGGTGCCAAATTGGTTTGACAACTGTACTCTAATCCAGAAAAGAAATAGTGCCAAATCATGCACCACAAATATCTAGATTCCATGGAAAGTGAAAGAATTTTCACCCAAAGAAACCTCTCACCTAGATCTAAAATTTGGAATTTAATAGCTGCTTGCAGATCTGTCATCCTTCCTCACCTATCTTGGTTTAGTTAACAATTGATATCAACCCCTCAAACTTCTTGGAGATTGGTCCCAACTTGAGACTACTCTGAAAAATCTTTGGGGGGACAAAGTGAAAGATTATTTTTTTATCGATCAGAAGGACCCTTTACATTCTTTCAAATGGAAAGACTTCAGTTTTCTTCCAATCCCATCTTACATGAAGGACTCTCTCAAATCTGAACTCCTAAAAAGGCAAATTATCTTTCCAGAAAATCCTGATGAAGTAATCTGGACGAGATCTAAATCAGGAAATTACACTATTAAAGAAGGTTATAATTCTTTGGTAAGTAACGATGTCCCCTCTTCTTGGGCCTCTAATCTCTACTAGGGCCCCAATGTACTTCCAAAGGCAGGTGCTTTTAGCTGGTTGGCCATCAAAGACAAAATACTTTCAGGTATGAGACTTGATAGATTGCGAATAGTTCCTCTCTTCTCCTATGTGATGTGTGCTAATGCATTTGAATCTATAGAGCATCTACTCATTATCTGCTCATTTGCATATGAATGTTGGACATGGTTAATAAGAAGACTGGGTTGGCATTCTCCCTTGCAAAATATGATCCTCCATCATTTTCAGAGTTGGCTTAAATTACATCCAACCTCTAAGTTTGTTTGTCTTTGGGAAATTTCTCCCTCGATTCTCATTTGGAACATTTGGCTTGAAAGGAACAAACGAATTTTTAAAAAAGCATAACTATTGTGAGACAAATCATCCAAAAAATTGAAATCTCTATTTCTAAAACAACAATGTCAAGCCTTTATAAGAATGTAGTTTCTAATAAATGCTTCTCTTCTTGGGATTCTTTCATTCTAAAGAACTGGTCTCTTCTCAAAATTCCCAGTGCGAGCTCCATCATGACCAAAAATTCTCCTATGAATAGATCTACCATCAAATGGTTACCACCATCTAGGGATTATTTTAAACTCAATTTTGATGGGGGGCTTCTAGAGTGAACCCTAGGAAATCAAGGGCTGCCTCAGTCCTAAAAGATTGTCATGGTAATTTTGTTGGAGCAATCTACTCTAGTCTCCCAGAAGGTAGTAATAATGTTACAGAATTTAATGCTTTAAAGCTTGGTCTGAAGCTAGCAATTGAACTTTATATTCCTCATATTCAGATTGAGGGGGACTCCATGGTTGTGGTGTCTGCAGTGTTAAATGGTCACTCAAATACTTGGCATTTGAATTATCTTGCTTCTCATATTCGACATCTCCTAAACAATTTTTCCTCCTATCAAGTAATGCATTGTTATAGGGAAGCCAATAAACAAGCAAATTGGCTAGCAAACAAAGCTATTGATGAAAATATGTATTTAAAAGTTCTTTCATATCAGGAATACTTGAGTCTGTTGAATTCCTAATTTTAATTTTTCTTTTATTGACTCCTGGTTGTATGACCATGCTACAGATCTAGTACATTCAACTTGGTTTTTGCAGCCTGAGCTAATTATCTTGCTCGATCAAGTATGATCTTGAATCCATTTTTTATGTGACTTTGATGAATTGGAAGATAATTGGTAACATGGCTCAATTATGTTGTCATGGCCTGAAAGGATGTATATGTGGCAATTTTGGCTCAATTATAGTGTTGTGGCCTTGAAGGATGTATATGTGGCAAACTTCATCTTTTGGTACTATGGTATTTCCTGCAGGCCCCTTCTCCATACTAATTGCACTTAGGGATTTACTCCCTCTGTTCGGTTAGTGTGTGGAAGCTTTGGTGGCGCATTTCAAAATTATTATGCATGGGAAATGTTGTCATTCATTTTTTGTCAGTTCTCATTCCCAAGAACAGGTTTATTGTGGCCAACAGCTATTTGTCTTGCCTCCAATTTGGGGAAACAATTCCCATTTGTTATCGACATGTATTCCTTTTATAGCATCATCACCAAAATGGCAAACAGTGGGATATTTGACTTGGCATTCTCATTTAATGGCTTGCATTTATTGCCACCTCTTTGGTACTTGTGGCTTGTGCGAATGTCATTTTTGCATGCTCTTTTCCCACGAATCCTGGGAATGTTTAGGGGTACGTGGGCCGCCAATTAACAATGGGATCATGTGTTAAGCGGATCTAATGATCTCCATATCTTATCACTGAATAAAAATTGCACTATCCGATACATCGAGGTCATCAAAGACCTGTTTTGTGACAAATGGCTTGGATCTACTATTTTGTATTACGGCATAATACTATTGGCATTTCATGTTATCCGTGCACCACCTTTTGGTGTAGTAAGATTATACTGGCAAATTAACTTACACCGTATGACTTCTAGTGTGCGATGGTGCTATTAATGGATCATCTTTGGTTTTTTGTCTTGGTATTTCATTTGCTTATTGCAAAAGACACCATGCAAAACTCTTTCAGGGTCCTCCTCTGAAAAATTGGGCCGAACATGCATCTTAGAGTGCAAACCAGTGGAGGACACAATAAGAACTATATTGGGACACAACTGATTGGAGTTTCATTCCATGTCGCTTCCTCATGAGGTAGCATCTCATTTTGTTTCTAATTTAATGGATGTACTTTGGTGTGGCGAGATGGTTAAATTCTTAGCTAGTTCTTATATTCTTTCTCATGTTTGTCTGATTTCTTCATTGCATAATGCTCTGGAGGATTATGTCATTTTAAATGGATCTAACCTTGTGGGCGGTGTTCTTTGCCTCCAATTTATCCTCTCCGATTGTTCAATTTCGTCCCTTTTAAGCTCGATGGCTCATGGCTTGTTGGATGATTACTCATATGACTTCATTAGAAATCTGCACAGGCTCAAACCAAGATTGGGTCACACAATTTCCAATTTGCTTCTAGATATCTTTGATGATGTGCAATTTTTGATCTGAATTTCCAAATCTATTAGCAAGTTACTTGTCCTGAGATCTGAAAATGTCTTTAAGATAGCAACTCTTCTAGGAAATTGACTGCTACTGGTTTCATCAAGATCTTGGAAACTTTCTACAATCTTATGAAAGATCTTCATAGTTTCATCATTATAAGGCATCAATGGTGCTACAATCCTCATAACTTCACTAAAGCATGAAATAACCAGCAAACTTATTTCTTCCTTTGGATGCCCTATCCAATAGGGATGAATCAAAGCAGTTACTATAGGAGATAATGCCTTATTCAATAATTCAATAGGAGATTGTTGGACTTGGCTCAAACGATATTATCATATTCCAACTCAGATAATATACTCACTTCTTCACCTCTTGTCTGACATTCTTCATTGAGCCTTGCACCCGCAATGGAAAGTGACCTTGCCAAACTTCTTTCCTCTTTAGAATCCATAATCACATCTGACTTCTCGCAGCTCCTGGACTTCAAAACACGTAACATCTTCGGTACTCAAAAAATTGAACCTAAACTCGGTTTGACCTTTGGTGTAGAATCCGATTTCTTTGTCACTCTTCTGACAACTGAGCTCCATTTTTCATAGGATGGCAAGATCTTGGCTCTAATACCACCGTAATGTGCCCCTTAATTTTTTCTTTGTAATTTCACACACCAAACCAGCACTACACCAAATGTTAGCGTTAGATTCCAAAAGATAATCAACTAAATGTAATCTACACCAAGAATGTTCACCAAGATCCTTTGCAAGCCGAGGTGATAGCATGTAATGTCCCTCAATCGGACCTGCCCTAAAATTTGTTTATCTGCCATAAAATTTGCTTGTTGATTAGGTTTAGGGTTTCTTCTTTCCAAAAGAATGTCCTTTTAATACGATAACCCTAGATTGGAAGCTGTATTCATCACATTAACAACATACTTGTTAACCTTAATATATAGATATCCAAAATCAAACATAATCATAAATACAGATTGATAAACATAAGAAGAGTCACTCAGCCCATCAGGAGAGGGGAACCCTTAAGGGCCTACGGTCTACCACCTTCCAATGCCCAACCCGTATCTCGGGCCTGTGGGGCAGAATGCCTAGGTGGAACCCTCACCCCTCGATGACCCAACCCTTGCAATGGGCCTGTGGGGCAGACTACCCAACCCTTGTTATGGGCCTGTGGGGCAAAATTGCCCAACCCATGGGCCTGTGGGGCAGACTGCCCAACCCTTGCTTTGGGCCTGTGGGGCGGAATCTAGGTGAGGTTTTTAGACAAACCACTTAAGTTATTACTCAGCTCTCCTGGAGAGATTACAAACACAATTCAGACAATCGATATGTAGTCATTAGTCCTTCATTTGTATTTACACATTTTAATAAGAGTATTTAATATGATCAAACAATTCCTGGAGTCCTAATATGAAGGTATATCAGAATACATAACTAAATTGGGAAATATTCCTATCTATAAATTCATTATGTCCTTTTGCAATTTAATACATCCTGCAAGTCCAATATTAGCAAAAATCAAATATAAATGCAGATTTATCATCATTAAAGCCATATCTAGAGAAGATAAACCCTTTGGCCTCCTGATCAGGCAGGGACTACACAGTCCGCCTAAGTTCAATACCAATTCCCAGTATAATGAATCTATTCCCAGATTCGGTAAAGAGGGGATGGTTCCAACACATCAGAGGGGACTGTGTGCATTCCAAAATAATACATAGATCAGTTGGGCATACAAGGTTCAAGCAACATTGCTATGTCAGATTGAGGACAACTAAATATTAAAGCTAAGTGAGTAGTCTCACCTGATTGGCTATGTCTTCCCATGACTCTTTATTCCTTAATCGTCTTCCTTCAACCTTATACTGGATTGATCATAGGATGAGGACAAAATATGCATAATCTACTTATGTTTATATTAAAGAGCCATCATTATTTATAAGGCTTAATAATTGTTGCAGGTATCATTATTGTATATTCACCAATGGTTCCCCTATCTACTTACCCATATATATATAATTATTCTTTTACTTATAACCATTAGTATTCCTATATATATATATATATATATATATATATATATATAATTATTCTTTCCTTATTCATATATATTCTTTATTCATTGATAATGATATTATTCATTATAAGATTTATCTATATCTATGCATATATACTTGTATGCCTATTAAATAATATATATATATATATATTAAATGACTATATATTCCAATGCATAACAATCATTGTTGCTGCTGTTTTGTTTCTCCATGTTTCTTTCCTCTTCCTTATTTTCCTTCCTTCTATTTAAACCATTCAAGGTAGGTGACTCATGGGGAGAATGTATTGCTTGGTGAAAGAGGTGACTTTCATAAAATATATCCCTTTGTTAGATTTAATTGCTGCCCTTAAAGACTTATTATCACAATAATATCTATTTTTGAAAATAATATATTATTACTATAATTATGACATTTCAGATTATATACTTATTTTATTATTTTATTTTGATGTTTTATTGAACATATTTTAATATTAAAGTATAATAATAAAACTAATTTGCTAATAGCTTATTATTATTATTTTATTCTAACGTATTACAATCTTTGATGTGTAATGATTATAATATTTATTTATTATTATTATTTTTGATATTAAGTTATTTAATACTAGAATGTAATAACAATAATTTGCCTATATATTATTATTATATTTGTTATTTATATATGTTTATATTGATATGGTACACATTTATTTTATATTTAATCTTAATATTTCTATTTATTTTATTTATTAATTTATTAGTATTTTAACACTTGCTCTTTATGGTATTTGCTATTTTGGGGACATGACATAGCATATGGCGATGGAAACTAAGAAACAACTGAAATTGAATTGCAAACTGAAATGAAGGTAGGCGGTGATCCGACAATAAAGAATTTCATGCTACCACTTATTCAATGGGGGGAAAGATATTACAATACAAAACAATTCATCCGCTTCTCAGCAGGCATCCACTCAATAGTGGAAATTCGCCACTTTTCCAGTGGGTGAGGAATGAGAGATTTAGTTATCCTTTTCTCCACACTGGTGGTAAACCATTCAAGGGTTACAATGTGCGAAATGAAACACAAGTAAATGCAGCAAATTAAATGACTGGAACAATACTACTGTTTTCAATCTTACAATGACAAATAACTGCAATTTGTAAGTGCTATTACAATATTAACAAGACAAATAAAGGAAGATAATCTCTCACAATAATAGCCTTCTCAAATACTGAAAATCAGACCAAAATCTGAACTAATAGCAATCTGATACAGAAACCCAGCTACTGAAATATACTGAACCAGCAACTACATTCAACCCAAAATGCATATATCTACCTCAATTCAACTCCAAAGCTCACCAAAACTTAGAACAACATTCCAAGGGGGTAGGTGACCAACATCCAAGGGTTTGTAAGTGCCAAATAGCCACCAAACAGCAAGTTCGAACTCTAATGCAAGCTGTTGAAGAAAGGTACGGCCCTAGGAATGGTATGACCTTCCTAGAAAAATCCACACTTCATAATAAAATCCATTTTTTTTGCAAATCGCATCGCCCTTGGCATAGAAATGATTTGCTCAAATACCCATAATGAAATAAAATTCGGTCAAGGAGCTGTATATAAAAATCAACTTCAGTTGTATGAATACTAGCAACACAAAAAACTGAAAACATAACCAAAATATGCCAACAATGAAGCACAATCTGCTAGTCTGGATGAGAAGCAGCCACAATCCAATTAGGTGTTATCTCTCAAACATGAAATTGGTTCTATGGTAAGAGGTATGCATTCCTCAAAGCCAATTTCATGAAGTCATTTCGACAGCATAACATTAGCATAAACAATGGATACCAAATGAATGAGCATAGGCCTTCTTAAATAGAACTTGAGGTGATTGTTGGCTTTCCATCTTTCCTCCAAAAGGGACGCCCACTCCTTTTTGGCAATTATTTAATTTTTAATTCACTTTTCCTTCCTTCATTTTGGCGTCCAAAACACATGAGGAGATAATTAACATTTGAAATATTAAAATATCTGTTAATGAGGTATCCACCCTCATGGCCCCCCTTTTAAAACAACATCAAATCATTGTGCTAGGCCAAGGGGTCAAAATCACATTATAATAATTAAATGACTTAAAATCATTTTACCAAAAAGAGCCTCAAAATGTTGAAAGCCAAATATGCTCCAAACTGCACTGCCTAAAATGGAAACTGAACTGACTATTGATGCTACTACACAAGATAGCACTGCCAAAAATTGAGTTTACTAGAAATAGTAAACTCTGAAAAGTTGTCCAATGCCTTTGCATGACATATCACTACGAAGCTCTCTGAAAACCCAGAACTCCACCAGACATGCATCAAAAACTCATACATGCAAACCTTCAAGAATCCATCAGAAACCTCCTATAAAATAGGAAACTCTAATTTGCACTTTTGATTAGCCCATGGATTTCCAGAAATAGGCTATCAATCACAAAAGAGCGTATGGCCAAAATGGGGACATTACAGAAATTCATCACCCAATGACTGATACTCTCTCAAGTAATTTGTAAATCCTTTAGATTCCCAGTTGGCTGTCCCCCCAAGAATTGAGGCATGAGAGGCCTCAGAGTCACCCTGCTAGTTATCCTAGCATGACTATGGGTTGGTATGTGAGTATTACTCTCCTTTGCATTGTTATTGTTATTATTATTACCCCTATTGTGCCCATTTGTACCATTGTTGCCATTGTTAGTCTCGATGTTTCTATCACCCACAAGCTGGTTTAGAAGCTGTACCACTTGCTGCTGTAATGTCCCCATTTTCCCCTTATGCTCTTCATTTGGATTTAGCCTATTTCTGGAAATCCATAGGCTACTCAGATGTGCAAATCAGGGTTTCCCGTTGTGGAGGTTTTGTGGTCTTTCCTCAATATTTACTATTTATAGTAAATACTATTTTTGGCAGTCAGCAGTTGTCAGCCTTCAGTTCATCATGTCCTTTGGAGCAGTTATTCAGAATTAAGCTTTGGCCTTTTAAAATATTACTTAATGAAATTCTTCATTAAAAGGCAAATTGTTCTAATTTTCAGTTGACCCCTTGGCCTAAGAGGTTAACTTTAAGTTGTGTTAAAAGAGGGACTTGAAGGATGGCGCTTCATGAAGGAATTTAAAATGTTTTAATTAATTCTCCCTTGTCTCAAGTGGGACGCCTTTTCGAGAGAATTATATTTCTTTTTGGAAAATTGAAAAGGCATGGCTTTTGGCGTACCTTTTTGGAGGATTTGAATAGTCTCCTCTCTTCCTTTAAAATTGAGGCTTGGCTCTAGCATTTGATCATCCATTATTTTGCTAAAGTTATGCTGTCAAAATGATTTATCATTTTATACTTCGAGGAATGCTGACCTCCTAGTTCTTCTTTCAATTTCGTGTTTGCAAGACAACACCTAATTGAATCATTGTTGCTTCTCATTCAGACTAGCAGATAGAGTTTCAAGGTGATATTTTGAAGTGTTTTCCAGTTTTACAGTTGCTGTTTGCACGCAGCTGAAAGTCGATTTCATTCATGGCTGAGTGTATGATTTTAATTTGGTTCTGGGCAATTGAAATTATCACTCCTAAGGTCTAGGCGACCATCTCCACCAAGTTGCAGATTTTATTTTGAAGTGTTTATTTTTATAATGAAAAATCGCCCCTCTCAAGGGCCGTACCATTTCAGCAAGCATTGGGAATTGTGCCAATAAATATTGAAGGTGATTTGGAGCTGTTTCTTTGTCTCAACTTGGATGCCAAACTTCCAATTGATCTTTGCTTTTGATCCCATGCTTTTCAGAGGTATTTTGATTGAGTTGTGAGCAATTTATGAATTTCTGTAGTTGCTGATATACATTTCCAGAATTACAGTTCGCTGATCAGAATTAGAATCAATTGTTGTTTTCCATCTTTCTTCTTCTTTTCTCGTTATATTCTGAAATGGAGATAATGTATAACATGGTGCTTGAATATTGGTGAAACTGACATTGTAATTTGCAGCCTTCTCTTTTGTACAAGCTACTAACAGTAGTATTGTTTCAGTTTAGTTATTGCTGCTCTATTTAATTAATTTCACACTAAGCACCCTTGGATGGTTTACCGCCAGTGAGGACAATCTGTTTTGTAACCTCTTTCATACCCACTTCAAGTGGAGAATTCCCACGTTTCAGTGGATGCTTGCCACAACAGAAGAAGTCTTTGATGTTGTAATCTTTTCCCCCCACTGTTTGGTCATAGCGTGGAAAGTTCATTCACTGGTTATCCGCCTTGTTGTTATTTCAATTCAGCAGTAGTACTCCACCATATGTTAGCACCTCGCCTGCAAAGGGATCTTGAGTGCACATCCTTGGTGTCGAGTTTAATATTTCTCTTTCAATATAATCTCGTACTTGTTGATTCAGTAGATCTTAGGGATCCTCTGACCATATGCTCGCCCCTCCTCCTTAAGTGGTTTTAGGGCGCATTCTTGGTTAGAGTTCTTTCATGTACGTTTTGGTTATGCTAACCTTAACGGGTGATTGATTCTATTGTAAATGTTTGGTTTAAAAATCAAAAAATTGAGAGAGAATATTTCAACTGCTGACTTCTAGCCAAGTCATTAAGTATTTGATAAGTGCTTCTTTCAGGTATGTTTGGCCTATCTCCCATGATTTCTTCCTTAGATGAAGAATCGGTACCAAATAGACCAAAGCCTCTTCTCCTTTCTCTTCTATATGTCATATAAACTTGATCGTCTAGATTCATAACACTATCCTCATAGGCTCGCAGGAAGCTAGCTCTGATACCACTGTAAAGACCCTTGCAAATTCTGCTCTAAATTTTCTGTTTGAGTGGTTTTGGAATTTCATCAAACAATTGTCTTGCAACCTTCTTTTAGCTAGGAGATGATGTTTCTTTTTGGCTTTTTCTCATATAATGACAAAGTAAGCATAAATAGACTCTAACTGAAGTGTGCCATTGACTGAAAATGAAAAGGAATATGAAATGCAAGATAATTTCTGATTTTTCAAGACTTAATGATGACTGAAATAAGATGCAACTACTTGAAATGTGCAAATACAGCTAGTAGACATTTTTACAAACAGTTGACATGCAAATTCCAAACTCCATTATATATTGTCTAGCAATTTTGAAACTCATAACCATTGCAATATTTTTCCAAAGACACTCAATTGCTGATCGCCCTCAATTTAACACAATTTACAAGTAGCAATGAATATGAAAGACTCAATTGTATAACAGCGATGTAATTGCAGACCTGAGACTAATGCAAATGGAAGACTAGCTATATAGTAAATAACTCCAACCTGGATGACGCCTTGATGATGAAATGGTAGCGACTGGAGAATCCTTGTATCTATGCCTAGCAGCCACGATTTCCTCTTCACAAGCAACCAGAAAGATGTGTCTGCCCAGCAAGAAGTCATTCCTCCTCAAGATGACAAAACCAAATGAAATCTTCCAAAATTCGACTTATTTGGATGCCAAATTGTTGCACCTATTTTGCTAGATGAACCACGATTTTTCCCAGCAAGAATCGATCATGAATAGGAGCCACAAATGGATCGAATTTCCTCCAAAAATCAAACTAACTGTAATACAATATGCTGCGCCTTGAACTGCTTGATGAAGCATGATTTTTCCCAGCAATTGTGATCAGCTACCATGAGAAAATCGATATGTCATATGCTCAAAGCTTCCTACAAAAGAAATCGAACTCTTGTGTTCCAAATTTGGTCAAAGACCATTAAATTTGCTCCTATAGGAAATCTGATTTAACTTCCTCCACAACTTTTAGCTAAGGTTGATCTTTCACAACTGAAACTGGTATCCTGGAGTCTTCAAACCCTGGGACAAGCAAAGCCTTCGAGCTCTCTCCAAACTGAAATCAAAAATATAATCCAAGACATGACCAAGTGGCTAGCTCATAGCTCCTTATAAAGAACTTTTTGATCTTCTAGAAATATCCTCCAAGAAGCTTCTAAAATATTATTCTATTGCCAAAGTGACTTTATAATTTATTATTTTATTTTAGTCATTTTAATTAAATTAACTAAAAATAAAGTCATCATTTTGATTTTAATTTATTGAGATAACTTTATAAATAATTAATTTAATTATTATTCCCTTATTTCTCCTTTAGCCCCCGAGAATAATAAAGGCTAAATGATCCTCCCGAGTGGCTATTGAGAAGGAGACATTACAATGCCAAACAAGGATACCCAACCAAGAATGATTCCCAACACATCGGAAAAAGTACACAACACATCTCCAAGTGCCAATCAAAACCAAATGCACACTCAAGAAATTAGTGACTTCACTCATGAACCCCTGAAATTGATCCATGAAAGCATCTACAACTATGGAGCATGGAGCAAATGTTGTCTTCAATCCCAATTCCCCAAAAGGACTAATATGAACCCAAACATCACTCAACCCAAGGGAAGGAATGTCAAGAATGTAAACAATCTATTTTGGTCCTTCTTTCTCCCATACTCCATGAGTAGGAAGTCTGAAACCTTCACTCCTTGTTGCTATAATGAAATTACCAGCAGCTACCAAGACTTGTTTTGTTAAGACCTTGATGTCTAAATCGTGAAAACTACATCCTCAATCCCACTTAAGCATTCTTGATCAAATAATCTTCTTGGAAGATTATCAATTGCAAGGATCAAATCTCCCTCATGTTTTGCTTGCAAATCATCAAAGATGATCACATGATAAAAAATATATATATATTAGGTAGGTTCATTACTTATGAAAATCTTTGGGTTAAGGACAAACCCCTAGTGTGGTATGGGATACACTAAATCATCTTCCCAATTGCCTAGTGGTGCAAAAGACTGGGGGAAAGGATGAACCCATGGTGAAGTGTGCAATGCACCAACATTTCTTTTCTATTTGGGATGCACTATGGACAAATGTTAGTCAACCATTGTGGATATCTCAATCGTCACATCATTCATTGTGTATATGTTAGTCACTTATAGTGTAAAATGTCTCAGGTTTTGTGTACCTTGTTATTGATGCCTTGCCAATGATGACATCAAATAGCATGGGTTGCTTGATTGTCATCACGACAATGGATTGGGAAAAGGATTGGACCCACATTGTAATATGGGATGCACCAACATTCCTTTTCCAAGTGAGATCTACTTATAGGCTTCTATGATTGTGAATCAAGCAGTGGGATGATGCATGCAGTAGGTTGCATCCATTTCCACTTCACTAGTTATTTATGTGAGCATGTGATGTATTGTGTGCATTTTCACTGTGATTTATGCTTGAGCTAGTCAATATTGCACTTGTAATGTACATATGAGCTAGTCCCTATTGTACTTGTAATGTATGTATAAGCCAATCACTATTGTACTTGTGATGTGTATGAGCTAGTCACCTTGTATATATGTGATGTATGCTTCAGACAGTCACTATGTATGTGATCTTGGGATTATGGTATGATATGCCCCTTGTGAATGTGTGTTTGTATACTATAATTAGTAATGTTTGGTATGGATCCAACACTTGATGGCAAATTGTTAATGTTATATTATTATTAGATTAAGTTGATAGCTTACGTTTAATAAATAGTCACAGTTTAAAGGTGAAATTAGAAATTTCATACAAGAGGAAAAAAATTAACTCCCTCTAACATTGGCAGGCGAATTACGAAACCTTTGATTAACCAAAGGGGATACGTAGGCAAGGTCATCACGAATGAACCCTCGAGGTTTAGGTCTGGATTTAGGGATGACCGTAATTAAGGGAGCTTAACATTTTTTAGTGTAAGCATATAAGTGGTGATGTTGAGTCGTCGTCATCAAGGTGAATAGAGAAGTTTTAAAATCAGCCATTCTATTTTAGATGGAAGATGCTTGGTCAGTTAAGTT
This sequence comes from Sequoiadendron giganteum, assembly GCA_007115665.2. NCBI lineage: Eukaryota > Viridiplantae > Streptophyta > Pinopsida > Cupressales > Cupressaceae > Sequoiadendron > Sequoiadendron giganteum. The sequence goes on along the minus strand of CM021101.1, from coordinate 175,163,793 downwards.
GATAGTTGTTGCAAATTTAAATAAAAAAATTTAAAAAAATTGTAGTGGCCAAGAGGCAGATTTTACAAGGAATTTTATTACTGCCACAAACATATTTCTGCCAAAAATGCCATAGCTAACAATTCGTCCCTTGATCACAAACATTTGAGTAATTTTGTTTTTATTGGAAGAAGCAAAAAATTCAAAATACAGAACAGGAATACACATATGTAGCAAAACAGCAGCTAGAAGATTACAAAATAAAGGCCTGTAGCAACATCAGACCAGCTACAAAGCCTCAAACATTCGCCTAATTTTGGTAGAATCAGATCTAGTGCTTTTGCACAGTCCATAATTCCTTATTACATCGCCTTCCTATTGCATTAGGTGGAAATTACTACTTTTTTATCTGCACTTGCGCTATCCTTATTACTAATAAGGTAGAGGAATTGGGTTATGACTTACTGTAATATGTAGCCTTTTCCCCATTTTGTGTTATTCATTGAACAATAATCTTCATTATTTAGTGCAGACTGCTATCTTTGTGTTCAAATGCAATTTAATTAGAAATGTGAATGGTTGATATCAGTTATGCCCTTTCCCCTGCTCAGAGCTTTTTCTGTATATATATATATATATATATAATCAAATTCTTCTTCCTGTATGCAAAAAATTGTTCTTCCTGAAAATGGTAAACAATTGAATATTTGTTTTCCCAATGAGCTGTAGTGAGGTCGCAATCCAAGGTTGGTGGGTTGGGAAAGAACCCAGCTACACCTCATCATTCCAAACGCCCTGTAGACTGTTTTTTTTTTAAATTGAAAAATCAATCCATCAAATAAACTCTGCTTCTCCCTCTTGGGACCGCATCATATTGAGGCAAGTTGAGTTTGTTTTGAATTTCATTTGACTATATTCTCAGGCGTCTCACCTTGCTGTGCCCTCCTCTTTTTGCTTGAGACTCCATTGCTACAACTAATCATTGCTCCTAAATTCAGTTACTAGCATGACAAATTCTTACCTCTAAAAAATAAAAATAAATCCACCATTGTTTAATAGTAACACCCAGCTGTTATTGTGAAGGAATTCAAATAAAACTGGAAAAATATAGTTTCCTAACACCTCTTCTCTATCTTTTAGTAAAAGAAAAACTAAGATTTCTAAACTAAAGTTAGAAGACTTACCTTTTAAAAACAAAAGAAGAAAATTCACAATAAAATAGCTATGCCTGTATGAAGGATATGGTCTATGGAAGTTGATCTTGTGAAATGATAAAACCTTAGATAAAATGTTTTAAATAGAAATCAACTTGTGAAATTAGATGACAATATATTAAGAATTGTTCAAAATGCATAATTTATTGGTCAAATTATTTCTTGTTTTGATTCATAATAGGATGAGAAACAAATGGTTAGTTTAACTTAATGAGATTTATAGTGAAAATAATTCTTTGATTTTATCATAGTTTGAATTAAAAATAAAATCACAAAAGACTTATTATGGGTTAATATTTGGTTATAGAAAAGAATAAGTTTAATATGATATGTCATGAGTAGAATGAGTTAAATGTGTTAAATCATGTGTTATTCATTCAAAAAATATATTATAGAATAGAATGGTTAATTGAGATATATTACTTTATTTGTTTAAACCCTCTAAAGAATTCAACAAGTCATTCATACAACTATAGGATAGAAAGGGTTAAATGGGTCATAACTTACATGAACATATTATAATGAATTAAAGTCACAAATAACTCATGGTAATGCTAACAAGGGATTATTATTTTCTAACTTTATTATTCTAATTATCATTATAGAATAGATTAATAAAACTATCCCTAAATGTTATCCCTCAAGCATCCTTAAGCGTAAATTTATTTAGCTCTATTAATTTGTATAACTAGGCAAGTTTAATCAATGCAATTGATTAATTGGCATATTTATGGTAGTTTACACTAGCTAAGAGTGTCAAATGAATCATAATTACAACCTTGACAAAGAATGAAAACTAATATCACCATGATAGGCTATTGGTAACAAGATTTTTTTAGATTTGTATTATTTCATGTTGTCTAAAGTGACAAAGTTCAATGTTATGTTATAAAATTTAGTTCATATTTGTTATTACTTCAATGGATTGTTTTAAAAGAGTTAATTGCATTTTCCTTTTCTTAAATTTTTATATGCAATTTCATTATTTTCAAATGTTAAAACTATTTTAGATTACTTCTATCTTCTAGTTATATTTGGAAAACATTAACAAGATATGGAAACAAAAACTAGCAGTAATCGATATCAATGGTGACTTTGGTACATGTTTATGGGTAATGTTGTCACACTTGAGCTATAACACTTATAGCTTAATATAGTTGCAACAACACCATTAAGGATATTTTTTCCCTACAGTTCACATAGAGTTGCATTTTTTTCTTTGGATGTAATGAGGGTATATTCTAATCTCATTATTTTTTCTCCACCTCTATTGTTTCCATGTTGAGATTAGGTGTTTCCTACACCTCGTAAGTCCTAATGTTTGTAGTATTTAAAGAAGTATTTATTTATAATATTTTATGTGCCCTCATAGAAAAGTGTCTCACTTATGACAACCATTATGTCATGTGTATTCCTTGGTATTACATGTGTATAAGAATATGTAAGAGCATAATATCATGTATTAATTGTAAAATAAAATCCTAAGGTCTAGATTATTTATGTTAGAGGAATTAACTCTACTGTGATGTAATAAGAATGAAATCAAGTTAGTGCAATAAATAAGATATGCATAACATGGAGTATCAATAAATTTTATGCATTTGTGGATACCATAGCATGTGTATATTCATATATTCATATCATATACTCTTTATAAAATGTACATTATTTACCACAAGCATAGATATAATATACACATCACATATGCTTAGGTAGTATATATTCATTTCTTTTTGTTCCTATTTATATTCTATATTTTATCTTGTTCTTCTTCCTTGCAATGAGGTTGGATGCTCATATAGCCTCCTATTAGTGTAGGGATGTGTATTTATACATGTCCTTATGCCTTATCATTTATTTATTGGTACCACACTCCATTCGATGCTAGCTCAATGGTATTTTGGTGACCATCACTCTATTTTTAATTCTTAACCTCCCAACATCCTCTTGAGAACTAATTATTTATCTTGTCCTCATGAAAACTTCCTCTAGCCAAAATTATTTCTCACCAATCCTATACCATGGTAATAATTTTTTATAATATCTTTATTTTCTCATATTTATTGTCCCAAATCAACACTGTATGTTGTATTTATTATACATAGATCAAATGCTCATTATAGGATCTCTATATGGTAGTGATAATAGCTAGTTTTTTAGTGTGGCTATCAATTTTTGGATGTCATGGAGAATTTTAGAAATAAAAAATATATATATATTTACACAAACCTCTAATTCCCTTATTTGAGATATTGATTGTATCATTTCTTCACTTAGCTAGCTATATTGTAGTCTAAGGTTTGTCATAAAAGACCTAAGTCAATTGACTCGAACCTCAAATTATATATACCATAATTTGAGGTTCTAGTCAATCAACTTAGGGCTTTTATTGTATTGTAATTTATGGTCAAGTGGTTCAGTACCGGTATAGTGTAGAGACATTACCATAAGTATCTTCTAACTTCTTCACCTGTCGATCCAAGTCTTTTTAGCTATTTCTCCATTTTTTGTGAGTGGCTTAACTTTTCCCTTTCACATTATATAATTATTTTTCCCTTAAGAGTTTTTTTCTACTATTCCAAACTACTTATTGATTTAGCAACCCTTGCATCGGCCCCATCTAATTGAATTGTTATTATTGTTGATTAGTCCAATTATATTTATGGTCAATTTTGTTGTATTATTTAAAGAGGTGTGGCTTCCTCTAGTTTCATATGATTGTGCATCAAATCATGATTCAAAATGTTGTTAAATACATCTCCTAGTTTCATTTTCTGGATTGGTGATATCTAGGTGAAACCAAAATGAGGTCTTGTAGGAGTGTGCATAAGTATATTTGGACTTATTATTATTGAAGTTAGTTATGCTTATCTAGCCAAATATTATTTTATATTACTCATAGGGTTTCTCAATAGTCATTTTGGGGGAGTGATTATTTATGTAGATGCTTCCCCTATTTCTTTTTGTAATTCTCCATCCTTTTCTCCTTTGGTTCTTATTTGGAGATTGACCTCCCTCTTTGTACTTTTTCATGTAATATATCATTTTGTTCTTTTGGCTTTTTTACCAATACATCTATGGTAGTTGTTTCTATGTGTTCCAATTAGTGAGATAAATCCTATCCTTCATCTAGCTATTCTACGTGTGGTGGAGATGGTGGTAGTGTAGCAAATTAAATCTCTTCCCTCTATGGTTATTTATATTTGACAAATTTATTATATGCTTGTTGTGTTGCTGCAAAAACATCTTTGTATAACTTCTATTGAATCTTTATATTTTTCATATTTTGAAGTAGGGTATCTACCCTTTATATTGTGAATAATTCTTGATCTTGCAAACTTTATACTTTGCTTGCTCTCATTTGAGAGAGATCTAAATCTTTAGCCACCTCATATACTACTCTTATTTTAGTGGCATGTCTATCTTGAAAGCCTTGTCCCTTTGTGTGATGAGTTGCTTTTTTAGGATTGTTGTTAATTCCTCAAAAAATCCCTTAGTAATTTATTCTATAAAATAGGGGCTAGTGATGATAAAGTCAATCATTGCTTGAATAATAACTTCTTTGTTAGTTATGATGGTAGTGTATTAATTTGAAGCCACCTCAAATGGCTTTCCTACTATACAAAGTGTTCTATGCAATCTCTTTCTATCCAAGGAAGGTTCTTAGCTCTTTTTATTTTATTACTTTCTATCTTGCTTTCCTTTTTAGCTACTCTTCTTTTCGAGTTTCCTCTTCTTTTATTTTATATCTATGATCACATTGAACCAATTTTCTTTGTTCTTTTTGTTTTTTCCTTTTAGGTTTCTTTTATTTATCACTTGTTTATTCCATTTTCTCAAATCTCATTTATAGCATGTCCTTTGTAGTTTCTTCTACTAGATTTTTAGTTTCTTCTTCAACGTGTTTCCTCTTTTTACCAGTTATTTATTTTTGTGGGTGCTCTAGTATGATTGATTTTCCCTTTTGTGGTTTTTCCTTTTTATGGTGGATTGCTTCCATTGGTAGATTTTGTTGGTGTAAATAGGTGTTTTATCTATCTAGTTCCTATTTACATGTCAAGTATATTTAGGTCCTAGGAGGGAATCTTTCTAGTTAAGCATTAGTTGTCACTAGATATTATCTTATCCTTTGGCATTTAATGCTTGTGACTAAGTCATTTAATATTTGTTGAGGTGGTTGTTTAATTATACAGGGTTAAGACACATGTCAAGATCTTGTCTAATCCTATCTCACATTTTTCCCTTATAAGGCATCATTTATACATCCTAGACAATTCAGTTTAGTTGTGTACAAGTCCAATATATTGAATGACAATCTTGAGTATTGCATATTAGCTATATCTTGCATTTATTATTGCAAATTTGTGTTCTTGCTTTTCCCTCTTGTAGAAGTTTGTTTTTAGTTTTTGTAGGTGATCTTGGAGGCTTGAGTCCTCGAGTGTCTCTAATAGATCCTTACCTCTCTGATCCCCTCTTGGTTTTCCATCTTGTTATTTTTATCATCATTTGACTTGTTTTCTAGGCAATGATACCCTCAATGACTAGAGGAAGTGGATCTTATTTTGTTTGTTCTTATTTACCAAATTTTATTTTATTTTTAGTATTTTTCTCTATTCATCATTCTTTTCTTTCTTGTCTATATATTCTTGTCATGTTCCAAATATATTGGCACTTGGATCTCTAGGGTGGAGAGTACAAGTTGATTTGTACTTTCTATCACTTTATTAGAAGCATTATATAATAGCCATAGTACAATGAGAGTTTTTGGTTTGATAGTTTCTAAGTGAACGTCATCTTTAACAACCACAAAGATGACATAATTGTCTACTTTTTCACACTTTAGTGGCTCAATCTCTCCCTTTCCTATATTATTTTTGGGAACTCATCAAATAATGATTCATATCCATACCAAAAAAAGTGGTGGTCAGGACACCATCCATATTCTCTTTGATTTGCTCCTTAATCATATTATTAGATCTCTATGCTTATGGTTCAGTTCCTAGTAATTCTAATAAGAAATAGAAGGATAAACATATTATGAGTGAACGATACCTAAATTCATGGTGTATTTTCTACATTTTCTCTAAATTATATATCAATTTCTCCCTTAGTAACCATTTAACCATTTTGTATTTTGTATGGATACAAATTATGGAAAAATTTGTAGTTGAAGCATTTGGTAGCATCCTCACTCTAAGATCTCCAATTTGGCTAATTGTGAGGAACCATTTGTCGAATGTCACTTGTAAGTGCAATGACAATTTTTTCATCAATGTTCTTTAATTTCTCTCATTTGTTCCATAGCCCTATTAAGTTATAGATGGCTTCCTTGGTGATCATGAAGGATTTTTGTAAGTATATTTATTACCCATGTGTTCAACTCAACACCAACTAGATCCACTTATGCTCATTACAAAATTTAGGAATTTTCCCTAGATATCTAGCTTGAGTCATCCAATATTGGCAAAGAGTGCCCATCAACTTTATTTCTTAATGTGTTGATTTCTTGTTCAAAATTACCATGTTCTACCTCTATTGATTTGGCATGAATGTACTTTCAAATAGCATTTGCATAAATGACTCCACCAAGAATGTTTGAAAAGGTTCATTCTAGGTCATTTTCCATATCCTTCCATGGACAAGGTTTCTTTATCATTCTCTTGATGTCATTGGCCTCAATTATATTTGGAGCAAATGTTCTTGTCATAGCTCGATTTTTTCTCTTATTTTCCTTCACTCTTTCATTGACTACCACATTTCTTAACTCTTATGTGGAGGCTTGTGTACTTTTTATTTTCTTTGTGTATTTGATATTATCCCTTACCTCCTTTTATAGCCTTTTTGGGTCCTCCATGCTGATGTCATTACTTTTTCATTAATTACTAACTCATTGATGGATCATCTCTTTTACATAGGAAAATTATTTTTAAGCTAACTCGTATAAATTGTAACATATTATATATTACCTTTAGTTTTCCTTTATGTTATTTGTGTTCATAGTAATGTTTCAATTATGCTCCATTAACACGTATTTCAAGAATTTTATTATTTAAAGTATTTGATTTAATCTCACCAATTAGCTATATATGGTTTATGACGTATGGTCCTTGCCACCGTATCTTTAATTTACCCAATTTCTTGATTTTTTTATCATATAGCAATACAATATCTTTTGATTAAAATTATTTGTTTTTTATATTGTAGTCATACCAAGCTTTTTATTTCCTTTTATCATATTTGATTGCCAGTTGCAAGTAAATAGTTCTTACTTTCTCTAATTCTACTAACTAGTAATTAAGAGAATCTTATTCATTTAACCTTGTAGTAATTATGATTTTTAGATCAGAAGCTATATTTTGTATTGTAACTATTGCATCTAGTCTGGATAGAGTAATTAGCATGGGAGATATCTTGTTAATTTCTTGTATGTTGTGTGATAATCTTAAGTATTGTTGGTATCTTTGTGTCCTCATTGCAAAACTTAGTTAATGATTTTCCTTGATATCTTGTTGAAAGATTCAATTGGAGAATTTTCTTGGGTGACATGGTGTGTTGTTGCTATGATTAATCCTAAATGTTTACAAGATTTATTTTATGGTCTAATTTATGAAGCATTTTCCTTGGTTTTTGGTGATGTTTAGTGGGCATCCAAATTTTGTGATAATATTCTCATAGATAAATGTGTTTGTTGTCATTGTATTACAATACTTTGTTGGTTCTTCTTCCACCCATCTAGTTAGATTTTCAATGCCTATTATAATGAAGTGTGCCTTAAATTTTCAATTAGAGGGATTAATAAGTCCAATAAAGTAAATTCCCAAATTTTGTAAAGGTGTCATGGCAAATACCAGTTATAGTGGCATTTCATCTCTTACAATTGGTCTATTGATTCTTTGAAAAAGATCATAACTACATATATGTTTGTTAGCATCCTTGAATAGTGTTGGCCACCAAGATCTAGCTAGTAAAATTTTCCTAGCATTTTTGTTTCCTAAATTATGTCCTCTTGAAATACCTTGATGTGCTTCTTTGAATATTTGATTCCTTTCATGGTCCAATACTAGTATCATGCATAAAACTTTATCATTTTGTAAAAGTTATAGTTCTCCACTTATGATAGTATATGGAAAGGATTAATGGTCAGTCTCCATTTGTCTTCTTAGTTGTAATCTTATGGAAATGTACTAATAAATGGTAATTGAGTAATTCCTTGTAAATGATTAGGTGCCAAACTTATTCTAAATAGGTGTGAGTGTGTTCAATAAAATATATTCAATTTGTCTCGCTTCTTCACCATTTTAACTCTAGAAAGGTAGCTTAGCCCTTGATTTACTTTTCCAATTTTAACCATGATCTTGAAATTAAATTCTTGAAAAAGAATTAACCATCGACATATTTGTCCATGTATCACCAATACATTCATAAGGTGTTGATTTTGATTCCTCAACCCTATAGCTCCCAATGATCATTTGTAATCAAACACCTATCACAAAAGAAAGAAAAAAATAATAGACTTTCTATGAAATTTTCAGAGTCTCTTGATACAAAAACAACATGAACCAATAATGAATAAATGATACACTAAATTGAATTACCCTTGATAAAGGATAAAAAAATTTAGATGAAACATTAGGTGAGGATTAAGTTAGATCATAACATGTGTCTCAATCCTATGACTTCATATAAAAAGGAGTATAACTTAGCTTAAGTATGCTAGTGTAAAAAGGGACCTAATAATTAATTAGGAAAATACCTTTTTACTCTAACACGCCTCCCCCCCATGTCCTCGCTTAAGTGCAACTTAGGGAGAAGATAAAAATCTCTAATGATAAATGCTTGAAAAGAAAAAAATGAGTGCTAGACCTAATGAGGTACACATGTACAAATGAAAAAATGTCTCATAATCAGTGAAAAGGAGAAAACCTCATGGGAAAAAAATCCTCTACAAAAGAGAGAAAGACATGAAAAAGAGGACTCAAGATGAGCCCTCAAGGACAACTTCCATCACAAATATAATAGATATCCACCTAAATAGGAGAGAAAAAACATATGAAGGATTAAGAAGCCTCAAAAACAATGTTCTGAAGATGAACATGAAACACACCACTGAAGCATGAAGAAACTACAAATAATTGTCAAAAAATGACTGTTATAGTGCCAAAACCAAAGAACCTCCACTGAAATCAAGACGAAGATCATTATAAAGACATAAAAAATTATGAGTGACCCCAACAACACTAATTAAACAATGATCAGATGGAAAACCAAGGCAATAATTTGATAGACAAAGATACAAATGGTACATCAACTTGTACAAGTGACCCCATAAACACAATGCAACCAAAGTATATGTGAGACCCACTGTTGATTCTAGATACTATGCTACTTTGTTTCCTTTTAGTTTGACACAATTTGTTATTTCTCATGTTGATTATTAGGCAATACGTTATGTTGTTGCCATTCAAATTGATAATTTATGATGTTATTCGTACTATGATGATTTAGATATTAGAATTTATATTTGATGTTATTGATCATTATTAATGCATGAGTAGAATTGATGAATAATTGATGGTATGATGATGAAATGATAATTGTGATACAGATGTTAATTTCAATATTTGGACAAGTAAAATTATCGAGTCTTAAATGAAATTACAAAATTGGAATAATTTTATACTTTATGAAAATTGAATAAATGCTTTAGGTGAATTCAATGATTATGAATCTATGAGACTGTGATAATTGTGAAATAGTATTTTGGTGTGATGGAAATTTTATGATGTGAATATATATGTTTTATTTTAAGTTGTTTCGGCTATATAATTTCATTGGATATATTAATGTGTGGAATCGAGTGTCCAGGTATAAATTTCATGGCCAATGGAATCAAAGATCTTCAAAGAACCCAATGTGACAAACCTTGTAAATGTCGACTATAGTCCATTTGGATGAACTGTTACATCTTTTTTCATAGTTACCAAGTTATTTTTACCATTATGAGTGAAAATATTGATAAATGTAAATTGTGACTTCAATATGTTTGTTAGGTAAATGAAATATGTGAATATGCAATAGGATGTTATTGATCTCAAAAAAATGAATATGTTTTGAATTAGTGGAATGCTATGTAATTGCAATATGAATATTCTAATGTTTTGTTGATACAAATGTGTTATGATGCAAATGGATTTACTATGAACATCTAACTACCTTGGTGTTGTACTAAGTTGGTTGCAGGGACAGATTCAATCCTCTAGAGAAGTGATTGGTCGGGTAACCCTTGATGAAAGCTAATTGAGCTTTCACACACTCACTTCTAAGTATAGTTGATTCAAGTCATAGTTGTGAGATATTGGTAAGTCATCCTTTAGACATGTGTTTGCATTAGATAGGATCATGATTTATGTTAGGAGCATTCATGGTTGGTATGGTTGAAGGGAGGGGAAGTATCACTCAGGAGAAGTGATTGGTCGAGTAACCCTTAATAAAACCTAATTGAGCTTTCACACACACTCAATTCTAAGTATAGTTGATTCAAGTCATAGTCGTGAGATATTGGTAAGTCATCCTTTAGACATGTGTTTGCATTAGACAGGATCATGATTTATGTTAGGAGAATTCATGGTTTGTGACAAATTCTTGACCGTATGTCTTTGATTGTTTGATCAAGTTGTCGTGATTGAATCTTTGAGTCTTTGGGCTTTGTGAATAGTTGTCTTTACATTGATTCGTATGTACATTCTTTGTAAACATATATATGGGTATATATATTGATTTGTGCATGAGAGCATGAGCAAGTGCATATGTATGTAAGTAGAAATACTTACGAATATACATGCAGGGGGAATCAATTATATATGTGTGTGTGTGTATGTACTTAATGTATATGCATGTCGATGAGGATATGAATGTATTCATGTTGATAAGAAATGGTAACATGATATATGTGTTTAAATGAAGGAATCGAAGTAATGATATATATGTATATACTAATATATGTGTGTAAAATACGTAATGGAAATGTGCATTGCATATATAAGTACATATATGTATAAATATAGATATTTCTATTATATAATTGAACATAAATATATATGTGTGTATGAGTGTATGTAATACACGTGCATATTGTTTATGAAAATGATAACGTGGATATATGCATTTGAAATATCGAATGATGTATATTTATTATTGTCTGAGTCAAAATATATATGTATGTATATATATATATATATATACATGTATATATATATATATATATATATATATATATATATATATATATATATATATATATATATATATATACATGTATGTATATTAGATATAGTATATAAATAATATATATTGCAAATGTAAATAGTGTTATTTTACATGCATAGAATAATTCATGGCTTGATTACATAGCAATTAAAAAGCAAAAAAAAACATGAGTTAATATCAACCAATGCATAGGAAAGGTTTGGCATTGCTAAATACTTGGTAAAGGGCAACGCCTATACATAGTGCATTGCTTATAGATTTAGTGTTATTTTCAACGCACTAAATGAAGTCTTTGATAGCGCATAAATATCTAGAATAAGTCAAATGCATTTATAGAAGCACATGGGTGGTAAGCTAAATTGCAATGTGTTGTTTGAGTTATTAAAACAACACTATAAAGGTGGAGTCAATCCATTGTTATGTGTTGAATGCTTTGGCAATGACCAAGTCAACTTAGTTAAATGCAACCAAAGGAAGTATTGACTTATTCCATTGTGTAAACAATAGGCTAAATGATAGGGAATATGGTGAATTGTTAGCACCATATTATGAACTCAATGATTGAATAGAAGTCTCTTAAATCTGCAAGTCGATTTCTAGAATAGAACATATGCAAATATGAATCAGTCAACATGTTGTTGTCAAGCAAAGAGTTGAATTGTTGTTCTGTTTGGATGAGTGTTATGATAGGGTTCTGCCATATTTTTGTTATCATGTTGAGTTGTTTGAGCTGAGCTGAGAAGTGACAATTTGTTTGCCTAGTTTCTATCTTATGGTTGTCGGGTTTTGTGTATAAATAGAGGCACTCTCACCTCATTTGAGAACACACTTCTACTACGTATTATTGCATTGCTCCATTCTACTACATTTTATTTGTGAGGTTCTTATTTTGTTGAGAGGTATTTTGTGAGGAGATAATAGTGAGAGGAATTAGAGAAGCAATAGTCGCTAAGTTGATTTTAAGAGGGAGTCAAGCTTAAGAACCAATGATTCAATTGGATTAAATCGATTAACAGGTATGAGATTCTACTCTCTTTATGTTTTATCTATTTTGTGAAAGATTGAATGCCTTGATTGAATTATTTAGAAATGCATTAGATTACTTGAAATAGAGTAATGATCGATTTGCTTATTTAGAAAGGAAAAGAATCATGAATGTTGTGATTTCCTTATGAGTGTTGTGCATACTCCATATTAAGGAGTGAATGTTATCAATAGTATTATATACTAGGATTGATGAAGCATGAATAGCTTAAGAATTTATTTGATACAAAGTTACTCGCATGATCTTGTTTGATACTTGCTTGAGAATCCTATATATTAGGTTATTATTTTAATATGCCCTATATAGGAATTCAAATGATGATGATTATATACATAGATAGTCTATACTACATGTATTATGTGAAATGTATCAATGTCATGAAGTCACTTGACATTGTTATTTTATAATTCTAGGAAACCTTAGGAATGATAAGGTTTAGCAATACATCAACAGTGATAGTATGAAAGACATAATAGGATAAAACATCATATTGCTAATCTATACTTGAATGATCACTTGATAATTACTTTATTATTGAATGAAACCCTAGGTTGAGAGTAACCTATTTGGGTTGAGAAGTGAATTTGATTAATGATTGAAACCCTAGGTTAAGAATTACCTACTAGGTTGGAATATTTACTTGATTACCCATTGGAACCAATAGGTTGAGAATGTAATGTCCCTGTTTTGGAGGTAGAAATGATTTAATTAATTTAATTAATTAAGTTGTCCAAATTAAGTATTTTTCCTGTGGATAACTTAGTTGATTATTTTAATTAAAAGTATTAAGTTAATTATTTATAAAGTTATCAAATAAATTAAAATTAAAAGGTAACTTTATATTTAATATATTTAATTAATTTAATAAAGTGACTTAAAATAAATATTAAATCATAAAGTCACTTAAGTGAAATAATATTATATTTTCCTAGAAGTTTCTATTTGAGGCCAACCTCCTGGGTGAAAAAGAATAAATAGACATGAGGAGCTCATTTTCTATCATCCAGATTTGATGTTGATGTTGTTGTTGTTGTTGGCATTTCATCTTGTGGAGCCTAGGGTTTCTGCAGATTGCTCTTGTCATAGGAAACGAAAACTTCCTATTGATAGCAATTTTGAGGGTGTGAAATATCACTTGAATTATTGCAGATGTGAGAGAGGATATTTCAGTCCTTTCACTTGTACTTAATTTGTGGCCAAGGGCCAAGTTCATTTGCAGGTTTGGAGTTTCAGTTGGAGCTAAAAAAATTGGAGAAGAAATACAAAGAATACAAGGGTTTGATGCATATCTACCTGTAGATAACAAAGGCGTTGAGGAATATATTTATTGTTGGTCACTATAGTAACGCTACAGTACACGTGAACAGTGTCGCACTACAGTGCCAAGCTAGAGTACTGTGCTACAGTTTGATTTAATTACCAGTCATTTCCAAAAATTTTGATATAGTATTTCAGTCACATAAGTCATTCATGAAGGTTTAATAAGCATCGATTTCATTGGAAGGCTTGGGCGATTATCTCATAGGAGCTTGGCAATGACATTTGGACATGATTAATTGAAGTTGTAGCTGTCTAAAATTGATTAATGAAGGACTGATATAAAACCAGGGGCGGCTCATGCTAAGCCAGGTTTGGTTTGAAGACAAGCTTTCATTCATTGCAATCAAGGGACTACGTCTTCCTCCAACATAGGCGATCTTTGTACCAGGTTCTTGCATATTCATTTAGCTCATATTTGTATTAAGGTTTGTTGTAGATGTACATGGACATTTATATCAGACATTGACATTGTATGAAGATAATGTTATGAAGCCAAGAGGCTTGGCTAATCCTTGATTCCTTTGTATGCACATTGTCAATCAATAAAGGGGAGATAAGTTGCTAGTCTAGTGTCGATGTAATGTTCATCTTGATTCAAGCAATAGTTTGCATACCAATTGTTTGTTGTAATACCAAGTTGGTTGTAGGTGGTCATTTCTCATGTTTAGATCATATTTATGCATTGTAAATTACAAAAATTAGTGCACATCCATTCTAGGACATTGCTTAGACAATTTAGAGTCCTTTGCAAACATTCTAATTGGTGAACAAATATAGGAAAGTGCCATTAGAGCAAACTGAAATGTTTTATCAGTCATATATCCCTTGTATGCAATGTGTTTGATGAAATTACCAGGGTCAAAATCAGAAGCTTTTACAATCAGAATTTGCAAGGGATATTACAGAGAATAACCTACTTGTATGGGTTATGTAGTTGAGCTTTGTTTGAAGCACATAGGTTGAGAGTAACCTACACAATCAAATTGATTGTTGGTTATTGATTATGTTTGAGATTAGGGTATACCAAGGTTGAGACTCGCCTATGTGATTAAGCTAATCATTTGAGTTTATGAATTACTACTTGATTAGAGCCATAGGTGGGATTACCTATTGAGTTTTAGTTGTTACCTGTTTGGTTGTTTTAGACTCTTGATGTGAAGTCATATTGTTGACAAGATTCTACTCTTTGAATAACCCTTTTTATTAATGAGAATTACACTCTCAAATAGAAATATTTATTGATATGATTGCTCTTCGAATGATGTCATTTACTAATGAGATTATCCTCATGATGAGAATCACTTTTTGTCATGATATATTCTTGAATGGAGTTGGTTATTTATTGTTAGTTTTAGGATCAAAAATGCAATAAGCAGAAAACACAACACATAGAACAATGAACACAATATTTTACCTTGGGAAAACCCTCCTACTCGAAGGAGAAAAACCCAACAAGATATTCTCTTATAAATCAAAAAAATATCAGGCCTTGGAAAGGCCAAATACAATACAATGGATCTGCACTTGTATATGGTGTGATTTCTTGAATATACAAAAATATTTAACTCTTCTCCTTGAGTCAAATTTGTTGATCTTGAAGGGCGAACCTGCTGCTGAAGAAATTTGAACTTGGAGTGAATTGATTGGATGATAAAATGAGGAGACACCTTCTCCTATATATACAAGCTAGGTGACCTTTCTTCTAGGGCCGACCTAGAACAATATAATATTTTTGTTTAACAAAAGATAGGTCGACCTGCCTATAATCAATTAAGCTTAGGGAAATACCTCTCGTGGCTATAAATCACTAACACTCCCTCTTAGCTAGGGAGGTATTCTCAAATATCCTCTTCATGGAGTCTCTCAACATGGTGTTCACAATGGCTACATCCATTTGTGAAAAAGAACACATCTTAGTCTCAAAATGTACAAAAAAAAATTCCTCGTCATGGAGTCTCTCAACATGATGTCTCATCTAAGTCTCAAAGATGTACAAGATATCCTCGTCATGGAGTCTCTTAACATGATGTCTCATCTCAGTCTCAGAGATGTACAAGATATCCTCATCGTGGAGTCTCTCAACATGACGTCTCATCTCAATCTTAGAGATGTACAAGATATCCTCGTCATGGAGTCTCTCAACATGATGTCTCATCTCAATCTCAGAGATGTATAAGATATCCTCATCATGGAGTCTCTCAACATGATATCTCATCTCAATCTCAGAGATGTACAAGGGCTTGCACCTCATATTTCTCCGTCTCAAAGAAATATAAACTACAACGGCTTTCACCTCATATTTCTCCATCTCAGATAAATATACACTACAAGGGCTTTCACTTCATATTTCTCCATCTCAGAGAAATATACACTACAAGGGCTTTCACCTCATATCTCTTTGTCTCAAAGAAATATACATTGTAACAAAGCTTAATGATGTTGTGACTCCCTTTGGAGCTCCAAGTACTTGCATCAACCTCTTGACCTCCTTGTCCAAGATTTCTTGCAATGCTAGCCTCAGAGAAACGGTTTCCAATGCACACCTCCAACACTACTGACTTGCGAGAGTCTAGGACTGTCCTCCTTGATCTCATCCCAAATCACCCTATTTTGAATAGGTTTGCAGAGCTACCAATGTCAAATCCAGATTGACTGTCTTGTGCAATTTTGTTCTCTACAGTTGAAAAGGTCTTCCAAGGACTTAGCACCTGGCCTTGCAACACTACAACCCACTTATCTAACACCTTCACTTCTTCTCAATGAGTCACTTTAGTTCCTTGAGACATAGGACTCCATTTTGTTGAACACAAAACTCCCTCTTGATCCCTGCCTCAATACAGAGATTGCAAAGAAATCCTCTGGAAGTGAACTCCCCTCCATTGACATGATCTCAATTTGTGCCTATAATTTAACTCCCTCTAAATGGCAGGAGTGTAATCAAGGGATGAATCTATATCTCCAAGAATCCAACATCCTTTTGCTCCTCGATCCATCCTGCATTTTAAAGAGATTAGTAATAGTTCATAGAATCAAACTACCTTGAAGAGGAATACACAAACTAATGCTAGTAGCATATATGATTCACTAATCTACATGATTATTTAAATCCATGATCATTATTCAAAGGTACAAACATAAAATACTTATCTCTTTATTACAAATATCCAACCAGCGATGCCTTTCCAGATTTCAATCTCCATATCTTTCCCTCTGGTCTCTGATTGCAACAAATTTCAGATTTAGAAGAACTAGCAATATGCAAATCACAATGATCTATACTTTTTTACAGCAAAGATCTCCTGCGAGCAACAGTTGATTTCCTTGACTGCGAACTGCAACACTTTTCAGACAACTACAACTCTTCAATGATTGCTTGATCTTCTTCAACCTGAAGAAACAACATATATTCCTTACTCTTCCTAATGACCGGGTGTGTAGCCAACCGGCAGAGGTACTTCTCCAAAGCTATCCTTTGTTGCTCAATAGATTCTTCCTTGAGCATGACCTAACTTTCTACTATACTTTGTCTAGGTGAGCAGGGATGATAAAGCTTCGATATGACTCAACAAGCCTATCAGCTAGAGTCATAATATCACAGTGGTCTCTTCAAAGGAAAAGTATAAATTAGCAGCTCCCGTTTAAATGCAGGCCCCATGATTTAAAACTTGATAGCTTATTTAAATGACGGCTTCCTAAACAGAATGACACCTTTAATTCCTAGGCGCTCAATATATTTCCCAATGTGTTCCATTCACTTGATGTAATCTTTGAATCAAAGCCCGATATCATAAGAACAAGACGTTTTCTTCACAAACTTCCAGCTTCCACGAATTCAAATACTTGGTCGTCTCACAATGTTTCATTTCACTGAGTCTTTGATTAAATTAAAACCCAATAATATGAATTTTTATTTTTTGTGATCTGATGCGACTCCAACATTCAAGAGATGCGACAAAGATATTGGTGCTTGTCTTTCTTGACAATTGATATTCACTTATTTAAGGCTTCACATATATCAGTAATGTTAGTACCTCTTACAAGGCAACGAATTATTTTATACGGCTTAACACTGGCAACTCGACCCTTTAATCTGCAATTTCCCTTAATATCCCGACTGATGATTTCTGTCTCTGGCCCATCTTCATCTATTTGACATAGTCTAAACAATTTCCTCAAGATGTCGACTTCACAGATCTTCCACTTTCCACCATGTGATTCTAATGAGTAACGGCTACTTGAAACTCCTTGAAAAAAATTGATCAGTAAACTTGAATGAATCGTCAGTATGAAGAAAGCTCTTGAATGATATTCAACTCCCATGATTGTCATTGATCGACAACTCTAGACATGTAATGTCCCTAGACATGTGGGGTTTGATTGAGTGAAACACTCACCATGGAGTCTTCCATAGACACAGGCGACGCTTCTTCAAACATGTCATTTTTCAGACCCCATCATGTCGAAGAGGAGCTCTAATTTCCATGCATGTGTACCAATAAGAAGGGACTCTTCAAGTCTTGAGAAATGAGGCAGGTTGTGACTGATTAGTCCTTAATTGATTTTATCCTTGTTGAATAATGAGTTGTCTGCTTAGCCAAATCTAATCAAATCTTTTCTAAACCTGCTCTGATACCATGTTAGTTTTAGGATAAAAAATGCAATAAGCAGAAAACACAACACATAGAACAGTGAACACGATATTTTACCCTGGGAAAACCCTCCTACTCGAGGGGAAAAAACCCAACAAGATATTCTCTTATAAATCAGAAAAATATTAGGCCCTGGAAAGGTCGAATACAATACAATGGATTTACACTCGTCTAAGGTGTGATTTCTTGAAAATACAAAAATATTTAACTCTTCTCCTTGAGTCAAGTCTGCTGCTCTTGAAGGGTGAATCTGTTGCTGCAAAAATTTGAACTTGGAGTGAATTGATTGGATGATAAAATGAGGAGACACCTTCTCCTATATATACAAGCTAGGTGACCTTTCTTCTAGGGCCGACTTGGAACAATATAATATTTTTGTTTAACAAAAGATAGGTTGACCTTCCTATAATCAATTAAGCTTGGGGAAATACCTCCCGCAGTTATAAATCACTAACATTTATGAGCACTTATTCTATGATAAGATGAAGCTTATGTGGTTACATTCTAAATATAAAGTTATTCCTGGGATTAGATTGTTCAGTGAAGGGAATAGCTTATATATGTGAATACTTGAGAGAAGTATCTTTGTGATTTGAAATGGAAATAGCTTGTTAAGTTATTTTATGCAAAGTTAATTTGTAGACTTAGAAAGCTCATATGTTGTACCTAGGATTGAAATATACATTGAAGTGGATGACTTATGTTTATGCTTTAATGTTAGAGATACCATTGTGTTATGGGAAAAGGGAAATAGGTTGTTTTGGAGGCTAATGATTTCCTATTGAAGGAAATTACCTATGCATAGAATATAATATCTTAAAGTCAAATTGAGCTAGAGTAGTGTATGTGAATAGGATGACTGTCACTCAAAATACTGAGCGAGAATACTTTGGCCAAAGTAGTGTGAATGCCTTTGGCTCCACTGTCAATTCATCATGTTCCTTTTATCCATGCTAGTTCAGGATTGTAGTGTCTACAAGTTCTAGTTGTGTAGGGCACAACACTAAGCTCAGAGTGGTTATAGTTATGAGGTTACTCCACCAATCTCTTCATTGAAGTGTAGGGCCATCTATTAGATGATAGATGTGAAGGGGACCACATTTGAGTCTGTGGTTGGTAAAAAGCACTTGAGTGATGCTTCTCCTCCTCAGTTGATGACCAAGATTTGAAAGGAGATTCCTGGACCATCTATATCTATTGCCAAATGAAGCTTAGTGTAATGTCCCCAATTTAGCCCTACGCTCTACAATTGGATTTAGCCTATTTCCATAAACTTGTAGGCTAAGAAGAATGGGAACACTTGTAAGTCATGATACTGCTCAGGTGGCGTATAGATGTGGTTTTGGCAAACTTACTATTTTTAGCAATATGTTATTTTTGGTAAGTATATCTATAGCAGTATCACTCTAGCAGCAACTCAATCTTTTGCAGTTCAGTGTGGCCGATCAGTTTGGCTTTCTGTTAAGTTGAAGTAAACTTGCTATTTTTGGAAGTGACTATTTTTAGTAAGTCTAATCTTGGCAGTATCATCATCTACAATTCAGCTCAGGTCATCATGCTATTTGTGGTAATCCATCAGTTTCAGTATTGGCTTTGGTTTTGGTTATCTCCTTGGACTAAGTATTATACTTAGTTAATTTCATGTTTTTAAGTTGTACCCCCATGCCTAGGAGTGATAACTTTATGTTGTTTTAAAGAGGGGACATTAAGGGGTCATGTTGAGCATTTAATGATTTATTAAATGCTTTATTGTTGCAAAGTAAAATGGACGCCTAAAGCGAAGGGGATAATGTTTTATTATTTCACAATAAAGTGAATGGTTAAAGGTGCATCTCTTGGGAAGTTGAAGTGATTCGACTTCTTGGAATTCAGAGTGTTTCATTTGCCCATTTAAACTTATATATTGTTGCATTGTGGAGAGCTGATTATGGTATGTTTTGGAAAACAAAGTTATGCTGCTGGTTTGAAATCCAGAATCTGGGTAAGGGAAAGCTTAGCAATTCTATTCCACTCTTCGGGCCTGAAACTATGGTTCCCTAGATGATGGATTGAGAGTGTGCTTCATTCAGAAGTGCACATTGAGCCTCAAAGTGAAGATTTAGATGTTATTTCCAGATTTTATTGTTGTTGATTTAGTCATGGCTGTAGGTGAAAATCATTAACAACTTTAAGGTTTGTGGGTTGGAGATTGGGCGCCTACCTCTTAGAATACTTCTGCAGTTTATTTTACATCATTCAGAGGTATATTTGAAGAGTCATGAGCATTTCATTTGATTTACATGTTTGTTGATTGACATTTTCAGTCTGTTGCTTATGCATATCAGATTGTTAAACATTCAGATTTTGGCTTATATCTTGGTGATTGAGAAGATTATATATTGTAATAAATATTCTTTAGGAGTTTGCATTGATTATATTATTGTAACACATGAAAAATGCAGATTTATTTCATTGTAAGGCTGAGATTTAGTAGTACTAATCCAGTCATTGTTCTTACTGCATTTGTTTGTGATTTCCTAATGCAAACACTCTAACCCCTGGCTGGTTTACCGCTAGTGTGGAGAATAAACATTTGTATCTCTCTTTCTCACCCACTGTCAAGTGGAGAATTCCCACTGTTGAGTGGATGCCCACCGTAGTGGATGAATTAGTTTTGAATTTTAATCTTTTCCCCCCCACTATTTGGTGGTAGTGTGGAAAGTTTCTCATGGCTGGTTATCCGCCTATTTCATTTCATTTTCAGCATTAGTACTCCACCATATGTTAGCACCTCGCCTGTCAAAGGATCTTGAGTGCACATTCTTGGTGTCGAGTTTATTCTCTCTCTTTCAGTTGTAATCTTTGTAACTTGATTCAGTAGATCCTAGGGATCCTCTAACCATATGCCCGCCCCTCCTCCTTAAGTGGTTTTAGGGCACATTCTTGGTTAGAGTTCTTTCATGCAACATTTTGGGTTAAGCTAACCTTAACGGGTGCTTGGTTAGATTGTATTTGTTATTAAAAATCAAAAATAAATTGAGAGATTATATTTCACTCAGATGAGCTATGTATGTAACTTGTACCTATTTATATGGAAGATTGTAATCATGAATTATAAACTTGAGTTTATTCAATATGAAATCTATGTTATGGAAAGATTTGTGAAATTACAATGAAATGCAATGGAAGTTTAGAATACTGTATTTCAAATGTGCATGTAATTTACATTATGAAAAAGAAAAAAAATATTGCTATGTTATGGCATCATGGATCATTCACTTCAGGTGAAAACTTTGAAATGTTAATGAGTAGAACACTAGGGTTGTTGCACGTGGTATCAGAGCTACCAGGTTCAACTCTGGAGCTTATGGGCTCATTACATAAGAGTTACATAAATGTTAACAGAAGATAATGGATGAAAATTTCATATGCCAAAATGGCAAGAGGAAAGAACTAAGGGAAATGAGAAGGTGATTGCCCTTTATTTAATGCTAGCCAATTTACTCTATAAAATGACAGGGAGTTGTCTCAACATCAAGTATCAATGAAGTGTCTACAAGTAGGTTGAGTGTAGGGCAATAGGAACTTCAACAAACAATGCATCATTTAAAGAACCATAAAAAAAGTGATAGAAGTCATTGTCTAAGTACTTCCCTTACACAAGCAATATAAAACTAGTTTACCAAACAACAGAGCGTGAAAACAAAACTCAATCACACAAACTAGATTCAACAAGTTTAGAGATCAATTGCATATTGGTCAAACCAAACAAACTGATTACAAAAGTTGATTCACAGGAATCAATTTCCTTTGTGTTTGGCTGATTTCTCCGCACTCTTAAATCCCATCGAAATACTTAATTTTGTTGCATCCTTTTTCTCCAATATTCGGGTGCCAAACTCTTATAAATTCTTGCACATAGCTACCACCATTTCTCCTCCTCTTAGGCACAAGTTTTAGCCTAACTTTAGGTTCTTCTATACATTGATTCTTTTGTTGTCATTTGCAATTCAAATTTTAATTTCCATCATAGATGGTGTCGCCTTCCTTGATCTTATACATGGCCTCTCATGACTCTCCTTGGTGCGAGCTTTGATAAAGTTTATTTCTTTTTCACACTAGTTCGGTTCTCTCCTTTCCAAGACAAGACTCATCATCCCCCTACACAGGTTGAAATCTTCCTTTTACTCAACCATTTCTTTCCCTAGTGGTGAAACTAACTCCTCCAAACGGTGGTGATTCCACTCCTATTCACCTAATGAAATTTGATATGCAACCACCCAAGCAAGGCACAAGAGGCCACTTGTCATAGAAACCAAAGAAATCGGAATCGGCAAAAGAAACCCAAAATTTTAACACCGAAACTAAAATCTTAATTACAAACAAAAATTAATATGATGCTCTTGCATCAAACTCCCTAGGGGACAAAACATGTGCTCTCGCACATGAGGGCATCAACCAGAAATTGTTTCTCTATTCTTTTCTTTCGCATCTTCCAACACCACTTTGGAACAACTGCCATGTTTTCAAGTTGTTTTTGTTTATTTGTCTTTTTCATTTTGTATATTTCCCTTCTCATGTCTTTTTCATCCACAAGCCTCCACAACTCTATCTCACATTCCAATATCTCATTGTCACTATTCAGTTCTACATCCTTAGCATTTTCTTCTTTAAAATTCTTTCCTTCAACAATTTCATGCCAAAATTCAAAATTACCAACATCAACTTGTTTACCTTCCACATTGTATGTACTCTCTTGCAACTTCTTCCAAGTTGCTACCTCATTCTCCTTTTTCTTTTCTTCAAGCTCCATTTTCTTGTCATCTTCATGGGGTGCTAATGCTTCTTCTTTCTTCTTGAGTTCTACATAAGTTCTTGCTTGTTGTATACCCTGTTGATTCTTTGTTTATTGGACTTGTCCTCTTCTTCACCATGTCTTACATTATCGCATTCCTCTATTGTTCCACGCTTCACTACCCACATTTTGTTTTCCATATTCTTGGGCTGATGCCTTTCTTTATCTACACTTTGTTTTTTGTCACAACCACTATTATAAGCCACCCCTTGTTTACATTTTATTTGTTTTCCTTTAATAGGTTTCTTCTTTCAACTTGGCACTGTTAGTTTTATATATGATCAAATAATACAAACTAAAAGCACTCAAAAAATGCAACACATAAGACAATGAACACCACAGATACCCTAGGAAAACCCTCCTCTTGAGGGAGAAAAACCCAACAACTATATCTCTTATATATATAGCAGACTTAAGAGCAGAAATCTGCTTACAACTCAAGCCCAGCGCATGGCCGAATTTGATACAATGAATAATAGAACTTCTCCTAGATGCAAAGATACAAAGAATATGCTTCTCCTTGAAATCAGTATGCTGCAACAAAATGAAGACCTACTGCTGCAAGATGATGTGTTGCTGCTACAAGATGATCTTTGTTGCCACAAGATGATGCGTTGCTGCTACAAGATGATCTTTGTTGCCACAAGATGATGCGTTGCTGCTACAAGATGATCTCTACTGCTACAAGGTGATTTGCTGCTCAAGTATGAACTTCTTCTTGGAATGCAAATTATGACAAATGAACTTGATGATCAAATGATCGATCATCACCTTGTATTTATACAAAACAAGGTGACTCTTCAAGGAGGTCGACAACCCTTTAGAAATAATAAATTACATGAGTCGGCCATAATAATAAATATTATTCATATTATTAAATCTTTTTATTTAATAAAGTGAAGTTGTCCTCTTTTATTTATTTGAATATATATGTAAATTTAAATAGCATTAATTCTATATTTAAATTTAGTCTTCTGAATTCGAATCTGGAAGTATTACTTCTGACGTTGTTTTATCATCAACACTCCCTCTCATCTAGGGAGGAATACTTCCACCTGTACAAGACATATCACCTCATCATGATATTAGATATCACCTCATTGTAATATCAACCATCATGGCTACCTCCATAGATGGTGTGTACAAGTTCTCGTCACTCAATGTGATGTTGTCACCTCACCGTGACTCTCACCATGGCTCCCCTAGAGGGTGAAACACAAGTACAAGTAAATCATCACGGACTCCTTCACGTGATGTTGTCATGGAGTCACACACATGACATCCACCATGGCTCTCCCATAGGGTAGAAATAAGGGCTCTCGCCTCAAACTTCTCTTACAGAGAAGAATGCATTAACAAGGGATTTCACCTTGGACTTCTCTCATAGAGAAGAACTCATTTAATCAAGGGATTTCACCTCAAAATTATCTTACAGACAAGAACTCATTTAAAGAGGATCACTGATATTGAGACTACTTCTCAGTTAAGACTATATTCTCCACCATACCAAGCTTATCTCGAAAGTACACAAACTTTATCCTGGAGAAAGGCTTGGTGAGAATGTTTGTCATCTGCTCATCAGTGTTGATATACCTCAACTATATAGCTTTCCTCAATACTATATCTCTGATATAATGGTATGTGTAGTTTTGTTATGAAACATTGGAATGATAGAAAGCTTCTCAAAGCTTTGATTATCATAATGGATGACAGTTGGCTCCAATGATTGTCCAACCAATCCTGCAAGGATATTTCAAACCTACACTGCTTCTCGAACTGCCACACACATTGTAATGTACTTGGCCTCTATTGTACTCAGTGCCACAGAAGACTGCTTCCTGCTACACCAAGATATCATCGCAGACCTCAACTGAAACAACATCTAGAGGTACTCTTCCAATCAACAATACAACCATCTTATTTAGGTTCAGTAGGCTCCCTTTGAATCTTCAAGCACTTGCATCAACCTCCTGACCTCATCGTCCAAGATTTTCTTGCAACGCTTGCCTTAGAGAAATGGTTACCAATGCACACCTGTGTAGAGAATCAGGGTTGTCCTCTTCGACCTCATCCCAGATCACACTATTCTGAATAGGTTTGCGGAGCTACCAAAGTTAAATCCAGGTTGACTATTTTGAGCAACACTGATCTCAATTGCTGAAGAGGTACTTCAAGAATTTAGCATTTGGCCTTGCAACACTGCAACCCTTATTCTCTGCAAGTCATAGAACTCCCTCTTAAGGTTAATGCTTCCTCTTCAAAGAGATGTCTTCAGTCATTCATTTAGTCTCATAGCTGCAAGCAGTGTCTCCATTCTTCAACCTATAGGATGCATCAAGCTCTTCTTGAAAGCAATCTCTTACGCTTCTTGATCCATCCTAAAAGCATTATAGAGAGATTACTTATCTCGAAGAGAAATGCTAGAAGAATATATAAACAATGTTATAGCATGAATTAATAACTACACAAGAATTCATGAACATTATAAAATACTTATCTCTTAAGTGATTTGGTTGGAGCCATTTTGCAACTCGATCTCATCCTTCATTTTAAAGGATTAGTGATAGTTTATAAAACACAAACTATAAGTTAAAGATGCAACAAATATCAAAAGATCAATATAAAGAAATAATAGAACTTATTTGTATTGATACTGATGTATCTTTCTTCCATCTTTTACTTCTCTCGAAAGGAGCTATTCTCAGCACAACAAGAGACAATCTGCTCAACTCAGATTTCTTAGACACATTATGCAGCCAACATATACAACATAGAATCAGGTCTCTTAGGCACCATCACAGGTCATGCGAAAGGAGAATGCTATCGATGTGATCATCCTATCACAATGAAGTTGCAGTTCTCTTTTCATCTTAGATTCACACTCAAAAGATCTCCATAATTTGCAAGGAATAGTGATATCTCCAAAGGATCTTGTCCCAATGATCACTATTCAAGAGAACCTATGATTTTAACTACATACGAATGATTCAAATAACCAAGGTCAGATTTGCACAACTTAGCAAACTGAATTTCAGCCTAGAATGGTGAATTCAAACAAAATAAAGAATACTTATCTCTTCATGAAGAGCCGAGATTCCTGGTAATCAACTCGGGAATATCTCACGAATATCTTCGACAAACTTTCTGAATGAAGAGTCTCGATTTCTCTTTACACAGAATTTTGAATTCTCCAAATTGCATGAATTTGTATCAAACGACATGCCCGATGCAAGAGCTCTAAATCTTGATGACTATCTCCTTCGCAAGAACCTCACTTACATCAAATACACGAACAGGGGAAGTCGAAGTAGACTCAGAATCTATAGCCTAAAATTGTGTCTCTTCAAACTAAGACTTAGATGATGATAATGAAGCATTTGCACTATGCCAACTTCACCTTCAAAGATCTGGCCTAGTTCGCTTTCAAGATCTGCCCTTTGGTCTGATAATTTGTAACCTCAGATCTGCAATATTTTGCTTTCAAGATCTGTCCTAGTTCATCATCTTGACAATAGGATGGATGCCTTAAGATGAGAACAAATGGAGGATAGTGCATCTTGTATAAATCCGATCTAGATCTTCTTATACCCACTCTGATACCATGCTAGTTTTATATATGATCAAATAATACAAACTGAAAGCACTTAGAAAATGCAACACATAAGACAATGAACACCACAGATACCCTAGGAAAACCCTCCTCTTCAAGGAGAAAAACCCAGCAATTATATCTCTTATATATAGCAAACTTAAGAGTAGAAATTTGCTTACAACTCAAGCCCAACACATGGCAAAATTTGATACAATGAATAATAGCACATCTCCTAGATGCAAAGATACAAAGAATATGCTTCTCCTTGAAATCGGTCTGCTGCAACAAAATGAAGACATGTTGCTGTAAGATGATGCGATGTTGTTGTTACAAGATGATCTATGCTGCTACAAGATGATGTGTTGCAGCTACAAGATGATCTTTTCTGCTACAAGGTGATTTGTCGGTCAAGTATGAACTTCTTCTTGGAATATGAATTATGACAAATGAACTTGATGATCAAATGATCGATCATCACCTTGTATTTATACAAAACAAGGTGACTCTTCAAGGAGGTTGGCCACCCTTTAGAAATAATAAATTACATGAGTTGGCCAAAATAATAAATATTATTCATTATTATTAAATCTTTGTATTTAATATACTGAAGTCGACCTCTTTCATTTATTTGAATATATATGTAAATTTAAATAGCATTAATGCTAAATTTAAATTTAGTCTTTTGAATTCGAATCTAGAAGTATTACTTCTGAGGCTGCTTTATCATCAATAGGCACCCTATATCCATGGTCTTTTGATTGTCTTTTCTCTTTTTTAAATTGCACATTTACATTCCTATTTTCACATATATGATCAAAATCAACATCCATACTCATTTTACCTCTTCATTGGCCTTTTGTCCCCATTTTCTTCCATCCTTGGCGTCATTTCTTTTCATCTCTTCCTTTTTACAGGTTTCCTTCCTTCCTTCAATAACACTCTATTCATCTTTAAGTACCTTACATTGTACCTCTATTGCAAACTGTTTTCTTTCATCTACTTGGCATACTGCTGCAACTTGTTTCCTTTCTTTCTCATCTTTATCTTTGTCTACAGATACTCTTCTTGCCTCAACTCTTATCTTCTTCAAGGTCTTGTTCTCAACCTTCCTCTTACATATTGTTGGGTGAAAATTATGTAATCAAATTTTCAACAGATTACACAACCTAGATTTTAGCCACAACTATATGAGATAGAATCTCTCCTCTCAGAAAGGGGAGGCGCCCTTCTTACTACTAACAAAAGCTACAGTAAAAATAATAAAGTATTTACACAATGTACACTACACTTACGAAATGGGGGGGTGTGTTACATTCATGCTTCTCTCTTTTTTCAAAGAAGATGTTTTACAATGCTTCATGATTTGGAAGTTCTAGATCTGATAACTGAAACTTAACAAAAAGCAGTAATGCCAATATCTCTATCTTGTCAAAGCAAAGCGTAGAGATACCAGATGTGATTGATAATAAACAAAATAAAGGAAAAGGGAAAGCTCATGAAGGCACAAATTTGTTCCATAGCTTTTTCAATGTTGCATCTGTGAAAGATGTGTCGTTTGTCACATTAGAAGCACAAAGTCTTCTTAGATGCAACAATTCCTCGAACAAAGCAAACGATTATAAGAAAAAAGTCTTGTAGATCTTTACACCAAAGTATCCAAACATGAAAGTAAATTTAAATAAGAGATGCAACACAAATTTTACATAAATTACTTGAAGGCCTCTGAATATCATTCACTAATCACCACCAATCTCACTCAAATCAAAAGAGAATTGATTCCAACACAAATTCTGGCATGCAACTTCCTTCTTTATTGATTAGATTTAGATTCACAAAATTGAACACAAAGTTTCAATGTCCGTTTCAAAAGGGCAACACTTCATTGTAAAATACTAAAAGGTCAAGATTACAATAGAGATCCCTCATATTTATAGAAAAGAGGGATGAGCTAATCTAGGAAATTAGTGGAGTAAAGTTAGGGAAATTAGATGAGAAAAAATAGGAAACCCTAACTTTGACTAAGTCAAAGTGTAAGTTTTCTCCATGGAATTACATCTCATATTTTCGATGTAATTACACTTTACAAAAAGACATTTAAAATGTCAAAAACTATTTACAAAATGCATATGGGAATGCATCAAAATATTCAACACTAAGAGATTAGGAATCTTCATGGTTCCTTGCTTGGGTGCGGAAGTCTTCATACTTCTTCCTTGTCTCCTACATGAATTTTCCATTTGGACCAATGGTGTAATCCACTGGTGTGAATCCTTGTGATTGATCTCCTGACGAATGAGTGAACCTTTTTGCACCTATCAAGATGTGTCTTGAGGTTGTCAAGGGTTATCCTTGTATCACAAAGATCATTTATAGAAGGAAGATACGGTTTTCTTCAAGAAGCTTTCCTACAAACTCCTTAACTCTTTTTTCAAGAATAAACCGATGCTCCTCAACATCTTCCTATACCTGATGGAGATCTTTTGTAAGAGACATGAGAGTTTGAATACGATGCTTCAGTGATTCTCTTACCTCAACATATTTCTCCTTGTTGGAAATCACCTCGGCTTCCACCAATTTGTTGAGCTTTACATGTTTCATTTGCAACCAAAATGATAGCCACTTTTCCATTTCTTTGATCTCCTAGGAAAGGACTTCTTCTTTATCCAGCTCTAATTTGAGCTAATCTATTTGAGTAGCCTTCTTATCTGTGGCAATTATAATTTGAGAACCATGTTCTACAACTTTGTTGATGAAGTCATACAACTCTTTACCTTTGGAGGCAAATTTCTCGGCCTTCTTAATAGTTGGGTCCTCAGGGCTTACCATTGCCAACAGTTGTGCATTATTGGAAGATCCTGCAAGCTTTCTTACAATAGTGCCATAATGCTCTACCCTTTGTTTGTATAAGTCACGAGCTTGCTCTATTTTGTCCAGCCTCCTTGCCAATATATTCAAAGTCACTTGTGCATCTACCTTGGCGCTTTCATTAGTAACCTTTCCAAGTTGGAATCTTGTTACTGTGTAGTCCTCCATGTTAACATATCCTTCCTCTTGAGGTGGAATGCAATTCTCTGTATACTTTTGACCTGTTTTGTCAACCTAAAGTTGTGAATATACTTTTGCTTTTTTCTTACCCTTGGATTTTGGAGGGGCTATCTCTTCAAGATTGAGCTCTTCTAGAGAAATCATTTTCTTTTTCCGCTTCGATACTTGGGATACCAATCAAGGGGGAAGAGAGGAGGTAAAAGCTTCTTGGTTGACTGGCAACTCTTTTGTCATCGCCACTTTTGAAGGAATAGCCGGTATAGAAACAATTGGTGAAGTATTTGTCATTACTGTTCTAGAAACCTACACATTGATCTGATTCTGCAAAGAGTCACTCATAAACCTGTTAAACTTAGCTTCTAAATTCAAGTCATATGATGGGGATGACAAGCTGGGAATAGATGATGGAGAACCTGACAAAATGTCAACCGTTTGAATACTTGTTACTGAAGGATTATCTAGTGTGGTTGATGCTACAGGGAGTGGTGCAATGTTCACTGTGGATATGGTAGATGTAGGGATAGGTGGCATGGGAAGAGGTGGCAGAGGAGTGCTCAGAATAGGAAGTGTACGAGGAACGTTTGAAATTACAGGTGATGATGACTAGGGAAAATCTTCAACTACATTCTCAAGTGGAGACATAGCTTGTTCTTCATCATGCCTGAGTTCCTATTGATCACTTTCTTGATCCTCTAACTCTTTTTCACCTTCTTGGTCACCTTCAGACTCATGTTCATCTTCAGAATGCTCTTCCTCATCAGAGTTTGTTTCTTTTGAATCTTCATCTTCAATAAATTGATCACTTGAACTTTCTTCTTCTTTGAAATCCATCTCTTCAGAAATAGACCCCTTTCCTTTACAGCGGAATGGTTCGGATTCCGTTGTTTCTTCTTCACGGATGGCTCGAGCATCCTTCTTTCCCATAGTGAACTTAGTCCTAAGGCCTTTTTCCGGAAGAAGTGGGAATAGTCATTGATTTATCTTTTGGGCGGGATTCTTGTTGTCAATTGACGTATGCTCCGAATTATTTTCCTTCGAACTCTGTCCTAAAAGTTTTCATCTCAAAGCCATGCTTAAGTAACCATTCAACAGTGTTAGCCAAAATTGGTGCCAACCTTTCACTGATGGAAGTGTCCTCCTTCTTGGACCATTGAATTGCAGGCAAAGGTTTATTGGACATTTGTTGTTCATTGTAAGCAACATTCATGATGTCGCCAGGATCTGTGAACTCCTTTGGTAGGTTAGTAACACCAATATCTTTGATCTATTGAATGGTCAACCTGCAATAATCCATCTTACGGATAGCCTCTTCATCTATGCAGTCAGCCCAGATGTCTTCAAAGTGGTATCCATGCTTGTGCCCCTTTTTCAGCCTCTTCCTGACATCCCAATAATCAAAATCAAGTATGTATTTGTAGGTCCTAATTTTCATGATCTGCATATCAGCATAGACTGATTTTGCCTTTTGCACATTCTTGATGGTATATCTACCGATTATCAGTGGGAACTTAAAACCAAGTTTATGAATCCTTCGATGTTCCTTGTGGATTGAAATTAGTTGTATGCATAACTCCATCAATATCCACTTGTCTGAAGGATATATGGGCAACATATAAGGGCAACTAGTGTAGCATCCCACCCTTATGTAAGTAAAAGTCCAGAATTGGAGATATATGCATTCGACCTTACTTACCACTTTGTAGGCCTCATCAGACACTCTCGTTTTATCGAGAATTGGGTCAAAACTAAAAAGAAAAGGCGCAAAGAAAGCATCGGTGACCCTCTTGAAATGGTGATGGCTTTCCTTCAGTTCCAGCTGGTAGAAATAATTGTACACAGGTGTAGAAAGTCAGTTCCCTTTTGTAGATAAACTTGGGAATTGTCTCATCATGGTTGCAGCATACACTAGGTAAGAAGTCCTATAAAATTTCAAGGTGGTTGGCACATTTATCAATTGCTCATGAATTGCATCACTCATTTGTTGGCCCCAATCAATATGAGTCTTCTAGCTTCTTATAATTTGAATTTACTCGTACATCCAATCATGAAAATGAGACATTTCAGGCAATCCCTTAACTCTGCTCAAAAGTATTATCATGTCTCTGGTATCCTCCTTGAAGTCAGCTCGCGGAAGTCCCTTCGGCCATCTGGAGATAGTATGTGTTAATGAAAGGTAGCTTCGGTCAGATATAAATGATGATTGTTGATTACATCATCATCATTTGTATCTGATCGAAATTACTCATCAGATAAATATTTTTGGAAAATAAGAAATTCAAATTTATGAGCATGAATAAAATTTGAAATAATAATTAATTTTCAAAGTTTGCATTGTGTAAATCGCTGGATGTTAAAAGCGGTAATGGTTATGTTAGACACCGATTAGCATCGGTTGTCTATAGGAGACCCACACCCTCAAGGGACACATCCTCTCATAGAACGCGTCTCTCCTTGGAGGTGCGTATCTTCTTGGAGGTATGTGTCTCTCCCTTCAAGTACATAACATGATAACAAAGCTTGATTGTAGATATCGAAATTAATAAATGTTCTAAAATCAACACATTCAAAATGCAAAATATAAAATCTGACTTAGAATTCTTACACAGAATTTCAAACTTAGAATTTCCTTAGATTTCTTAGGATCCAAATTTGATAAGATTTGATTAAATTTACATGGTATCAGAGCCAAGTTGAGTGAATCCAAATCAAATCTAGATATCGGATTGCTTAGGAAAATTCATATTTTTAAATCAAATTCACATCACATTCTTCATAATGTCAAGTGTGATCAGATTTGAAGATCGTCTTGCAGGAGCAAACACATCATGGAAATTTAGAATCATGATGATTCTTAAAGAGAATAAGTTAGACTCATTTGTGAGAGAAAACAAAAGGGAACCAGAGGCTGATCCTGAGAAAACTCAATGGATTGAGAACAATGAAAAGGCCATGAAAATCTTAGTAGATGCAGTTAGGGATCATATAGTGCCCATTCTAGCAAAACATGAAACTGCATATCTAATGTTCAAATCCCTTGAGAGCACCTATGAGATAAACAACACCAGTAGGACTCTTGCATTAAAGAGACAAATCAACAATGTCCAAATAAACAAAGGAGAAAATATTAATGCATACTTCATGAGGATCATTGAACTAAGGGATCAATTATCCACAATTGGATATCAAATTGATAGAAAAGAGTTAACTCTAATTGCACTAGGAGGCCTACCAAACTCATGGGAGTCATTTGTTCAAGGAATAAGCGTGAGATCTAAACTCCCCAAGTTTGATAGGCTAAGAACAAACAGCCTTCAAGAGAAAACAAGAATCTCAACAAAATAAAATAAACAAAAGAACATAGATGAAGACATTCATGTGCTCAACACAACATCTAATAAAAAGAGTAAGAAAAAATCCTACAAGAAAGGATCATTTAAAAGAAAGAGAAATTCCTATTGAAAAGGATCTTCCAAGAAGAAAGACATCTCTCAAGTACAATGTTTTAGATGTGATCAATATGGCCACTATGCAATGAAGTGCCATGACAGATCAAAACAACAAGCATCCTTTGCTAAAGTAGGAAAGTCAAATTCAGACCATGAATCTAAGAACTTTGTGTTCTATTCAGCCTTATCTAGTCAAGTATCTAACAACACCCACAACTGGGTAATTGATAGTGGTTTCTCTAGACATATCACAAGGTTCAGAGAACACTTAGACACTATGACTGAAAATACTGATGAAGAAGTAACCATTGGGGATGATTTTGCACACCTTGTAAAAGGGGTTGCAACTTTCTCCATCAAATTGAAATCTGGTCTCTCCCTTCAACTCACTGGAGTCTTATTTGTACTTGGAATAAAGAGGAATCTAATATCCATCTCTGCCCTTGAAAACAATGGATATAGAGTTACCTTTATGGATGGGAAAGTTCTAGCATGGCCTAAGAACTCAACTATCAAGAAATCCCAAACCATAGGTATAAGACAAGGGTATCTTTACAACCTATGCACTGAGGTTAAGCAAGCCCTTATCCTTGACACTTCTGATTCAAATGAAATTTGGCATAGAAGATTAGGACACCTTCATTTTCGTGCCCTACCTTCTGTGGAAAAACTTGTAAAAGGTTTACCTAGGTTAAAACCATCTCATGAAGGGACTTGTAAAGGTTGTGCCCTAGGAAAGAATACAAAGGGATCCTTTCACAATAGCTTGAGTAAAACCCAAAATGTATTAGAATTGGTTCACTCTAATTTATGTGGACCCATGTTTGTACCTTCCAAGGCAGGATTTCTATACTATGTCATATTTATAGATGACTTCTCTAGGAAAACCTAGATTTATTTCCTTAAGTGTAAAAAGTCAATAGAAATCCTTAAAAGGTTCAAGGAGTTCAAAGCCCTTACTGAAAACTTCTCTGGGAAGAAAATAAAAATCTTAAGGACAGACAATGGGAAAGAATACAACTCTAAAATTTTTAAGGAATTTTGCATGAGTGTTGGGATTAAGAGGGAGTTTACAGTAGCCTACAACCCTCAACAAAATGGGGTTGTTGAAAGGAAAAATAGAACCATTGTAGAAGTTGCTAAAGCAATGTTGCTTGACAAGAACATTGAAACTTCATTCTGGGCAGAAGCCTCTAGAACTGTTGTCTACATTCAAAATAGATGTCCTCATTCTCATCTAGATAACAAGACTCCTGAAGAAGCTTTTACCGGCATAAATCCTGATATTAGTCATTTTCGGATTTTTGGTTGCCCTATCTATATTCATGAGCCCAAAGAGAAGAGATTCAATCTAGAACCTTCCGGAAAGAAAGGGGTATTTTGGGGATATAGTGAAACCTCCAAAGCTTAAAGGATATTCGTACCTGGGCATAAAAAAATTGAATTGAGCAGAGATGTCATCTTTGAAGAAGACATTGCATTCAAAAGGGAAAGAAGTTCTAGTGAGATAGAAACCTATTCCCCTAGAGTACTAGGTGGAACTTGCTCCTGAGATTAACAGGGAGTATCCTGAGGAAATGCTAAATGAACTTCAATCTACTTCAAATGAGAATACAAATGACAACGGTAGAAAGATGCCACTTTGGGCTAGAAAGATGATCAAAGAAGCTGAGAATCATGCAACACCCAAAGGAATGTTTAGGGAAAGTAAAAGACCCAAACGGTTCTCTAGCTATGTTGCTCTAATGAATAACATCATTAATTCTGAACCTATCAGTGTTATAGAAGCCTTCAGACATCAAGTATGGAAGGACGCAATGACGGAAGAATATCAATCCATTCTAAGGAATGATGTATGGGATATAGTGCCTAGACCAAAAGAGAAATTTGTTGTCTCTTCTAAATGGCTCTTCAAAATCAAGCATGTTGCTAATGGCAGTATAGAAAAACATAAGGCATGTTTTGTGGCAAGAGGTCTTTCACAAAAGGAAGGCATTGATTATGAAGAAACATTTACACCTGTTGCCTGTTACACATCTATGAGAGTAGTGTTAGCCATTGTTGCAGCTAAAGGCTGGAAGATCCATCAAATGGATGTGAAAACTGCCTTCCTAAATGGAACCATTGAAGAGGTAGTCTATCTAGAATAGCCTGAAGGTTTTGTGATACATAAACCTGACTCACATGTATGTAGACTAAAGAAAGCTCTCTATGGACTTAAACAAGCTCCCAAGGCCTGGTATGAAAGAATTGATAGCTACCTCTTGGGACTAGGATTTTCCAAGAATGATGCAGACCCAAATCTTTACTTTAAGGTAATCAAAGGTGATATGTTAATAATTATTTTATATGTTGATGACCTGCTGATAACAAGAGAAGATAACCTCATTGCTCAAGGAAAGAAGGATCTAACTTCTGAATTTGACATGAAAGACTTGGGAATTTTACACTACTTCCTAGGTTTGGAAGTATGGCAGAAATCAGATAACATTATACTAAACCAAGAAAAGTATACTATTGATATTTTGAAGAGATTTGGAATGTTGGACTATAGACCCATGTCTACACCTATGGAAACCAACCTTCACAAACTAAAAGAAGCAGCAGGAGAATCCAAATGTGTAGATTCAACCCTATATAGAAAAATGATTGGATCCTTGATGTACCTGGTTAACACCAGACTTGATATTTTCTATGCAGTGAATGCTCTTAGCCAGTTCATGTGTCAGCCAAAGGAAATTCACCTTATGGTTGTGAAACATATATTGAGATATCTTCAAGGCACTATTGGATATGGTCTTCTTTACAGAAATGACCAACTAGATCTACATGGATACTCTAATTCAAATTGGGCTAGAAGTGTAACCGATCGGAAAAGAACATCAAGATGTTGCTTTAGTTTAGGATCGGCTATGATCTCTTGGATTTGCAGAAAATAGTCTTCAATGGCACAAAGCTCAACAGAAGTTGAATACATTGTAGCCTCTATGGGGGCAAGAGAAGCAGTTTGGCTTCGAAAATTGCTTGTGGGACTCTTTGGTGAGCCCTTGAATCCTACAATCATTCATTGTGATAATCAGAGTTGCATCAAACTCTTTGTAAATCATGTCTTCCATGATAGATCTAAGCACATTGAGATCCCCTACCATTATGTAAGATACATGGTAGAAAGGAATGTGATCCAGCTGGAGTATGTTAGTACAAATTATCAAACAATAGACATTCTCACCAAACCTCTCTCCTGAATCAAGGTAGAACACTTCGGGAAGAAACTTGGTATGGTTGAAATGTAATTTGATATTATGTTTGAAATTCAAATTGTTTATAAGTTGTACTAATATATAAAAATGTTTAATGTGTAAACTCTTTTGTCATGTGTGTGACTCCATGACCTTATGGGCCTACTCCCCCTATGTACATTATTGAAAGGTGACGATCTTTCTAATAATGAACACTTGTATGTGATATTGTAAAGTGATGACTCTACAATGATGAGTTGAACTATCATGATAGATATCATGTGACTTGATATCTGTGGACATGTCATGATAGTATCTCTTGGACACTTTGATGGATATCATGAGACTTGATGTCATTTGAAGATCATTGTGATCCTTAAGAGATAATCATGGTGGATAATTATATATCCATGGATATGCCATGAATTATTATGGTAGACATCATGTGACTTGATGTCAGTGCACATACCATAATGAAGATGTGTTATGAAGAATGTCATGCGACTTGAAAATATTGAGAAAACATACCATATCTTCGATATCACGTGTGAAGGTGATATCTCCACTTATTTGATTTGAAATATCTTCCCTAGCTAAGAGGGAGTGTTAATGAAAGGTAGCTTTGGTCAGATATAAATGATGATTGTTGATTGCATCATCATCATTTATATGTGATCAAAATTACTCATCAAATAAATATTTTTGGAAAATAAGAAATTCAAATTTATGAGCATGAATAAAATTCAAAATAATAATTAATGTTCAAAGTTTGCATTGTGTAAATCGTTGGATGTTAAAAGTGGTAATGGTTATGTTAGATACTGATTAGCATCGGTTGTCTATAGGAGACCCACGCCCTCAAGGGACACGTCCTCTCATAGGACGTGTCTCTCCTTGGAGGCGCGTATCTTATTGGAGGTACGTGTCTCTCCCTTCAAGTACATAACATGATAGCAAACCTTGATTGTAGACATCGAAATTAATAAATGTTTTGCAATCAACACATTCAAAATACAAAAAATAAAATCTGACTTAGAATTCTTACACATAATTTTAGACTTAGAATTTCCTTAGATTTCTTAGGATCCAAATTTGATAAGATTTTATTACATTTATAGTATGCCTGGGTTCTTTCAACCATTGACTGTTTGTCAAGTATTTAGCCTTGTTCAGATCTAATTCATGGACTTCCTATGCTGATTGTATTGAAATATCAATGTACTTCTCCATTTGTAGGACTTTGAAGACAATATCAAAGAAATTTGGATCTAGTCTCAAAATATCATGTTCGAAAGAATCAATGACGCTTTGGTTTTCCCGGATGTCATGAGATGCAACTTGGAGGACAAATTTTCTATGACGTGCAACAATCAGGAATGTAGAGACAAGATGTAGGTTATTGTGCATAATAGCTCTCAAAGAGTCTTTGAGAGGCTTTTTTTCGGTCCTCTTCATGAAATCAAAGAGGTCTTGATGTTCAACCTCGGTGTCTTTAACCTCGTCCACTTTTGAAATTATTACCATCGATGGATAAATGCCTTGGTATTTGTATTTAATTTTTCCTTCATATTTTGAAGACGAAGGAGGTTTCTTAGCTGTCATCTAAGAGTACTTGAATCAAGATACGCAATATCCAAGGATCCTTTGACAAGATTTGAAAATGAACTACAAATAAGAATCAACAATTGTTAGCCAAAAAGTAGCATTGGGATACATGAAGTGAGCAATGATGTCAAGCAAGCATGATTCAAGTGACAGAGCACAAAAAATGAGGTGAAAGCAAACAAAAAGTGGTTTGGAGCGAAACTAGAAAGATTTGAAGTTTTTTTAAACAAAAGAAAGAAAAAGTGTAAGGGTGCTGAAAATCAGCGCCCTTGCACTTAGAGAAAAAAGTGGACCTGGTGTAGTGGCGCTGATTTTCAACGGCCTTGCACCAAGTGTTAGGGATTTTGATAGAATATGTCAAGGCGTTGATTTTCAGCACCCTTACACTTTTTCTTGATACTTAGCAAATTTGACAAGTATGTTGAGGCATGGAAAATGAGAGCTTGGAATTTTGGTGAAAAAGGAGAGGATAAGAATCATACGCCTTTGGCATGAGAAGATGGAGATTTCTTAAGGTAAGAGAAAGACATTTGCATCATAAAGAAATATCCATGTATGTTTCTTCAAAAAATGAATGTCTTGCTTTTATCCTCATTGAATGCATTCAAGAAATCATGACACCCATGGAGGAGTGTGGAAGAATAACAAAAAGTAGGATAATATGTAGACTTGTGGCTCAACTTAAGAGAGAGGAGGATTCCAAAATCACGCGTGAATGTATGAGGAAGAAAAGAAAAACTTGTATGACAAAAACGCGATTTAATCAAGGAAACAAAACAAAAATAAAAAACCTAGAATGTGTTTGAAAGAAATGGAAAATCTCAAACAAAACCTCAAGAGAAAAAACAAAACTAAAGAGACTACATACCTGGAATAACCAAGGAAAAGTAGACTGAAACTTGAAAATATCTTGAGAAAATAAAATGCGTTTTTGCTTGGAGAATGGATGCCCAACACTTTGGAGGTGAAAGAAAGAAGTCAAGAATGAAATGGAGTGAACCAAAATCACTTTTAAGTGATTTAGAAGTGTTAAAAACTAACTCAAGTCGCCCATTTAATTGAGGCACATAAAGTGGCACTTTCAATGAAATATGCAAAAGAGCCAAAAAATGACACCTTAGTCAAAAATTGACTAAGTCAAGAGGTTAAGTGCAGTGGCGCTAAAAATCAGCGCCTTTGCACCAAAGTCCAAAATCACTTAAGTGCAAGGACATTGATTTTCGGCACCCTTGCACTTTTCATACTTAGAAAAAATTTAACAAGTGCAAGAGCGCTTTTTTTTGGAGCTTTTACACTTTTGAAAGTTTCATGAAATATGATCAGTGAACATTCGTGTGACCACTCATTTCGAAGGTCTTCGTGAGGAGAACGTAGGGGGATGCTCAAATTGACTATCTGAGACTTTAGAACACATTTTGAGGTGGATTGAAAATTGCCTCATTTTGCGTGCTTGAACATCACGAACCTAGGAAATAGACAAGTTTCATAGGGGGGTTATTCGTGGAACGAGCGTTGCTAGTTTCCGCGATAACATATGGCTCCTATTGGGGATCTTTCTTCAATCATTCTTTCAAACGAATGAAGGGAGAAGAACTCCAAAATTCAAGTGCCTTTATCCATCTATTGGGCTAGGAGTTAGGCGACAACGACATAACTTAAAATAAAAAGACACAAAGAACTATCAATAAAAATATTTACCTTTGAAATTCCCATTACTTTACTATGTAAAGTGATTGAGGTGTTATTCGTTGTGAGGAAGGGCGAACGGCGTTCCATCTCCGTATGCTAGTAGGAAACTATTCTCACCATACAATTGGTGAACTTGGAAAGGTCTTGTCCACAGTGAGTCAAATTTCCCATGCATACCTTTTGGTTCTCTTTGTTTGTCCCATATGAGAATGAGATCACCAATTTGAAAATCACGAGACTTAGCATTTTTGTCAAAAAGCTTCTTTACTTGTTCCCGGTGTTCCGTAATGCGATCAGCCACTTGAACTCGGTTCTCTTCCAATTCAGAGAGATACATTACACGCTTATCAACACAACTATCAAAAGTCTCATCCTCAATAGCCCTAGCCAACTTGAGGGTTGGAAGTTCTAAGGTTATAGGGATCTCAACATTCAACCCATACAACAGTTAAAAGGGGGACATATTGATTACCTGCTTTGGAGTTATCCTGTCTACCCACAAAGCATCATACAAATCCTTGTGCCATAAACATTGATTCTCATTTACTAGCTTACGAATGATGGTTACCAGATTCTTATTACTTGATTGAACGTGGCCATTACCTTGTGGGTAATAGTTGGAAGAATGTGACAAGGTTATGTCATGTTCAAAATAGAAATCAGTGATCTCATTTGACGAGAAGGCATAAGCATTGTCGCCAACAATTTTGTTCAGCACACCAAACTTGGATATGATATTCTCTTTCAATAAATTGCACACCACCTCAGAAGTAGCGCACTTAGTAGGAATCACTTCCACCCACTTAGTGAAATAATCAGTTGCAATCAGGACGTAGACATGTCTTGCACTTGATGATGGATTGACCGCACCGATGAAGTCGATTCCCCACTACTGGAAGGGTTCTTCAATTATAACGGGTTTCAACAACAAAGCCGCTGGCTTAGGCTTGCCAACAAATTGTTAACACAACTCACATTTGTGCACCCAAGAGTACATGTCTTGAAAGAGCATAGGCCAATAGTAATTTTCTCTCAAAATTTTGTGAGCAATAACTAGTACGAAAAAATGGCCTCCACATGCCAAGTCATGATATGACTTCAGCATTTTATCTTGTTTCTCTTTATCCACACATCACAGAAAAGTATCATCTACTGCATGCTTGTATAAGCCATTGTCCCATAGGATAAAATTGGTTGATTTCAACTTGATGGTTCTCTTTTCTTTTGGCATCAAATTATTGGGATAATCACTATAAGTGAGGAAATAAGCGATCTTAAATACCACTCATCGGTGGTGCTGATGAACAGTACCATGGGTAGTTCTCTTGAATCTACTTCCTTTTCTGAAGCTTCTTCATTTTTCGAAACCTCTTCATCAAGATTATTCTCAGCAATAAGCTGACACAGTCCACATCCTCATATTAGCTTGGTGGGTTTAATTTCTAGGTCATACTCTTGAATCTTGGCAACCCAGTTGCCTCTTTTTGTCCCAAATTCTTGTTGTGTTAAAATGGATTTAACAGTTGTATCTAGAGCCAAAACCTTGGCATGACTATTCAGGATGTAGAACCAAAAAATTTTAACATCTTTGACCAGAGCAAAGGAATTTTTTTCCATTTGAGAATACTTTAACTCATAATTCTTCAGAGGGCAGCTCATGAATGCAATTGGTGATTCAAAACCCTCATTGTTCTCTTGCACCAAAATACTGAAAGTGTATGCTTGGAAGCATAATTGTACATTATGAAATATTTGGTATAATCAGGACAAACCAGCATCGGTGCATGAGCAATGGTCTCCTTGATGTTTTTGAATGCAACCTTTCCTTCCGCAGTCCAATGGAAAGTGGTATTACCTTTCTTTATATTGATGATATGACGAGTCTTTTTTGCAAAGTCTGGAAGGAACCTTTGCAGGAAATTTACCTTACCGAAGAAGGAATGAACAACCTTCTTACTTGATAGCAAGGAGAGATATTTGATACCATTGACTCTTTCTGAGTCGGTCTTAATTCCTTTAGTAGACACTACGTGGCCAAGAAGTTTTCCCTCTGTAACCCCAAAGATTGACTTTTTAGGATTTAGGAAAATACCATGTTGACGACATCTCTCCAAGATTTTCCTCAGGTGATAAAAATGTTCATGACGCTTTTTGGAGAATACCGTGAGGTCGTCGAGATACACTATGATCAACTTGCCCATCACATCACGGAAAGCTAGGTCCATAACACTTTGGAAAGTAGCATCAGCGTTTATCAAGCCAAAAGGAATTATGCGATATGAAAAGGTACCCCATGGCATTGTGAAGGTCATCTTGTGTTAATCATTTGAAGTAACTTCAATTTGATTATAACCGGAGAACCTAGGCAACATGGAGAGCATCTCAAATCCGGTCACATTCTGTAGAACTTGGTCCATCACAGGGAGAGGATAATTGTCCTTGAGCGACAGCTAGTTGAGGTTTCTAAAATCCACACAGATGCGAATGTCACCATTCTTCTTACACACCAAAATGATATTCGCTATCCATGTTGAATGGTGGATGGGAAATATTATCCACACGTTCAGCATTTTTTGGACTTCTGCAAGGATTGTCTCGGAGATTTTTGGATTGTATTGCCTTTATTTTTGCTTAAAAGGTGACGCTCCAACCTTTAGGGGAATATCATGTTGCACCTCTTTCGGCCTGAAGGATTTCAAGTCCTCATATGAATATGACAGGACATCCATATATTCTTGTAATAGCCTGGTGAACTATTTTCTTTCTTTGGTGGTGCAACATTTACCAATGTTCACCATCTTTGGATCACTTTCAGTTCCCAAGTTATACTGCTCAACTTCATTTGACGAATCAGATTCCGCAAGTTGCTTTTTGATGTAACGATCATGTTTGTCAAAAAGTTTCTCTAAAGACACTAATCCTTTGGGAGTTTTGTTCCCTTTAAGTTGCAAGAATTCTTCACCGATGATTAGATCTACATCAGAGACAGACTATTGCAGGGGAGAATCACTCCCTTCAAAATACAGTTCATTGAAATTTTATGCCTTTTCTAAGAAGGCAACAAACTGATGATCATTGTTGAAGATCTGCCAGTTCTCTAGATTATCAGGGACACTTGGGTGGAAAACCAACTCAATTGTGTAGGTAGAACCTTGAAATTCCTTATGCGGGATGAGAAGCATGGCTGAGACTGCTAAAGAATATGCCCTGCCATTGTATTCCCTTGGTACTATAGAGATATTGAAAGCTTCAAATTCTTCAATGCAATCCCAAATGAGATTGTGATAATGCCTAAGTATATCATTTTTAGTTTTATACAGGTTCCTCACCTGACATACTATTAGCTCGGCATCACCTTGTGCATGAAGATTTTTGATACCTTTCTTGCATGCCACTTGCATTCCCAACATCAAGGCTTCATATTCAGCGGTGTTGTCTGTGTTGTCAAATTGCAGCTTGAAAGAAAAAGGGAAGAACTTTCCATTAGGAGAAATAGAAAACCATCCCCGCTCCAAAACTAGTTGAAGAACAGCTACCGTCAAACTTCGGCAACCAAATGTCATTTGGATCGTCGAGGTTGATGGTGTCAAAATCAAGAAATTCATTTTTGTTGAAGTTTCAGGATCTGACATCGATGAATCATCTGGTGATGACTCGTTCGTTATGGAATGAGATTCAACACTCTCCAACTCATATGTCGTTGAAGATTCACCGACCTCTTCCATTTACAGATAGTGAATTCCCACCCCTGAAGATTCAAATAGAATCTGGGCTCTTGGATCATCTGATTGGGTCACCAAAAAATTTGCTTCCTTTTTAGGAATCAACTTTTACATTATGCCTTTTATCGGTATTTTGGCTTTAGACATATCCATACTTAATTCTCCCCCAACATCCTTGCAAAAATTGCATCCGAAGAGGATTCCATAAGACGTCGATACATCGGCTACCAGAACTGTCATCTTAATATTTTTATCTAGATACGCAACAAAGACATATTGTGCATCTTTGATCTGACTAATTATGGGCACCTATTTATTCTCCATAGAGAAACAACGACTGAAAGTTTTGGTCATATCTAAACCCAAGGT
Organism: Sequoiadendron giganteum; assembly: GCA_007115665.2. NCBI lineage: Eukaryota > Viridiplantae > Streptophyta > Pinopsida > Cupressales > Cupressaceae > Sequoiadendron > Sequoiadendron giganteum. The sequence goes on along the minus strand of CM021101.1, from coordinate 175,119,779 downwards.
AGTAGCTACCTCGGCGGGCATCACATTATCGGATGAACCAGAGTCTGTGACACAATTACTCAGTTTGAAACCATTGACCAGTAGGGAGATAAAAAAAAAATGAATCAATGCATCCAAATGTTGTTGGAGGATTGGACACCAAATTATTCTATGACGCCTTAGGTTTAGGAGCAACTGGAACATCAGGGGGTGAATCCTGAGTTGGAGTAATTCCTTGATCCTTAACGAACTTAACGAGCCTTTCAAATTGGTCAGGGTTAGCTTTGAGGTATTCAGCCTCAAACATTTGGACCTTGGTTTTCTTTGCATGGTCAATGATGTCAAAATCTTGGAAAGAGTTTTGTAGACTAGATGTAGTGACTTCACAAATTGGTTTCATGAAAGGCATATTGGTCTTTGAAACTGGATGATTGGCTTTGGGGACAAGGAGAGTTGATGAAGAGGGACAAGGCGCCCTTACTTGAAGATTTACTGCTTTTTAGGTTGCCAAGGGAGAGGAGAACCTCTTTTGGCAATCGTGACAGGCGACTTCTCCTTTTTCAAGTGGAGCAGTAGCTTGAGCTTTGTCAAGCTAGTTTTGTTGATGTCGCGTAAAAACAACATACATGTCTGTCACCAAGTCATCTTCCTCCTCTTCGTCCACTATTTGCAAATAGCCAATCTTGGAGTCGCCAACTGATTTTGTTTCTTCGTCTTGGAAAATATTGACATTCTCTTCTTTAGGATAGTCTAGTTGTGCATAGTCTTCTTGTTCAGCCTCATAGTATCCCACAGTAGCATTAGTAGGTGGAGCTTCAAGCACAAGCCTACCTTGTGGTGTCGGAAGGCAGTTTTGATTCTTGTTTTCAAAATAGTTAGGGAAAGTCCTTCTTGGGACGTCCTTGTAGTTGGTATTTTTATTGGCAACTTGCTTCTTCAAAGTGAGGAGCTCATTTTCCAGTCGTTGCACCATGGGATCTGTAAAGTTAGAATTGGTGATGGGGGCGTTGGCATTGGATACTGAAGATCCTGATACCTGCATCCTTTTATTTGTGTTGGAGTTGTCATTAGTCTTGATCTCTTTGAATAAGATCATATCACCCTCGAGGCTTGTAGCCAATTGTTGTGTTGCTTCAACGTTGGTAAGAGTTTCCCTGCGTAAGAAAAAACTTAATTTGGGTAACTGGGTGTTGATGAAAAATCACCTCAAATTATGATTCGTTGGTTTGGCATCTTGTGGGATCTGTGTCACCAACTTGTTGAATTTAGCCACAAATTCTTGCATGGGTTTGTGAGCCTCCTTCCGCATGGTTGTAAGTTGTGCTAACAAAGCATGTACATGCTTGGCAGGCTTGAATCTTTCCTTGAACTTTGTTCGAAGAGTGGTCCAATTGGTGATTGAAGCGTTTTGAAGAGTGTAGAACCATTCGACAACAACCCCTTGGAGGGATTTGATGAACAACCTTACAGAAACATCTTCATGTTTTATGGTGAGAACGCCACAAACGATGTAGAAAGCAGTAATGTGTTCATTGAGATGTTATTTGCCATCACTAGTAAACTTCAGAAGGTGTTTTCTTGAAACACGTGAAAGATCGTGCAGAGGTGCAACCAAATGAAGGGGGCCAAAATCATTCCCCCACAGTCCTGCAAGTGGTGCGGCCATAACCGGTTGCACAACAGGTACCTGAGTTGGACGTCTACTCTAGACAGACCAAACAGGTGGAAGAGGAGATCTTTGTTTTTGCGGAGGATAACTCGCAGTACGTTGCAACAATGATTTTACTTGTGGAGACGTAAATGAAAAATTGTGCTGCAAAAAATCCTCAAAAAGTGGATTTGTAACTCCTTGAGCCCTCAATCCTCATGTATACCTTCGGTTCGCTAGAATGCAGATCTGAAAAGGATGAAGATTTACAAAGAAAAATATACAAGATACAATAAGAAACTGGAAAGCTTATTCACTTCAATCGAAAGCGTGAGGCTTGGATTGCGTGATTCATTCCCCAACGGAGTCGCCAAAAAACATTTTAGTGAAAATTATGCAATCAACTTTTCAACAAATTACACAACCTAGATTTCAGCCATAGCTATGTGAGATAAAATCTCTCCTCTCAGAAAGGGGAGGCACCCTTCTTACTGCTAACAAAAGCTATGGTAAAACTAATATAGTATTTACACAATGTACACTACACTTACGAAATGGGGGGTGTTACATTCATGCTTCTCTCTTTTTTCAGAGAAGATGTTTTACAATGCTTCACGATTTGGAAGTTCTAGATCTGATAACTGAAACTTAACAAAAAGTAGTAATGCCAATATCTCTATCTTGTCAAAGAAAAGTGTAGAGATACGAGATGTGATTGATAATAAACAAAATAAAGGAAAAGGGAAAGATCACGAAGCCACAAATTCGTTATGTGTCTTTTTCAATGTTGGATCTGTGGAAGATGTGTCATTTGTCGCATTAGAAGCACGAAGTCTTGTAGATCTTTCAACCAAAGTATCCAAACATGAAATTAAATCTAAATAAGAGATGCAACAAAAAGTTTACATAAATTACTTGAAGGCCTCTGAATATCATTCACTAATCACCACCAATCTCACTCAAATCAAAAGAGAATTGATTCCAACACAAATTCTGGCATGCAACTTCCTTCTTTATTGATTAGATTCATATTCACAAAATTGAACACAAAGTTTCAATGTTCGTTTCAAAAGGGCAGCACTTCGTATCAAAATACTAAAAGGTCAAGATTACAATAGAGATCCCTCATATTTATAGAAAAGAGAGATGATCTAATCTAGGAAATTAGTGGAGTAAAGTTAGGGAAATTAGATGAGTAAAAATAGGAAACCCTAACTTTGACTAAGTTAAAGTGTAATTTTTCTCCATGGAATTACATTTCATATTTTTGATGTAATTACACTTTACAAAAAGGCATTTAAGATTTCAAAAACTATTTACAAAATGCATATGGGAATGCATCAAAATATTCAACACTGGGAGATCAGGTATCTTCAAGGTTCCTTGCTTGGGCGTGGAAGTCTTCATACTTCTTCCTAGTCTCCTGCATGAATTTGTCATCTAGACCAACGGTGTAATCGACTATTGTGTGAATCCTTGTGATTGATCTCCTGGCAGATGAGTGAACCTTTTTGCACCTATCAAGATGCGTCTTCAGGTTGTCAAGAGTGAGCCTTGTATCACAAAGATCATTTATAGAGGCATCTGAAAATTCTATGCTCTCTCCTTGACTCATGATGGCTTCTTTGAAGGTCTCGAAAAGTTTTGTGGCTGGAAGGAAGATACGGTTTTCTTCAAGAAGCTTGCTTGGCAACTCCTTAACTCTTTTTTCAAGAAAAACCTGATGCTCCTCAACATCTTCTTGTACCTGGTGGAGATCTTTTGTAAAAGACTTGAGAATCTGGATACGATGCTTCAGTGATTCTCTTACATCAACATATTTCTCCTTATCAAGAATCACTTCGGCTTCCACCAATTTGCTGAGCTTTACCTGTTTCATTTGTGACCAAAATGACGACACTTTTCCATTTCTTTGAGCTCTTGGGAAAGGACAACTTCTTCTTTATCCAACTCTAATTTGAACTGAGCTATTTGAGTAGCCTTCTCATCTATGGCAATTATAATTTGAGAACCATGTTCTACAACTTTATTGATGAAGTCATACAACTCTTTACCTTTGGAGACAAATCTCTTATCCTTCTTGATAGTTGGGTCCTCAGGGCTTACCATTGCCAACGGTCATGCATTATTGGAAGATCTTGCAAGCTTTCTTACAATAGCGGCATAATGCTCTGCCCTTTATTTGTATAAGTCACGAGATTGCTCCATTTTGTCCAGCCTCCCTGCCAGTATATTCAAAGTCACTTGCACATCTGCCTTGGCACTTTCATTAGTAACCTTGCCAAGCTGGACTCTTGTTACTGTGTAGTCCTCCATGTTAACATCTCCTTCCTCTTGAGGTGGAATTCCAATCTCTACATACTTTTGACCTGTTTTTTCAACCTAAAGCCGTGAATATACTTTTGCCTTTTTCTTACCCTTGGCTTTTGGAGGGGCTATCTCTTTCAAGATTGAGCTTTTTTGGAGAAATCATTTTCTTTTTTCACTTTGATACTTGGGATACCAACCAAGGGAGACGAGAGGAAGTAAAAGCTTCCTGGTTGACTGTCAACTCCTTTTTTACCACCACTTCTGAAGGAATATCTAGTATAGAAACAATTGGTGAAGTATCTATCATTACTATTCTAGAAACTTGCACATTGATTTGATTCTGCAAAGAGTCACTCATAAACCTGTTAAAATCAACTTCTGAATTGATATCATATGATGGGGATGACAAGTTGGGAATATATGATGGAGAACCTAACAAAACATCAACCGTTTGAATACTTGTTACTGAAGGAGTATCTAGTGTGGTTGATGCTATAGGGAATGGTGCAATGTTCATTGTGGATATGGTAGATGTGGGAATAGGTGACATGAGAAGAGGTGGTGGAGGAGTGTTCGAAATTATAGGTAATGATGACTAGGGAAAATCTTCAACTACATTCTCAGGTGGAGACATAGCTTGTTCTTCATCATGCCTGAGTTCCTGTTGATCACTTTCTTGATCCTCTAACTCTTTTTCACCTTCTTGGTCACCTTCAGACTCATATTCATCTTTGGAATGCTCTTCCTCATCGGAGTCTGTTTCTTCTAAATCTTCATCTTCAACAAATTGATCACTTGAACTTTCTTCTTCATCGAAATCCATCTCTTCAGAAATAGACTCCTTTCCTTCCTAGTGGGATGGTTTGGATTCCATTGTTTCTTCTTCACGGATGGCTCCAACATCCTTCTTTCCAATAGTGAACTTAAGCCTAGGGCCTTTTCTGGAAGAAGTGGGAATAGTTGTTGATTTATCTTTTGGGCGAGATTCTTGTTGTTGATTGACGTTTGCTCTGGATTCTTCTCTTTCAATCTTTGTCCTGAAATTTTTCATCTCAAAGCCATGCTTATGTAACCATTCAACAGTGTTAGCCAAAATTGGTGTCAACCTTTCTCTGATGGAAATGTTCTCCTTCTTGGACCATTGAATTGCAGGCAAAGGTTTCTTGGAGATTTTTTGTTCATCATAAGTAACATTCATGATGTCTCTAGGATCGATTAACTCCTCTGGTAGGTCAGCAACACCAAGATCTCTGATCTGCTAAATGGTCAACCTACAATAATCCATCTCACGGATAGCCTCTTCATCTCTGCAGTCAACCCGGATGTCTTCAAAGTGGTATCCATGCTCGTGCCCCTTTTTCAGCCTCTTCCTGACATCCCAGTAATCAAAATCGAGTATGTATTTGTAGGTCTTGATTTTCATGATTTGCATCTCAACATAGACTGATTTTGCCTTTTGCACACTCTTGATTGTAAATCTACCGATTGTCAGTGGGAACTTAAAACTAGAGTTATGAATCCTTTGACGTTCCTTGTGGATTGAAATCAGTTGTCTGCATAACTCCATCAATATCCACTTGTCTAAAGGATATCTGGGCAACATATAAGGGCAACCAGTGTAGCAACCCACCCTTATGTAAGTAAAAGTAAGGAATTGGAGATATATGCATCCGACCTTACTTACCACTTTGTAGGCCTCATCAGACACTCTCTTTTTCTTGAGAGTTGGGTCAAAACTTAAAAGCAAAGGTGCAAAGAAAGCATCGGTGAACCTCCTGAAATGGTGATGGCTTTCCTTCAGTTCCAGCTGGTAGAAATAATTGTACACAGGTGTAAAAATTTGGTTCCCTTTTGTAGATAAACCTGGGAATTGTCTCATCACGGTTGCAGCGTACACCAGGTAAGAAGTCATATAAAACTTCAAGGTGGTTGGCACATTTATCAATTGCTCATGAATTGCATCACTGATTTGTTTGCCCCAATCAATATGAGCCTTTTGCCTTCTTATGATTTGAATGTACTCATACATCCAATCATGAAAATGAGACGTTTTAGGCAATCCCTTAACTCTGCTCAAAATTATTATCATGTATGTGATATCTTCCTTGAAGTCAGCTCGCAAAAGTCCCTTCGACCATCTGGAGATAGTATGCCTGGGTTCTTTCAACCATTGATTTTTTATCAAGTATTTAGCCTTGTTCGGATCTGAGTCATAGACTTCCTGTGCCGATTGTATTGAAATATCAATGTACTTCTCCATTTGTGGGACTTTGAAGACAATATCAAAGAAATTTGCATCTAGTCTCAAAATTTCATGTCTGGAAGAATCAACGACGCTTCTGCTTTCCTGGATGTAGTGAGATGCAACTTGGAGGACAAATTACGTATGATGTGCAGTAGTCGAGAGTGTAGAGACAAGATGTAGGTTACTGTGCACAATAGCTCTTAGAGAGTCTTTGAGAGGCTTTGGCTCGATCCTCTTCACGAAATCAAAGAGGTCTTGATGTCCAACCTCAGTGTCTTTAATATCGTCCACTTTTAAAATTATTACCGTTGATAGATAAATGCCTTGGTATTTGTATTTCATTTTGTATTCAGATTTTGAAGACGAAGGAGATTTCTTAGTTGTCATCTGAGAGTACTTGAATCAAGATACGTAATCTCCAAGGATCCTTTGACAAGATCTGAAAATGAACTACAAATAAGAATCAACAATTGTTAGCCAAAAAGAAACATTGGGATGCGCAAAGCGAGCAATGATGTCGAGCTAGCATGATTCAAGTGATGAAGCATGATAAACGAGGTGAAAGCGAACAAAAAGTGGTTCGGAGTGAAACTAGAAAGATTTGAAGTGTTTTTAGATAAAAGCAAGAAAAATTGTAAGGGTGTCGAAAATCAGCACCCTTGCCCTTATAGAAAAAAGTTGACTTGGTGTAGTGGCGCTAATTTTCAGCACCCTTGCACCAAGTGTTAGGGATTTTGACATAATATGTCAGGGTGTTGATTTTCAACACCCTGACAGTTTTGTTTGATACTTAGAAAATTTGACAAGTATGTTGAGGCGTGGAAAATGAGAGCCTGACATTTTGGAGAAAAATGAGAGGATAAGAATCATATGCCTTTGGCATGAGAAGATGGAGATTTCTTTAAGGTAAGAGACAGACGTTTGCATCACAAAGAAATATCCATGTATGTTTCTTCAAAAATCAAATATCTTGCTTTTTTCCTCATCGAATGCATTCAAGAAATCATGACGTGCATGGAGGAGTGTGGAAGTGTCATGTCCCCAGAATTGTAACACCAAATATGAAACATTGAATAACAAAGTCCAATAAATGTCAAAATGCCAATATAAGTAATTACAATTGAAATATAATATTATAATTATAAATATAAAATTGATAATACAAGATGGATATTGAATATCATTATAATTACAATCATTGTAATCTATAAATACTAAAGTTAAATAAAAAATCAAATATTAAAATACAAATAACTAATATAATAAATATCAAAGATATGAAAATAAATAATCACAGATTAAATATTATTATAATTTTAACTATCACAAATCATATTATAATTATATTATTATAATTCAAAACAAAACAATTAATATTACTAATTGTAATTATTATAATAATAAAACTATTCACAAGAAACTACGAAATACGATTATGCCTTAATTAAATAAATAAATATCATAGAGCATTGGTGTGAATTCTGAATTCATAAGCAACAGCCCACAATTAAGGAAGAAATACGATAGTTATAAAAGAGCATGTCCCTCAAAGAATAAATGATGCAATAAGGTTATGACTGTTGGCAAATCAGATTATAAAAGAAGATAAGTCCAAAACATATCAGCATCGATTTGGGGTGGAGAAAAGAAGATATTAGGCAGTGGTTAATAAAAGACAGATTGAATTTATTAAGGAGAGAATTTATTAAAAGAAGTCAACGATCAATAATCAAACAATAGTGAGGTTAAATAAAAGACATGACCATTTGAATGGCCACCTCAAAGGAACAAGACAAAATATATATAGGACAAAAATCAGAATAAGACAAAGGAGGGGAGAAGGATTGACACTTAGAAAGGAAACACCATAGAATAGAGAATCGAATGAGTAAGAAAGTCTAATATCTTTGGAGGGCAGCAACAATACATTAACAATAAAGGAAAAGACTCAAAGGCAGATCAATAATCATAATAAGGGGTAATATTATTAAATATTAATTATCCCCTATATGATTAGGAGATAATATTAGTTGTGATCATTAACAAATGGACATGCCTCTTGGAGGAATGAGTATGATGAAGGGGTATGTTTCACAACCTTTTGTGGATATAAGAAGAGGGAAACCTATTCTAATCGAAGAAGAAAAGAAAGAATATACTCTATCAAAGAGTAGCAAACTAAGGGAATTATATTCTCTAAAATATGATCATGAATAAAGAGCAGCAGGCTAAGGTAAGTATTATCATAAGTTTACATTAAACAGGTTGATAACTATTTATGTAGGAAATAAGAACTATTAAATACAATTATGAATTTAGTTATTAATGAGGGTCAAATATAATTTAAATAACAGTTGATGCTTTATAAACATATTTAAATATATTATGATTGACAAATATATTTAAATATATTAGGATTGATGAATATGTAACCGATGGTTGATAAATATATCTAAATAAGGATATTTGATACGTACATTAGGCATGTGAATAACGAACATTAATATGTATATATATATATATATATATATATATATATATATATATATATATATATATATATATTATATGTTCGATTATCCAATAATGATGCTTGCAGCAATTATTGTGTCTCAACAAATGATTATGGTTTTTATCTTGAAAGATAGATCTCGACCGAAAAATCTATCGTAATGCTTGATGAGGATAGGGAGTGTGTAGAAGGGAAAGGCGGGTAAATCCACCCAATGTTGAATGAAGCCCAAGACGGGTAACTAATCCTTAAGGTTGTCCAACTCGAGATGGTGCATGCACCCTTGGCACAGTAAATCTACCATCCCACAAGGTTAGGGAGGGAAACAAGGCGAAGATCTATTCCGATCAAGAGTAATAAGTCATATCAGATTATCTTAGTTATGCACTAGTTGATAACAAGCACTTCATTTATCTTATTCCCTCAATCTTTCATTGCGCTTTATCAAACAATCTTTAAAATTCAAAATTTTAATCTGTGCATTTTATGTCTCTAATTTGGGGGCATTACAGGAAGAATAACAAAAAGAAGGATAAGATGTAGACTCATGGCTCAGCTTAAGAGAGGAGGATTCCAAAATCACGCGTGAATGTATGAGGAAGAAAAGAAAAATGTGTATCACAAAAACGCGATTTAATGAAGGAAACAAAACAAAAATAGAAAACCTAGAATGCGTTTGAAAGAAATGGTGAATCTCAAACACAACCTCATGAGAAAAAATAAACTTAAAGATACTACATACCTAGAATAACCAAGGAAAACTAGATTGAAACTTGAAAAGATCTTGAGAAAAGAAAATGCGTTTTTGCTTGGAGAATGGATGCCCAACACTTTGGAGGTGACAAAAAGAAGTCAAGAATGAAATGGAGTGCACCAAAATCACTTTTAAGTGATTTAGAAGTGTTAAAAACTAACTCAAGTCACCCATTTAATTGAGGCACAAAAAGTGGCACTTTCAGTGAAATATGCAAAAGAGCCAAAAAATGACACCTTAGTAAAAAATTGACTAAGTCAGGAGGTTAAGTACAATGGTGCTAAAAATCAGTGCCTTTGCACCAAATTCCAAAATCACTTAACTGCAAGGGTGCTGATTTTTGGTGCCCTTGCACTTTTCATACTTAGAATTTTTTTAACAAGTGCAAGAGTGCTCTTTTTGGAGCTTTTACACTTTTGATAGTTTCATGAAGTATGATCAATGAGCGTTCATGCAAGCACTCATTTCGAAGGTCTTTGCAAGTCGAACATAGGGGGATGCTCAAATTGAATATCTGAGACTTTGGAATGCATTTCGAGGTGGATTGAAAATTGGCTCATTTTGCGTGCTTGAACATCACGAACCTAGGAAACTTACAAGTTTCGTAGGGGGGTTATCTGTGGAACGAGCGTTGCTAGTTTTCGTGATAACACATGTATTCACATTCTCAACCATATCATTAATAAATAAATCAAGAGACCAAGATTTCTCCTTAAGTGTCTCCTTTATGGACACTTTCCTCTCCTCTTTTCTACTTCCTTCTTCAAGTGTTGCTTTCTGCACTTCTTCTCTTCTCCATTCTTTTCTATCTTTCTTCAAGTCCTCTACAATGAGAACTTCCTTGATCACTTCCCATACATGTTGATCACTTAGCAACTTCTCATTGTCCCAATTTTTGTATCCTCTCTTTTCAAGGCTACCACACCCGTCTTCTTCTTTTATTCACAATCAACTTTACTGACCACTTCAACCTCTTTGTCATGGCCAATACCAATCACATTCTCGACTTCTTTACCCAAGCCTTTGCTTCACCAATAACTAGTTTGACCCTCAGATAATCATCAAAATTCAGTGATAATAAAATACAACAATTATGCAAACTCTGGAATTATCCTTCAAAATATTGTTTCAAAGCTATCAGATTGATGCCAATGCAAGGGTGATAGAAACCTCAATATATCAATGCAAAAATATAACAAGCGAGTTGTTGAAATACAACCTTCTGCAATATTCGAGACTAGAAGGAAGTATCCTATACAATGAAGGCCGCTCAAAGAAAACTATTTGTAGTCAAAGAAGACAGTAAATGATGGCAACTTTGTTTAAACTCGTGAAGAAAGCAAAGGTTCTTGATTCAATACTTAGTGGTCGATTGAAACAAAGGCAATTAAATTCAGTCAAGCTTTCCTCAGTATGCTAGTGCATACAACGTGACCAAAACAACATGTAGGCACTGGGAAACTTTCAAGAAAAAACATTATCATTCAAGAAATCAATGGACAAGCATTAAAGAAATAAATGACTCATTCATGTCTTTGCGCCATTAATCATTTCTTGTCTTTGTTTTCTTCTTTTACCAGTGTCTCATCGGCGTACCCAAGTCAACCGATCCTCCTTACACAAGTTGCTCATTTGCTAGGGATTGTTTACATTGAGTCTCAAAGAATCAACCCTCTTGTCATTTCTAGACTCCACTTATCAATCCCTCTATTGTAGGCCAAACACTCTCTCCAAAAGTTTGATCCTCTCCCAAATGATTCGTTTCCTTTTCTTCTTTTTCAGAACCGTTTCTTGCTTCTTGGATTGGCTTCTTTTTCTCATTAACCGCCTCTCTCCCAATGATTCTAAGGCAAAAATACTCTTTTTACTTGAAGGTGGTGATTCGTTTTGTTTTCCAACTCCCATTCAGTTTCAAAGGCAACACCCAAACATAGCAAATGATCAACAACCACTTGTCACAAAAGGACAAGGCACCAACAAAAAATTAGTAAACAACGAAGAAAACCAAAATTTAACACACCAAAATAGCAATCCCCCTACATTAGAAGGAAGATAAGATTCCAAGAAACTTGTTGAGTTTGGGACTAGAGAAGAATTATCCCTAGAGTTAAAAACTCCTAAACCAACAACTCATTATGATGCCCCCTTGGATTGCGGAAGACTATACAATCAGGTTATGTAGGAAGGTTATGAAGGATAACCAAGATGTATATTCACCCTACGAAATAGCTATATGACTTTGAGGGATAGAGAAACTTGAAGCCATACCCCTTATTAGTAGCGACCTATACTTGCAAAGAGTCAAGGATTTTTGGATTTAGTAAGAATATTATGAATCTATGAGTATGCATTATTGGCATAAATTGGAAACTTCAATTGAAGTAGAAAGTCAACTAAGGAGGTATCCAAGAGGTTGGGTAACCCTTAACAAAATATGATTTTGAACAAGATCAAGATCTTGCATATAATTAAGAATTTAGTACCTTAGAATAATGACAGAGACCATAATGGACAAAAAAGAAGCAATCAATGAAGTGGACATGGTTCCACCAACCAAAATTGGCAAGATCAAATTGGAGTTTTGATTAAGATGAGAAAAAGAAACCAAGCAACTTTAGAGTGCTTAAGGTTATGGGAATGTAAAGTTACCAAGAATTTGGACAACACCATTTGGAAAGATGATTGCAAGTTGGAAACTTGTAAATAAAATCAGACTAATTTGGACAAAGGGCTCAGATGGAGTAATGATTGGGTTGAAAGTAAATTGAACTCACCAACTAGTCAACGAAAGTAAACTTATGTTTAGAGGTTCCAAAAGGAATTGGAATATTAGAATGCCTCTTAGCTTGTAAAGTTGTTGATTATTCAATAGATCTCTTTATTGACGATCCAATTGTTGAATCTATGAGATTAAGACCAATGATGAATCTAATTTTGGGAATAAGTATATTCAAGGCATGCCATGGAGGGTAAGAAAGGCAAGAAAAAGGCAATTGAAAACCAACAATGAGGAATGTTAAAAAGCAAATATATTGCGAAGAAGTCAACTTTGAGTTGATTTAATATCATGGAAACACTAAGGGGGGAAGAAAGAGAGTGGATTGACTCAGGATAAAGTACCCCACACAACAAAGATCATCAATTTATTTTTGATTTGGAAGAACTCTTTGAATTTTTCGTAAGTCATGATTTCAATTAAGTCATATATTTCATGACCACAAGGATACGGTATTGGAACTATTGGAGAAAGATAGTGGAAAGGTCAAGGATTATGACCAATAAGAAAGAAATATTTATCACACAATACATCATATATATATTTGATTGTAAAATCAATTGCTATTATCATTTTTGCCTTAGAAAAGGATAGGTAGATTACTTGACCATGAAAGGCAAGATCATTGAATATGGAATAGGTAAGGAAATGTCTAATTACTAATGGTTTGGAGTCATTGAGAAATGTTTGTACTTGGTAATTAGGTATGCAATTAAATTTAACTTCTTTTGGGAACCAATATATTTGAGTGTGAATTGTTACTCAAATTAGTACAAATGCTCATCAGAGGAAAATAGAATAAGTTGAAAAATCGGATTACATCTTGGGATGATCAAAGGAAAACAAGAAATCCAAGGTATGGATGTCCTAAGATGAAGGATATTTATCTCCACAAAATATCTAACCTTTATACTTGAGAATCAAATGTGGCATGAGTCCATGAAACAGGTTTTCATTTAGTCAAAATAGGCTAATATGGATGGAAAAAGAACCTATGTACCCAAAATTTTGGGAGATTAAGAATGAAATGAGGAAATTGATGTCGTATTCAAGACATTGGAATGACAAAATTATTTTCCGGATGAGGAACCACTATATTCTAGAAGGGAGATAAAGTAAGATGCTACAAGGTATGTAGCAAGTAATTATTCAGCATGCTAGGAGATCAAGATAGGATGTCGTCATCGGCAGGACGTGTGTACTCTCTTGAGAATCTAGTGAGGAAGTGGTAGATAATTTGAATAATTTTGACCTTTTATGTCTTTTGAACTAGCATAACACTATGGTGGATAGACTCACCGATGAAAAAAATATTGACTGGAAAATTTGAACATATTGTGTTAAACAATTGCTTAGTGTTTCTGAGAAGTTAATCTCAGATGAGAACAAGCAAATAATGATGAGTTTGTGTAAACCATAATCATCTTATGGGAAATTCAATTGAACGAATGCTTACTATGTTATTTTAAAATAGCCAACTAGGCAAAAGGGATAAACCAAATCTTGAAGGATTTAAAGAATACTTCTATTAATGAAATTTGGTCCATTATATGAAATAGGGTTGAATCTCTATTAAGTTGAAATAGGCTAAGAAATAGGGTTAACTTTAGATTGGAAAGGTTGTCAAATGCAATAGAAGATTGAAAGATCAAGGAAAAACTTTGTTGATACAAAGCTTGAAATATGAAGTAGTAACTTTATGTTCGGAACTGACAAGTGTTCAAGAGTAATGTTATGCTCAAGATGGATAGTATTCAAGAGCATTACTTTTGTGCTTAAGGAAAATGGATGTGTAAGTGATGGATGAACTCAGCTTTTGAGTTGTCTGAAGGTGTAAATACCAAAGGGAGGGATGGAACCCACGGTGTACTGTGCAATGCACTGACACTCCTTTCCTACTTGGATTACACTAAAGATAAACTCATTAGCCAATGAGAATGTGTCTTCCAGTCACTGTGGTGTAGGTGTCATGTAGGATATAGTTATTATTGTACTTATGATGTACATATGATTATAATGAGTAAACACTTTGAGAGAGAAAGTATGGGTGAAACACATAAGATTTTCTCTATGTGTTAGCAAGAGTCACTCAATGCAAGGTCTATGAAGAATGAGATTGTAAGAGGTGGTGCTACGAGGGAAGATTATTATATATATATATATATATATTTTATATATGATTTGGAAAAAGGTAAGTAAAACCTTTATTTGAATTTATCTATATGTTTAAAGTGCTTTAAATCATCAGGGACGATGATTCACAAGGGGGGAAGTATGTTACATCCTATTTCATAGTTACCAAATTACTTTTACCATTATGAGTGAAAATGTTGATAAATGTAAATTGTGACTTCAATATGTTTGTTAGGTAAATGAAATATGTGAATATGCAATAAGATGTTATTGATTTCAAAAAAATGAATATGTTTTGAATTAGTGGAATGTTATGTAATTGCAATATGAACATTCTAATGTTTTGTTGATACAAATGTGTTATGATGCAAATGGATTCACTATGAACATCTAACTACCTTGGTGTTGTACTAAGTTGGTTGCGGGGTCAGATTCAATCCTTCAAAAGGGAGGGGAGGTATCACTCAAGAGAAGTGATTGGTCAGGTAACCCTTAATGAAACCTAACTGAGCTTTCACACACACTCACTTCTAAGTATATTTGAGTCAAGGAAACCTAGCCGAGATTTCACACACACTCACTTCTAAGTATAGTTGAGTCAAGGAAACCTAACTGAGCTTTCACACACACTCACTTCTAAGTATAGTTGAGTCGCGAGATATTGGTAAGTCATTTGTTAGACATGTTGTGTTTGCATTAGAAAGGATCATAATTTCTGTTAGGAGCATTCATAGTTTGCGATAAATGCTTGAGCATATGTATTTGATTCTTTGATTGTTTGATCAAGTTGTCGTGATTGAATCTTTGTGGCTTTGGGCTTTATGAATAGTTGTCTTTACATCGATTCATATGTACGTTATTTGTAAACATATATATGGGTGTGTATATATTGATTTGTGCATGAGAGCATGAGCAAGTGCATATGTATGTAAGTAGAAATACTTACGAATATACAAGCACATGGAATCAATTATGTATATATGTGTGCACTTAATGTATATGCATGTCGACGGGGATATGAATGTATTCATGTTGATGAGAAATGGTAACATGATATATGTGTTTAAAAGAAAGAATCAAAGTCATGATATATATGTTTAATATATGTGTAAAGTACATAACAAAAACGTACATTGCATATATAAGTATATATGTATAAATATATATATATTGCTATTATATATTGAATGTAAATATAAATATATATGTGTATGTGTGAGTGTATGTATATACACATGCATATTGTTATGAAAATGATAATTTGGATATATGCATTTGAAATATCAAGTGATGTATATTTATTATCATCTGAATCAATATATATATGTATGTATATTAGATATACTATATATATAATATATTGTAAATGTAAATAGTGTTGTTTCTACAAAAGAAGCACATAGAATAATGCATTGCTTGATTACATAGCAAGTAAAAAGAAAAGTAAAACATGAGTTAATATGAACCAACATGCAAGAAAGGTTTGGCATTGCTAAATACTTGGTAAAGGGCAACACCTATACATATTATATTGCTTATAGATTTAATGTTGTTTTCAACACATTAAATGAAGTCTTTGACAACACATGAATATCTAGAATAAGTCAAATGCATTTATAGAAGCACATGGGTGGTAAGCTAAATTGCAACGTGTTTTTTGAGTTATTAAAACAACACTATAAAGGTGGAGATGATCCATTGTTATGTGTCAAATGCTTTGGCAATGACCAAGTCAACATAGTTAAACACAGCCAAAGGAATTATTGACGTATTCCACTGTGTGAATAGTAGGCTAAATGATACGAAATATCCAATGAATTATGGGTGCCATATTATGAACTCAGTGATTGAATAAAAGTCTCTTAAACCTACAAGTCAATTTTCAGAATAAAACATGTGCAAATATGAATCAGTCAACATGTTGGCAAGCAAAGAGTCAACTTTTTCTATTTGGATGAGTATTATGATAGGGATCCGCCATGTTTTGGTTATATGCTGAGTCATTTGAGATGAGCTGAGAAGTGTCAATTTGCTAGCCTAGTTTCTAGCTTATGGTTGTTGGGTTTTGTGTATAAATAGAGGCACTCTCACCTCATTTGAGAACACACTTCTACTACGCATTATACGCTACTCCATTCTACTACATTTTATTTGTGAGGTTCTTATTTTGTTGAGAGGTATTTTGTGAGGAGACAACAGTGAGAGGAATTAGAAAAGGAATTGTCGTTAAGCTAATTTTAAGAGGGAGTCAAGCTTAAGAACTAGTGAGTCAATTGAATTAAAGTGATTAACAAGCATGAGATTCTACTCTCTTTATGTTTTATCTATTTTGTGAAAGATTGAATGCCTTGATTGAATTATTTGGAAATGCATTAGATTGCTTGAAATAGAGTAATGATCTATTTGCTTATTTAGAAAGGAAAAGAATCATGAATGTTGTGTTTTCCTTATGAGTGTTGTACATACTCCATATTAAGGAGTGAATGTTATCAATAGTATTATACACTAGGATTGATGAAGCATGAATAGCTTAAGAAGTTATTTGATACAAAGTTACTCACATGATCTTGTTTGATACTTGCTTGAGAATCTTATCTATTATGTTATTATTTTAATATGCCCTATATGGAAATTCAAATGATGATGATTCTATACATAGATAGTTTATACTACATGTATTATGTGAAATGCATCAATGTCATGAAGTGACTTGACATTGTTAGCTTATAATGCTAGGAAACCTTAGGAATGATAAGGTTTAACAATACATCAATAGTGATAGTATGAAAGACATAATAGGATGAAATGTCATATTGCTAATCTATACTTGAATGATCACTTGATCATTACTTTACTATTGAAAGAAACCCTAGGTTGAGAGTAACCTATTTGAGTTGAGAAATATATTTGATTAATGATTGAAACCCTAGGTTAAAAATTACCTACTAGGTTGGAATATTTACTTGATTACCCATTGGAACCAATAGGTTGGGAAAAACCTACTTGGATGGGTTATGTAATTGAGCTTTGTTTGAAGCACATAGGTTGAGAGTAACCTACACAATCAGAATAATTGTTGATTATTGATAATATTTGAGATTAGGGTATACCAAGGTTGAGACTCACCTATGTGATTAAGTTGATCACTTGAATTTATGAATTATTACTTGATTGGAGCCATAGGTGGGATTACCTATTGAGTTTGAGTTGTTACCTATTTGGTTGTTTTATACTCTTGATGTGAATTCATATTGTTGACAAGATTCTACTCTTTGAATAACCCTTTTTATTAAGGATAATTACACTCTCAAATATAAATATTTATTGATATGGTTGCTCTTCAAATGAGGTCATTTGCTAATGAGATTATACTCATGATGAGAATCACTTTTTATCGTGATATATTCCTAAATGGGGTCAGTTATTTATGAGTACTTATTCTATGATAAGATGAAGCTTATGTACTTGTATTTTAGAATATAAAGTTATTCCCGGGATTAGATTGTCTAGTGAAGGGAATAACTTGTATATGTGAATACTTGAGAGAAGTACCTTTGTGATTTGAAACGAAAATAGCTTGTTAAGTTATTTTATGCAAAGTTAATTTGTAGACTTAGAAATCTCATATGATGTACCTAAGATTGGAATATCCATTGAAGGGGATGACTTATGTTTATGCTTTATTGGTAGAGATACCATTGTGTTATGGGAAAAGGGAAATAGGTTGTTTTTGAGGTTAATGATTACCTATTGAAGTAAATTACCTATGCATAGAATATAATAGCCTAAAGTCAAATTGAGCTAGAGTAGTGTATGTGAATAGGATGATTGTCACTCAAAATATTGAGTGAAAATACTTTGGCTAAAGTAGTGTGAATGCCTTTGGTTCCACAATCAATTCACTGTGTTCCTTTTATGCATGCTAGTTTAGGATTGTAGTGTCTACAAGTTCTAGTTATTTAGGGCACAACATTAAGCTCAAAGTGGTTATAGTTATGAGGTTACTGAAACAATCTCTTCATTGAAGGGTAGGGCCATCTATCAAATGATAGATGTGCAGGGGACCGCATTTGAGTATGCGGTTGGCAAAAAAGTGCTTGAGTGATGCTTCTCCTCCTCAACTGATGACCAAAGTTTGAAAGGAGATTTTTGGACCATCTATATTCATTTCCAAATGAAGCTCAGATGAGCTATGTATGTATCTTGTACCCATTTATATGGAAGGTTGTAATCATGAATGATAAACTTGAGTTTATTCAATATGAAATCTATGTTATGGAAAGATTTATGAAATTACAATGAAATGTAATGGAAGTTTGGAATAGTGTTTATTTCAAATGTGCATGTAATTTATGTTATGGAAAAGAATAAATTATTGCAATGTTATGGCATCATGGATCATTCACTTGAGTTGAAAACTTTGAAATTTTAATGAGTAGAACACCGGGGTTGTTACAGGGACTATAGTCTTAATGTAATGTGATTTATGTGAAGAGGCTTGAGACATGAATATATTTTATTGTAAGGTCTTTAAGTCTTTAAGTTGTATTTTAATTTGTAAATTGTATATTTGAGGGTAATTTAGGATTTTAATTTATGAGTCTAAAAGGGGTGAAAAAAGGTTTATTATATCATTTTTAAACTCCTGGGATGTTAAACCAAGGGTTAGGTACTCAATAGAACTCATATCTTGGACTAAATTCAAGATATGACCCCTCAAGTGTCTATCTTTAAGGGTGACGAGTTTGGATTTGTTATGGGGTGTGCATGGACTTATTCCAATCATATCCCCATTTTTCTCCAAGTTCCTTAATGCAAGGAGATGTTTTGAAAAGAGATCTTAAGTGAACTCTTCTTTCTTTAGTGATGTTAAGTCTTTTTAGGAAGGTGTGGAATAGACTCCTTTTTTTCTTTTTTGGTCTCTTAAGACAACTTAGAAGGGGTGTGTGTATGCACCCAAGTTATTGGACAAAAAATAAAAGAAATGAAAATTATTTTTTCTAGGCTAACTTGATTTTAAGCACCCGAATTTGAAGGAAAATAAAAATAAAAATAAAATTAATATGTTGTTTAGGCCAATCAACATTGAAGAGTGGTGACCATTGGAATGAAGATGCATGTTTGAGGGTTATACAAGGAAGTTTGTAGAGGGACATTTCATCAACCATTCATTGAATATCATTCCTATTTTTAGAGTAGATTTACAATAGAGAAGTGAAAATTTATGTGAGCAGAATTAAGGAATATATACTTTAGATTTGAAAGAAATAATTATAGATCTTAGTGCAGATCTAAGTGAAGGTGTATTGTAAATTTAAGAGAAAAGCCTTAAAGGACATTGTGTTGATGTTGTGAGCATATTTTGAAGATCATCTAGAGTAGATCCAAAACAGTATTATTACTTTGCATTTCGAAGGTTGGTGCCTTCTACTTTGCTAGATTGGGAGGTTGGAGCCTCTCACTCAAGAGATTGGTGTCTCCTAATGAGTTGGTGCTTGTTGGAATGGATTGGTGTCTCATGTGGGTTGGTGTCTATGAAGTTGTAAGAAGATTTCTATAAAAACAATATTTTATCATGGTTTTCTCCCACAAGGGTTTCCATGTAAAATCATGTGTGCATCTTGTGTTTTAATTTTGTAGATCTTACTTGTGTGGATGCTTCGATTATTGCCAAAGTTATAAATTGAAAAAAAAAAATTAATACTAATTCACCCCCTACTCAGTATAAGTGAGTGTATTTTTTCAATTGGTATTAGAACAGGTTCCTTCGAAAAAGCCTAATCACTTGAAGGAAAGATCTTGAGAACACACATGGAAAGTCAAGAAGGATTTTCCTCAAGCTAAGCCCCATTGTTCGATGGAAACAACTATGATTTTTGGAATATGAGGATGCAATTTTATTTGATGGCCCATGGATTTGATATATGGCAATATGTTGTGGATGGCTATGTCGCACCATCTACTCCACAAATAGATCAAGCTAGAAAGAGAGCAAGTAAGAACAATGCTAAAGCTATGAATGCAATTCTAAGTGGTCTAACTAAATATGAATTTTTCAAAGTCATGCATTGCACATCGGTGAAAGAGATGTGGGATAAGCTTCAAAGGACTTGTGAAGGAGATTACAAAGTGAAAAAGGCAAAGCTCCAAACCCACAAGAGACAATTTGAGAGTTTGAAGATGAAGGACAAAGAGAATGTTGCTACCTACTTTCTCCATGTGGATGAAATTATAAAATACCATTTGTGGTCTTGGAGAAAATATTGAGGATGAGGTTGTTGTGCAAAAGGTTTTAAGATCTTTGCCCATGAGATTTGATGTGAAAGTTTTCGCCATTGAAGAAATGAAGGATCTAAGCACTTTCTAGATGGATGAGTTACATGGCATACTTACCACTTACGAAATGAGGAACGAGAAAGGAACATCATCAAAATATGAAGTCACATTTAAAGCATCAAGAAGGATGAAGAAAAAAGGACCCATATCAAGTGAAAGTTCAAGCGATGAGGAAGAGGCTAAATTTGTGAAGAAATTCAATGAAGGAACTATCAAGCAAAAAGGTACTTAGTACACTCTTAAATGCTTTAATTGTGGTAATATAGGTAATTGTTTTGCCAAATGTCCATAGGTTGGAAGTGATAACATCAAATAAGAAGTATAGTATGACAAGGGAAAATGCAAGAAAATTCATTATAATAAGAAGTCCACTCAAAGGAAATCTGAAAAGAAGAATTTTTGAAGACACAAGAAGAGCCTACATGTTCAAGGAAGCAATAGTTCATCCGAGGAACTTAGTGATGATAGTTTCTCTGAAAGTGATAGAGAAAAAATTATCTTCATGGCCATGGAAACAAAAGAAGAAGAAGCTCAAAAGTGCAAAGGTAAAGGGGATGAAGAGATTGAAAGTGAGAAAGATACTATAGTAGATCTTGAGAAGAACTTATTGTTACCATAGATGAAATCAAAAGACTCAAGAAGAAAAACTCAAAGTTGAAAGACAAAATTCGAGAAGATGGTGAAAAGTCTAAAAATATAATTTTGGATTTGAAAAATCAAGTTGAAGAAGCCAAATGCATTGAAGATGTCTTAAAAGATCAGCTAAAGGTAAAAGAATTGGAGTGTGAGAAGCTTAAATATGAAATTGTTTCTTTGAGAAAGGAGCTAGAAAAGACTAAAGATTGGTTCAGTAGAAACATAAAGTTTGATAAAAAAATTGAAATGTCAGAGGACCTTATCCACTCATAAAGATCACCATTCATCAAAAGTGGTCTTGGTTTTGATGGAAAATTTTCACAAACTACAAAGACGTTGGAAAGTAAGAATTATGTTGTAGCCCTCAAAAGTTCCAACAAAGAGGAGGTGCACAAACAAGAGAATAAAAGGGAAGAAAGCGAAAAAGAGGAAAACAAGGAGGATGATAAAATATCACAATTTCAAAGAACTATCAAGGACAATCTCAAGTGGTCATTTCCTCAAAGGAAGTCATGCATAACTAGGTTTCAATATTCTTTCCATGGTTATGATTTTCATGTAATTAGTTTGGGCATAAAGCAATAAATTGTAGAGTTCACACAAAGAATGATTTTGAATTCACGTAGAGGAATTTGCTTGCTCCTCTAATGGATTATAACATTATGTCACAAGTGCAAAAATTTTGGGCACACAACACGTTTTTGTAGAACTATTTTTCCCGAACCTCTAGACAAAATAAGGAGAAGGATGATTGTGACAAGAAAAAGGATGAATCAAGCAAGGTTTAGAAAAAGAAGGAACAAGAAATGAAACAAAAATCCATGCTTATACAAGTTGCATTACATGCTCAAGATGAGAAAGACAAATAGTAAATTGACAGTGGTTGTTCAACCCACATGACTGGTGACAAAATAAAATTTCTCTCTAAAGAAAGTGAATGAAGGAATAGTGAAATTTGGGGAGAATGGTACAACAAGAATAAAAGGAAAAGGCACACTTAGTCTGGATAATGGAAGAACTAAAATTAATGATGTCTTATATGTTGAAGGTCAAAACATAATCTCCTAAGTGCGAGTCAATTGTGTGACCAAGGGCACACCTTCATGTTTCATTTTAAAGGATGCACAATCATAAAAGATGGAAAATTGATAGAAGGTGCTTATAGAACAAATGGTAATATATACATTCCCAATGAAGTCAAAAGTGAGAAAGGTTGTATGGGGAAAGAATATGAGAGTTGGCTATGGCACAAAAGGATGGGACACTTGAGTTTTGACAACATCACAAAGATTAAAAAAAGCAAGCAGTAAGGGACATGTCGAAGATAGAAAAGCCCTCAAATGTTATTTGCAAACAATGTCAATACAACAAACAAACAAGGTCAAGCTTCAAATCTAAGGAATATTCTATGACAAAGCCTTTGGAACTTGTTCACATTGATTTGTGTGGACCAACAAGGATGAAAAGCTTGTAAGGTGAGATTTATTTCATGTTGTTGATTGATGATTATTCTGAGATGACTTGGGTGGCTTTTCTTAAAGAAAAATCTGAAGCAATAGAGAAGTTTAAGGCATTAAAAGCCTTAGTAGAGAATGAAACAGGGTTGAAGATCAAGTGCCTTAGATCTGACAAAGGAGGAGAATTTACCTCAAATGAATTTGAATAATCTTGTGAAAGGCACATGATAAGGAGACAATATTTAGTTGTAAGAACTCCACAACAAAATGGAGTAGTTGAGAGAAAGAATAGAACCATTCAAGGTATGGAAAGATCTATGCTCAATGAATCCAAGATAGATGATATTTTTTGGAAAGAAGAGGTCCATACAACCGTATACATTTCAAATCAAGCACAAATAAGGGTGAACAGCAAAAAAACTCCATATAAAATTTGGAAGGGAAGGCATGCATCAGTAAAGTACTTCAATTTTTTTGGAAGCAAATGCTATATAAGAAGAGATGAGAAGATTTGGGGAAATTCGATTCAAGAAGTGATGAGGGTGTCTTCCTTGGATATTCCACAAGGAGTAAAGCTTATAAATATTGTAATAAGAGATTGCACAAAGTTGTTGAAAGTGAAAATGTGAGGGTTGAAGAAGATAAGCATCAAAAGGAGATGGTACAAGAAATTGATTATCAAAAGGAATAAAGCTGCAAAGAAGAAGAAATAAAGGAAGAAATTGAAAACCAAGAAATTGAGGAAAGAAATATAAAGACTCCATCAAAGGCACCACCCAAGACACCATCTAGATTTGTTCAAAAGAGCCATCCTAAAGATATAATTATTGGAGACAAGGACACAAAAATTAAAACAAGAAGAAGACTTGCAAATACAACAAAACATGTAAATCTATGTTTGCTTTCCAAAGTTGAACCAAAGAATTTTTTAGAAGCAAGAGAAGATAAATATTGGATCAAGGCTATGGATAAAGAATTGGATCAAATAGAGAAGAATGAAACTTTGGAGCTTGTCCCAAGATCTAAGGACAAAAACATCATTGGAACCAAGTGGGTTTTTTGAAGCAAGCTAAATCAGGATGGGGAAGCCACAAGGAAGAAGGCAAGACTTGTGTGCAAAGGTTGTGCACAAGTCGAAGGAATATACTTCAAAGAAAAATTTATCCATGTTGCATGATTAGAGGTTATCAAAATGTTCTTAGCTCTTAAAAGTTTCAAGAATTTCAAAGTTTATCAAATAGATGTCAAATTAGCCTTTCTAAATGGAAATTTGGAAGAGGAAGTGTAATTGAACATCTTGAAGGATTAATTATATCAAAGAATGAGGATTATGTTTCTAGATTGAAGAAGGCTCTATACAGACTAAAGCAAGCCCCAAGGGCTTGGTATTCAAGGTTAGACAAGTATCTTCAAGGGCAAGGCTTCAAAAAATGAATTGTGGATAACGACCTATACATAAAGAATGAAGGAGATAAGTTGTTGATTGTTGTGGTATATGTCAATGACATCATTTTGGCGGGAAACAACGATAAGATGTGCCAAGAATTCGCGTCCAACGTGTAAAAGGAATTTTGAGATGTCCATGCTAGGTGAGTTATCTTTCTTTCTTGGGTTGTAAATCTCTCAATCGGATAAAAGGATCTTTATTTATCAAACCAAGTATGCCAAAGATATATTAAGAAATTCAAAATGGAATATTATAATCCAATAAGTACTCTTATGGTCATTGGTTGTAAATTGAGCAAAGATGATGATTCTCCTGCAACAAATCAAACTATGTATAGATCTATGATTGAAAGCTTGCTATATCTAACAACTACAAGGCTCGACATTATGTAGGAAATTGGTTAGGTAGCATAGTTTCATACAACCCCAAAAGAAAGCCATGTTAATGCAGTCAAGAGAATATTAAGATATTTGAAGGGGACTATAGATTTTGGATTGTGATATCCAAGGGGTGAAGATTTCATTCACCCTTATAGGATATAGGAATACGCATTGGGCAAGCAATGTTGATGATAGGAAAAGCACTAGTGGAGGAGCATTCTTTCTTGGAAATTCCTTGTATCTCAGTTAAGAAAGAAACAAGCATCAATTTCCCTAACTAAAACATAGGCAAAATATATTGCAGCAACAACTTGTTGCACATAGGTTTTATGGATGAAACAAACTTTGAAAGATGTTAAGGTTGAATATGAGCATCCCATTCCTATACTTTGTGATAATATGAGTGTTATAAACATATTAAAGAATCCAATTATGCATTCTGAAACAAAGCATATTTCGATTAAGTATCATGTATTGAGTGACCAATTACTTGAGCAACAAGCAAAGTTGGAGTATGTTGCTATAAAGGACCAAATTACAGATATTTTCACAAAGCATCTTCCAAAAGAGGCTATTGAGTACTTGAGGGAGAAATTGGGAGTGATGTCACTCTAATGCATTCACTAAGTTCTTCAAGAGAAGCATGTGTTCAGGGGGAGCTATTCATTGTCTTATTCGATTAGCCCTAGATACCCTTTGCCATTGATGTCAAAGGGGAAGGAATAGAGTCAGGGGGAGAAGTTGTTCTTGTTGCATTCCAAGATTATTTCTATGTGAGGTTGCCATCAATGATAAAGGGGGAGGTTGTTGGAAAATTATTGTCATTGATGTTAAAGGCAGATTAAAGTATTTTGGTTGACCTATAATGCATCAAACAAATTATTTTTAAATGACAAGGGTTGACCTGTGTATAACTATCTTTCTTGCTTTTGGTGCCCAATTTGAAGACCTAAAAATTCAAATAAATATATTATATTTTTGTTGTGGGCCAACCTTTGTCAACATGTTTAATTTACAAATAAATAGTTTTACAAAAGGGGGATGACTCCCCTAGAGAGGTGCACCCAGGTTATTGGAGGCAAAATAAAATAAATGAAAATTATTTTTGCTAGGTTGACATGATTTTAGGCACCCAAATTTGAAGCAAAATTAAAATAAAAATAAAATTAATATGTTGTTTGGGCCGACCAACATTGAAGAGTGTTGATTGTTGGAATGAATAGGCATGTTTGAGAGGTATATAAGGAATTTTTTTGAGGGATATTCTATCAACCATTCATTGAATTTCATTCATATTTTTAGAGTAGATTTACATTAGAGAAGAGTAGATTTATGTGACCAAAATTTAGGAATATATACTTCAGATTTAAGAGCAATCATTGAAGATCTTAGTGTAGATATGAGTGAAGGTGTATTGTAAATTTAAGAGCAAAGTCTTAAATGACATTATGTTGATGTTGTGAGTAGATTTTGAAGATCATCTAGAGCATATCCAAAACACTATTATTACTTTTCATTTCAAAGGTCGATGCCTTCTTTCTACTTTGCTAGATTGGGAGGTTGGAGCCTCACTCAAGAGATTGGTGTCTCCACTAAGTTGGTGCTTGGTGGAGGGGATTGGTGTCTCCTCTAGGTTGGTGCCTATGAAGTTGTAAGAATATTTCTATAAAAACAATATTTTGTCGTGGTTTTCTCCCACAAAGGTTTCCACGTAAAATCATCTATGCATCTTGTGTTCTAATTTTCTAGATCTTACTTGTGAGGATGCTTCAATTATTGCTTATGATTGTCAAAGTTATAAATTGAAAAAGTTGTTCTTATACTGTTTCACCCCTCTCTCATAATTTAAGTGTGTGTGTGTGTGTTTCTTCATTTTGGGATGTGGAGTTTGGAAGTAATGTGAAATATGATATGCTGAGAGAAGTGTTGATACAACTATATTCTTTTCTCCATTAGGTAGAGATGTCACCTCATCTCCCCCTTATGAATCTTGAATAGATTCAATGCGTGTGTAAATCTTTGGGTTGGGTGTAATTATGTGAGTGTTTGTGTCTATATGTTGATCGTATGGTTATGTGTTTGATTGTAACCTAATTCTTATGAAGACCTCCTAGCTCGGGGGTGACTGGTTTTTCAGTCAAAGGTTGGGTGGTGAGCACCCTATTGGCCTTGGAAGAAAATTTTCTTTTTGTGTAGGTTTGCAGATTTGAGGAAATTTGCAAATTGGGAATAACTATATTTCTTTGGGAGCAACATGCACGATGCCATCCTCATGTGAATTGTCGTATTGGGTGTATTGTAAAAGTTTGTGTTTATAGTTGTAAACATACAAGTGAAAATATTGTTAAAAAAAATTATAGATTGTTGATGTAATTTGACTTTTGTAAAAAAATGTAAAGTAAAGTAAAGTAAAGTAATAGCAAGTATGTTGATTTTGAAGGTTGTGTTTGTTGTGAATATTTGTGAAAATGAAATTCTTTGACTTTGATTTACTTATTATAATAAATTTTATTTTTTTGTTCAAAAAATGAATGTGTTTTCATTATGCAAAGGAAAGAATAAGAAATGAAAATTTTAACTATGTCTTACTTTTGGGTATGAAGTTGTAAACTGCTATTTTAGAAAATTATTTTTGCAATACAATAAACCCAATCAAAATCATAAATCTAACCAAATTTAATGCATTTATTTTTAATTCTAGTAGATTAGAGAATTCCATGCCAAGAGGGCTATGTTGGTCTCATGCATCATCCCATAAAAGAGTAAGGTCTTCCTTACCCACAATGCATAAAAGGTTAGCTTTAAGAAAACTACTATCCAATTTCATAGTTTTCTATATTTGAGAACCTTTGCTAAGGGTTGGCATCCTAGAGATGAAAGTATGCTTCTCCATATTTAGGTACTTAAGATTTAGAATTGTTCCCCGCAAGGCTTCCTCCTCCAAACACTATTTGTAATATAATTTAACAATGAGAGCTATATTATTAAGGAGGGAATATCTCATACCTAAACCAATTATCTCTTTAGGTTGACAATTCTTATCCCAATTAATCAAATTCCATTTATTTTATGTGAATTCATTTTCCGTAAAAAAGAAATCATTTTACAATCCAAATCATGGATGGTGCCTTTTGGAGTTGCAAGAGCCATAAATCAATAAATAAGAAGAGCTTGAATCACATCTTTAAGAAGGATGATATGACCAATTAGAGAGAGGTATCTATGTCCAATGGTTGATATGATGCTAAATAGAATCCAACATAACATTCTGGTATTTTTTCAAGACAAGTAGGAAAATAAGGATACCCAAATACATTAAAGGAGGAGAAGCAACCTGAAAATAAAGAATATTAGCAATCAACTTTTGAAGATGAGGGTCAATATGGAAAAACAAAACTTGAGACTTATGTTCATTCAAGAGTTTATCAAATACACTTATAAGAATGTCAACAACTCGATATAAGCAATAGCTTCCTTAAGAGTGACACTGCCCATCAAACAAGTGTCATCCATAAATTGAAGATGGGAAAGGGGATACATACCTTACACAATGTGAAATCTTAAAATAGACCCAAGACACTTAATATGCTTTAAGAACTTGTCAAGTCTTTTTGTCATAATGAGAAATAGATATATAGAGAGAGGATCACCTTAATGTAGATTTTTTCAAATTAAAAAATAGCAAAAGGAGAGGTAAAATATGTCATTACCCATTAAATCTAATAATCATAAAAACCAAAGGCACATAAGATATCTCCTAAAAAATAATAATAGACCCTATCACAAGCCTTAGAAAGATCAAGTTTCATGAACATATAACCTTTCTTGTTAACATGCATAGAGCAAATGGATTATTGGACAATAATAATACTATCAATGATCTAGCAACAAACTCCCTATTCTAGAGAAATGATAAAAGATAAGAACTCTTTTTAGTATCTCAACAATAGTTTTGGAAAAAATCTAATAAATAACATTAAAAAGAGCTATGAATTAGACAAAAAAAAATTTCAAAACATGATTTTTTTTAGAAAATTAGGATTGAATGCTTCAAAAGTTATTAAGGGATTTTAACATTTGTTTTGATGTGTGTAATCCTTTGAAAGCATCTAAATTGTCATCTTTGACAATATTCCAAAAAAATTGAAATAACTTAATAGAAAAACCATATAGACCTAGAGATTTATCTTTTTTCATCAAAAAACAACCTTCTCTAATTCATCCATAGAAATAAAGTCATTAGAAAATGAATCATCTAAAATTTTAATTCAAAATTGCATGTCTATTATTAATAGAGAAAACAATGAAAGCTTTAAAAAAGTGATGAAAATGAGAAACTTCCAATCGAATATTTTAAATAGATTCAATCTTGCATCCCTCCTCTCCCTTAAAAACATTTAACATATTTTATATGCACATAAATATCATAAACCTCTTTTAATTCCATTCCATCTCTTCTAATAGTATGTATTCCAAGACGTATTTGAAA
Source organism: Sequoiadendron giganteum (assembly GCA_007115665.2). Lineage (NCBI taxonomy): Eukaryota > Viridiplantae > Streptophyta > Pinopsida > Cupressales > Cupressaceae > Sequoiadendron > Sequoiadendron giganteum. The sequence goes on along the minus strand of CM021101.1, from coordinate 175,090,677 downwards.
GTTATTAGCATTGCGAATAAAACCCACGGTTGCACTTAGGGTTTTAAGCAGCGAGCGATAAAGCCCCTTTTTGTCTCAGATTGACCTATTGAGATTGTGAGGGAGGGGATTCAGTTCAGCGGAGGCGGAAGGGATCTGCAGGCACAAGAATCCACTCGGCAATCATGGGTAAGACTCCTTCCTTGATCGCCGCTCTTCTCATTTTCAGTTTTTTTTCTTCTGAATTCATTCTGTTTTATTTAGTTGAAATTTTTCCTTGTATTAGCTTTTTTTCTTTAATGGACGCAAATCTGAGACGTGATACTGCATGGATTCAGGTATCTCACGAGATTCGATGCACAAGAGACGTGCGACGGGAGGAAAGAAGAAGCAATGGAGAAAGAAGCGAAAGTAAGTCCCATGTTTACCCTTTAAATCTTATGTAAATGTTCCAAAGTGTTTACATGTGGAAATATCAAATGTCTCTATAATTGGATTTTTGAGTTGAAGCTTAGATTTTGTTTGGGGCATCTAGGTATGAGTTGGGAAGACAGCCTGCAATGACAAAGCTGTCAAGCAACAAGACAGTCAGAAGGGTACGTGTGAGAGGAGGAAATGTGAAATGGAGAGCTCTGAGGCTGGACACGGGTAACTACTCGTGGGGTTCAGAGGCTGTTACTAGGAAAACGCGTATATTGGATGTTGCTTACAATGCATCCAATAACGAGCTTGTCAGGACGCAAACTCTGGTTAAGAGTGCTATTGTTCAGGTTGATGCTGCTCCTTTCCGAATCTGGTATCAGCAGCACTATGGCCAGGATATTGGCAGGAAGAAGAAAACTCCAGCTGCTGCTAAGAAAGAAACTGAGGTATGTGGGCAATAATTTGTCATATGACTATTTTTGCTCAATACAAGGATTTTTCTTTTGTGAAGACTCAAATATTCTTCTCAATACAAGGATTTTTCTTTTGTGAAGACTCAAATATTCTTCAAAATAATATCAATTAAAATTCAGTCTGTATAAGGTCTATGTCAAATACTCTGCTTGTTATTTAATTGGAGATTTTTGGCTTGTGTAGAATTGGTATGCGTTTATATATTTATTGCAGAATAGGTACTGGAGTGTTATGCCATATTTTTATATCTGAATTTGATATTAGTTTATTCTGGATGGTTTTTAGTTTGGCAACTTTGTTTACCAGAAGACTAGAAAATCTTGTAAAATCTTTTTGCTAATTCTGTTCACCATGAGTTCTGTAAAGCCCATTAAATTTTAAATTTTTCTCGGTCTCCACAATATTGAATTGTTGAAAGTGTTTTTTGGCTCTCCAGAGAAGACAATGTTTGGCAGCTGGACTGCCACATGGCACTGACTCTTGGACTTAAAAGTTTGAAAATGAACACTCTTTGCACATCAATTAGTATTAATGGATAAAAAATAACAGATGATCCTTAACTGTTGACTTGAAGTATTCAATTCGTTCTTTTTTAGCTGTGATCAATATGTATGTGCCTTTCTTGTGCATCTGCAGGAGGGAGAGGCTGCCTTAGAAGAGAAAAATAGAAGCAAACATGTATTAAGAAAGGTAGAGAAGCGGTGCGACGGTCACAAACTTGATCCACACATGGAAGAACAATTTGCTGGTGGCAAATTGATGGCGTGCATTTCTTCTCGCCCTGGACAATGCGGGCGTGCTGATGGGTACGGACACAATTTTTGCATTCTATTGAAATTTAAAAACAATATGCTTATTGGAAACTTGGACAAGATGTTTGTTTTACTTTTAATGACTAAGTGAGCTATGCGACTTTCTCCAGGTATATTCTCGAGGGTAAAGAGCTAGAATTCTACATGAAAAAGTTGCAGAGGAAGAAAGGAAAGGGTGGCGCTGGTGCTGCCTAAGAATTGATTTTGGCTTCTCGAGGCTTTTGTTAAAGTTTGTTTTCTGTTAAACAATTTTGAGTTAGATTTAGGGTAACAATTTCTGGTAATGGCCAAGGATGAACGTGCTTTTGTTGGTCACATTGCCGACTTGGTGTATATTACTGCAAATTTAATAGATGAGTGGTTGCTCTTATTTCTAGCATTACCAATGTCACATTCAAGGACCATGCTGTTTTAAGTAAGTTCTGTTATTGGAATATATTGGCTGCATCTTGAGTTTATCTTGTTTTAGCAAGAAGCAATTGGTTTTGTTTCCTTGGTCTATTATAAAGCGTACTGCTGATTACCGTGTATTTTACTGCCAGGAGTCTCTATTTTCTTATAGAACAGTGACCAAACATTGAACATATTGATAGTTATATTTCAATGGAGTAAAACTTTGTGTTGGCTTCGATGGATCTTTACCATGTTACCAGTTCCACAATCTATTTAGGTCTTTAAAATGTGTCAGGAGCAGCATCAATCTTTAGATGCCTTTATTTATTCATGGTGTGTGTTCGCATAGAATACTCAGAATCGTGATCATGAGCATTTTAGATCGAGAAACAATTCCCAAGTAGCATGCCTTTATTTGTTCACGGGGTTTGTACACATATAATACTCAGAATCATGCTCATAAATGAGGATTTTAGATTCATATAAACAATTCCAAGAAGCGTGCTTTTATTTGTTCATGGGGTTTGGTCACATGTACTTGGAATCATGGCTGTAAATGAGTATTCGAGTCATAGAAGCAATTCCAAGAAGCTCATTTTGTAGGTGTAGCCAACTAGAGGGGAAAGGCATTTTTAGAAGTTCGTAGGAACGGTTTTGTTTGGATAGTTCCAGTTACAGATTACTAGAGGAGAGGCCAAGCAACCAAACATGTTCATCTGTAACCAATCAACCATTATGCTAGTAAAACTTTGTGCTGGTTAACATGGTTCTTTACTATGTTACAAGTACAACATTTTTGTAAGGTGTTTAAAATTTGTTGGGAGCAGCGAGGGGAGGCCAAGCAACCAAACATGCTCATCTGTAACCAGTCAACCATTATGTTAGTAAAAATTTGTGCTGGTTAGCATGGTTTTTACTATGTTACAAGTACACCATTTTTGTTAGGTGCTTAAAATGTGTTAGGAGCAGAACCAATGTTTCCTGGGGTTTGTTCTCAATCGACAATAGAACACACAGAATCAGTCATATATGTATTTTCTCATCTCTTACCAGTTCACACTTTTTCTTGAGGTCTTAAACATATCAGGATCAGCATTCATTCTAATATGCCTTTATTTGTTTCTAGGGTTTGTTTACAACGGAAGATAGAGCCAGGCTCTTATAGTCAAATATTTGTCTGTTATCAGTTCCACTTTCTCCTTAGGATCTTTTGGGACCAACATTTTGTTCAGATATTTATGGTGATTGTTCACGGTGGAATATATAACACTTAGAATCAGGTTTAAGTTTGTGATTTCTTGGTATTAAAAGACCAGTTGTAGTTCTTTGCTAGGCACTAAACTTTCTAAATTCATTATAGCATCATTCAAGCAGGAGGCATACTTGGAGTTCATTGGGAATTTGATATCTAATTGCAAGAAGATACTTTACTTTTGTTTTATACTGTTCGTTCTTGTTGCATCTGTCATTGGAAGAAAATTTGAGGATTACATAGTATGAACGCTCTTGGTACAATTTTTGTGTCAGCAGTCAGCACATTATGCAGGCGTCTTTTTTGATGCTAGAGAGTTGAGATTAACAGAACAGAATAAAATCCTTTATGGTGTTTACTATCAGGATGGTTGTTTGGATTTGGAATCAAAATGAACAAACCCTTTTCTGTTTTTTCCCAGTAGAGTTTTCCAAGCTTCATCTCAATTCCTTCGTAGAGTTCTATTCTTTATCTTATTTATCTTTTGAGTGGTCACATTCTCATTAGAATTATTCCCTCAAAATCCTTTAACGAGCATAAAATGGAGTTAGCTCTTAATCAATGTAAATGTTTTTATTTTTTTATTAGAGTGCAAGTAACTCTTCCTCGTGCCACAGCCATGATATAAGCAAGTTTTGATACAAGGAGAATCCTTTCTCGAATCCCTGCTTAGTTCAAAACTATTAGTTAGTATTAGAATTGGTGTCCTTGTATCTTTTGTCAAAATTTAAGCCTTTTTAATGTTTGCATTGTACATTTCCATTTACTTTCTTTGAATGCTTTCTGCGCGTATCGTACAATCAGCACACCTAATTTAATTTACAAGATGCCATTTCGTTGAACCTGTGTTGTTGATAGTGTTTTTATTTATTCTTTTTTAGATCAATTAGATGTGGGTTCAATAGGGGACCATACCCAAAGGGAACCAAATATAAAAGCTAAAAGCCTTGACAAACTATATCAAATACTAGCTAAAAGCCAAATATCAACCACACAAGAATGAACTAGGTTGCCAAGATTATAAGCCCAAGATCGACCACGCATGGATGCACAAGGTCAGCGTTTGTCTTGAGAATGCAGAACCGTTTGCGATGCAACCAACTTTCTGATTTAAGCTATAAAGTCCATACTCTGATGCCCACATAGAGAGTGCAATAATGGGAAATCTTGCAGATGTCGGACTTAATCATGGGATGCTACACAAAGCAGCAGGCGTTTCTTGCAAGGTGATAATAAAGGTGTAGTGAATACCTCCTTGCCCACCTTGGCGTACTGGAAAAAAGGCATATGAATACAAATGAAATAAACTGGCCCAAAGGCCTAGCAACGCTATGTTCATGCCCACATAGAGAGTGCAATAATGGGAAATCTTGCAGATGTCGTACTTAGTCTACAAGGCAACCTTTGGGATTGAAAGGCTGGCTCCTTTTAAGATACATAATGAGCTCGCACTAATTAGTGGGAAAAGGAAAAGTGAAAGCATAAAAATATAATTCCAACCTAAAAGAGTGAAGCACCAAGAAAAGGATGCTAGATGCTTATTGGAATAAGATTAGTTAGATGAATCACTATTCAATAGACAACCAAGACAAGCACATTACTACTAGTACAAAACACATTCATTCATATAATATAATTCTATGACTAAAATTGAGTAGTTACTTCCTCTTATATTGATATTTATGAAAAGATGCAATCTATAGACAAGTAAAGGCTTGAAGCTCTAGATAGATGAAACAAGGTCTAGATTCCAGATTTAATATATAGAGAAGAAAGTATGATAGAAGTCAAGAAACAAGATGATATTAAGTATGAATATGTATAATTCCATCATCCATCACCCTTTTACAATAAGCAAGAGGTTCTTATTTATAAGAAGAGAAAGACAGAGAAGAAAGTCAAGTGGGATGACATAATTGAATGCCCTATTAGCTCATCAAATTTGTGGTGACTAAAGATCTAACTTTGTAAAATCTTTGAATTATCCTTGATTATGTGCAAACTATTTGAAATCACTTGAAGGATGGATGTGTGTACAAAAGTTGTAGAGAAGGGATGATTGCAAGTTTTATTTTGTAGGAACATTTTTTGGGTCATTAATTGTGTGGCCAATGATTGATCTGTACAATTTGATCTTCTCTTGATTTGTCCTAAATCTAGAAAATGTGGTTGAGCCTTGAATTCCTCAACACGGATTTGGTTGCTAGAAAATGAGTCCAGTTCATCTTTGCATTCAATTTACTTAAGTGAATTCTCTTGGAGGATTATGGACAATTAAATTGAATGAATGCCTTCACTATGTTGTGCTCCATGTTCAATATTAGAACTCAACCTTTGTGAGGGTCATGATGAAAATTGGACCAAAAGAGACCAAAAGCAATAAAACAATCATTCAATCCAAATAACAACATACATCGCCTTAGCCTTTGTGAGTGTGATGTTGGATGGGACTTGGAAGATAATATTACTTGAACAATTATATAAAGGTGGAAGAAAGATATTTCCAAATTTGTCTACAAATCTCATACTAGAGTGAAGGGTGTGAGATTGAACAGGGTTCGGTTTGACATTATATAGGGTGGACCCCTGAGTACTCTTTTGTTTTTTGGTTGTAGTTGTGGTTTGTGCTTGACAACTTAGTTGTAGTAGTGTCTTACTCCCTTTTTGGAGGTCGTATGTGTCTTTGCTTACAGGCTTGCTTCGTAATAAGGTTGGGACTCTTCTTTCCCATTTTATCTAACAAAAATTATACACCTATAATATTAACATGAATGGAAGCATAAAATATAAATTGGGAAAATAAAAAATTAATGATCATACCTTCCGTTGTGTGAGATTGCTCCAAGATGTGTCGATATAATGATTAATTGATGTGTTGGTTGCTCTTTGTTTGGAAGTTGCACAAAGGGACACATGCACTCAAATTGAATGATTTATCTTATTATTGTTCTTGTTAAAGGTTTGTTAAATAGACCTCACACCATGAGGATGGAGGGTGAGGATTGATTTGAGAGATCAAGGGTGGAGATTACCTTGTGGATTGTGCAAGCTCTCATTGTGACAAATGGATGGAGATGGTAAGTTGAGGGTGACAATGGGGAGTTCTCTCACGTGTGAAAATGGAGAGCGAAGATTCATTTAGGATCTAGGATGGATGGTGAGGATTTGCACTTGTGGAGAAAGGTGAGAGGGTGAGGGTGATAGGAGAATGATTCACATATATGAGAGAATATGGGAATGTGTGGAAGTGACAATTGGAAGATCTCACATAAGAGAATACGTAGGTTTGTGTGATAATGACAAGTGGAAGATCTCCCACATGGGTGGAAATGAGGGGATTTGTGAGGTATGACAAGTGGGAGATCTTACAAATGTGACATTGGAGGGTGTACATATTCTTGGAGAAAATGGCGAGGATTAAAATATGAGAGAGGGATTTAATTAATACCAAATTGATTTAATTAATTAAAAATTATGAGGGATTAGAGGAGGGGGTGAGTTTAACTAATTAAATAGACAAGGTTCATTTAATTAATTAATTTGTTAGAGACAAGAATAGGTTAGCTTAGTTAAGTAAACCAAGTTTATTTAATTAATTAACGACATGCATTTGCTCGAATAATTAAATAAATTCTATTTTATTTTATTATTGATGATAGGAAAGATTAATTGGATTTATCAACAACAATGATTAATTAGTCAAATTAATCATATAATTGGAATTTATTTAATTAATTCGTAATGGGACGATGGGGCAAATTTGAGGTAGATTTGAGGTGTTTATATCTTGCCCCTCTTTGAAATGGCATTAAAACCACAATACAACATTGTTTGAAAGAAAAATTAGAAAATATTTTTTTGTGTGGTAGTAGGATGTTAACATTGCCCCAATAATTTGGAAGGAAAACAATTTAGTGGGAGGAGGATGCCCCCTCAAGAGAGAAAGCAAGCTAATGGGGCCCAAGCGGTCTCTTGAAAGGAAAATTAGGGCTAAGAAGGTGAAAAATTAGGGGGTGAAAAATGGGAGAAAAAATAGGTGTTTTGGGGCTACAAACCTACAAATAGGGGTTTCAAAGGGATGAAAACCTATAAACATGGGTTTTAGAGGGGTAAAAGTTCATTTTTTACCTTTACCCTTTGAGAAAAAGATGTGAGATAAGATGATGCATATTTGTGTTCACGAGTATCTAAGTGAGCAGGTGAGGGAGTATAGGTGACCAACAAACACATGCCCATCAATAAGTTCAAATCTAAAACCCAAACTTGGTTATTTAAGTGCATTTGTTAGGTAGGAGGGAAGGAAAAACTATAGTTGCTTCAAGGGATTTTACCCCATGCCATCTACATGAGGCCTCACAATGTTTGTACATTACAAAATGACATCTTTGTTGGAATTTAGTGGATGAGAATTTGTGTAAGACTTGGAACATCTATACAAGCAAGGGGAGTGTTTGCACTACCTCCTAAAGTGCGTTCTCTTCAAGGGAATCTATGTTAGATAGGGAAAAAATTGTGCATAGGGAGGTTAGTGAGGCGTCTATGCAAAATGGGAAGCATCTATGCCAAGAGATTAGTGCATGCATTGTTGTAAGTGATGTTTAAACTAAGGAAAAATGAAATAATAGTTAGAAGAAATGACTAATGGGTGATGTTTGACAATTGCAAGAGTGATTATCATCATTGGTGATGTGTGAAAGGTTATCTAGATTGATGGAGCTATTGAGTGGGTTTGGTGATGAGGAGCAAGAGTTCCTAGTAGTAATAGGGTTGTTAGTGTGGCATGGATGTCAGAGATCCAAGTGGATCGAGCAATGCTACTGACACTAGTAGAGTGATGGTGCTCGAAGATGAGTACCTTCCATCATTTGATAGGGGAAATGACTATTATGTTGGAGGATGATTGGAGGATCTTGCACATCTCATTTGAGGGAGAGATAGTGTACTAAAGTGACATCCATGTATAGTGATCAATGCAACAGTTGGTTGGATAAACAAAAATATTGTTGTAGCATATTGGGCTAGACCTAGACATGTTCATGGAATGGGAGTTAGTGGTAGATGCACCACTATTTTTGATGGGTTTTGTTGGTGGAATATTGTTGCATGGAAATACTAACACAATTTTCAAGCTAGTATTGATAGAGTATGTAGTAGATATGTTAGAGGACAAACAAATTTTTGTGTAGGATCCTTGTGTTTTAACATAGCTATACAAGGATCTTCACATGGTGGCTTACAAGGATGGGTGCAACAATATCCAATACGCTATTGCAAGTATGGGCATGGGAGCATATTTTTGTCAATTGACTAGAGTGAGTGTGGTAGGTTAGGTAATCAAAGGAATTGTTTGTGTATGGGTAGTAGATATGAAGAGATAGCTTGGAACATCATAGAGATGTACTATTTTATAGGGGCTTGGATGAGTTGACATGATGTGACATTGTATGGTAGCCATTTAGAGGGACACAAGCATAGGCAAATGATGATGGGCATTTGAGCCTAGTGCTATTATAGTTCTACTCAGTGTGGAGATGCGATTATTATTGATTCATATCATTTTCATCACATGTTGAGATTGTTTGGTATCCATTAGGATATACCTATGGGGCCTCACATTTTTGCACAAGTGACTCATGACATCCCTTAGTGGGTGGCACATGTGGATTGGTAGGAAGCAACAAATAGCTAGCGAAAGTAGGAGATAGTGTTGCAGGTGCACAAAGATGATTTGGTCGATGTAGGCACTAGGCAAGATATTAGACTTGGTGGAAGAGGACATGACTAGAGAGATTGAGTATGTCAATGGCGAGGGTATTAGGTGAGTAGGTAGTGGAGGTGGTGTGGGAGTACAAGCAACAACACATTAGGGAGAGGAGGGGTAGGAGGCCATAGAGATGAGAGAGGTGGAGAGGAGGGTGGTGGAGGGAATGTGGGGATGGCGGATGTATAGATGTAGGATGTCTAGGTGGAGGTGGCAGTGGAAAGACCCTTGGTGGCATGACCATTAGGGGCACAGGGTTGACTTGGGATAGTTTGAGTGTTGAGATATTAGCCAAAGACACCATCTTAGGGTTGCAAGTTGACATGGATAGATTTAAGTTTGGGAGGGATAACCTACAAGTGGCTATGGATGACCTATAGATACATGTTGATGCTCTATTGGTGGAGAGGGATGGGGTTGTTACTCAATGAAATGGCTTGCATGTACAAATTGACAATTTATAGGTGTAGGAAAATGCATTGAGGGCCAAGTGAGATAGAGCTATATCAGATGGAAAAAGGTTGAGGTAGGATAAAGATACAACACAATCCCTTATCAGTGCATAAGAGATGTTACAAGTTGTTAAAGAGGTGTCTCAAGCAAGTAGGGATACACAACTATCTTTACGAGGGGCACAATATTAGAAGTCTATATAAGAGGGCAATGCTAGAGGGGAGAACACAACCACTTTTGTACAATATTCTAGTGTGTAATTTAGGTCATTAGGCTCTAGGTTGGTGATGGGGCCACCCAAGTGAGGGTCACAACCACCACTATTACCTTCAAACGGTCCACCCCCATTGGAGGGGGGAGGTTACAATGAGAGGTATATTTGACTCATGATATATATGGTGTATATGCATTTTGATGAGGTCATGTCTCATGATTATATATGTATATTTTGATACCTTTGGTAATGTATTTGGATTATTGACATTGTATATAGCATTTTTTGATGTATATAGAGATCAAGTGGAGGATATTTTATTATTTTGATTTGATATTGATTATGGATGTCATGGTTGCATGCTTTTATGCTTATGATGGATTTTCTTATGATTACACATGTTTGAACTCATGTTTTTTATAACTTTCATTAGCTGTGGTTTGATTATGACACGATCTAATGGATCATGTGTTGGTAATCACTCACACTTTAGAGTAGAAAATGATGATGATGTTTATGATTCTTAGGATATGATGATGTTATGGATAATGATTTATGATATGAATGAGATAATGATGTGGTTGTGTTTGTGGTGATAAATACATGAGGGAAATAAATTTTGTATGGTGAGTAACTAAATTTTGCTATAGCATCGGCCTTATGTATTGTGATATAATCATGACGATGATGTGTCGAGTGCATGAAGAATTGTCACAAAAATAGATAAAATAGAAATAGTGTTATTCCCTAACATAAATTAGTCAAGACATGCCATAATATGATGGATTATTGTGGTATTGATGATGTTTGGTGTTGAACAATAGGGCTAGATGCAAACACTTGGCAAACAAACAAACAAGTACAAAAAGAAGCAGGCACACCTCTATCTTTTTTAATTTAAAAGCCAAGGGGGGTGGTTGATGGTTATGATAATGCTTTTAATGAAGCAGTGTGTGCCAAGGGTAGCAGTATTTAGAAGAAATATTTGTCCAACTTGTCTTAGGTGTGACTTTTTAGGTCAATAAATGTGAATGGGATGTGACATAAGTCTTGAGATGTTAAGATGTATCTTAGGTGTTATGATTTGATTTACCAGTGTACCCTTTGTGGGGATAGATAGGATATGTGGGGGATGTTGTATGTGAATCATGCTAAGATCTTGGGCCAGGGATGGTGTTGGATTTGAGTTCTATTTGGGATGGTTGGATATGTGATGGGGAATTTTATGTTTGGATGATTAGGAAGGGTTGATGAGATATGTGGGAAGGATAAATGGGGAAAAGTCAAGGATTCTTTTCTAAGCATGAGCCCAGCTAGGTTCCCCTAGTCCTTAGGCCAAAACCAAGATGAATGAGATGAGTGAATGGGTTGTAATTTATATGTATGTGTGTGAGGTTTGTAAGGCTAGGGTTGGTGACTTTAGTGATCCCAATAAGCACAGACACATAGTGATCAGATTGATTTTGGATGAAGAGAGATATGGACGAGATGGTGCAAAGAGTACTCATAGATGTGGGTGTCTAGCACTACATATGATGCATTTAAGAAAATTTTCATCATAGTACTTTCCCAAGGCGTCATACGAATGGTATTCATCAAAAGGTAATTTTTTTCTTTACTTTTTTGAATGTTTTTTTTTACTATTTTGAAGTTGTTGCAAGCTAGACAGAAACGCTTGAGATGCAAAAATTTTATGGGTTCTTGCAATTCTTGATCTTTTTGTGTATCTAGTTTATATGCACCTGATCAATATTTTGTGATAATATCATAAGAACCTAACCATTTTGGTTCAAACTTTCCTTTCTTTTCATGATCTTGATATGTATCTATTTTATTTTATTTAAGTATGAGATCATTAATTTCAAATTACCTCATCTCGATGTGCATATTGTAGTTGCAATAAATGATTTTGATATGCTTTAAGGTGTTCTAATGCATTGCATTAGTTTTCATCCAATAAATCTAGTTCATGCAATTGTGCCACTTTGTATTCTTTATTCATGATTAGATTTTGTAGTGAGATTCATAAGGATGAAAACTCAATCTCAATTGATAAAATGACTTTAGCTCCAAAGACCAAGGAGTGTGGGGTGGCTCCTATGGGGGTATGGATACTTGTGCAGTAGGTCCATAGGGTGGGATAGGTCTAGAGAGGATTTTGATAAGTGTTTTATTTGACAACTCAACTTGACCATTATCTTGAGGATAATATGGTGTAACGCCCCGTTGTGTGAACCCCAAAGGACAACAAAATATTGCACTAATTTTTATTTTTTTTGAAAGGGAACATTGCATAAGGTGAATATGTACATACATTACATAAAGAGCAACTATGCATTTAAAAATTCATCTACATCCTTGGGGGTACACGAAACGGTCATTACGAACTCTAAACTTTTATCAAACGAAAATGAATGAAATCCAAGATTACACAATGATAACATATAATCATCCATGAACAAAAGAAAGGAAAACGATACATCATTTCATTACAATTTAATTTATAGTTCCATGATACAACTGAGGAACATATATCCACAGAAACAACACATCAAAGATACAATAGTACATTACATAATGCTTCCCTTATAACAACGAGAAGAGTACATCAAGTACAAGAACAATTACATCAATGGAGGATGAGGTACAAGGCGAGGAAAATTCTTCAACAATGTGAAGCTCTGGAGACTCTGCATTCGCTTGTGCATTGCGAACACAACCTGGGAACCCAATGAGGTGCATAGCACGTTCCACCCGACCGCGTGGACCCGAAGGTCCACCCCCGTGCTAGGAGATGGCAAGAAAGACCCACGACCAAGATAGACAAGCAGAACGATCACAAGACCAACTCACAAGGTCAACCAAAACATAACATACGACAATCTCAATGACCGCTTACAAGGTAACTGCTTCCAGAGGTAAACGAAGGAAAATCAAGGGATGCATCAAGCATAAAAATCACAAATGAATGTGTGTGTGAGGCATGAACCATCTCGCTCATAGTCATAACTAAGGCAAAACAAATCATAAAAAAGAGTACACCCCTGAGAACTTAAAATAGGAATACGATCAAAGGAAACACAAAGGTTTAAACATGGGAAGATTCAACACAAAACGGGTTTCCCATCACCTCTGGAAGCCTAACAACCTACCACCTGTGACTATCCAACAAAAAGTAACTTAACATTCGAGTTCCCATCATATCCAAATCATGTCTAGACATAAAACTACCTCAAAAGTGAAATAAAACAAGAGGAAAATATGATCAACATAGATTCACCGGTATGCATAAAGAATCAAATCCAAAGAGTATTCAGGATAAATAAATAACTATCTACATGTTCAGGATAAACTATAAATGTTCATTCACTTAAACGTAGACACAATTGTCCAATCCTACTAAAGATAATATAGAGAATAATTAAGTAATTAACTGTAATTAAATGTATTTCCACCATAAAATCTTTTAATTAAATAAACACTATGAAATCTTACAGTGGAAAACCTTTCCCTTAATCTAAGATTCCTAACTTATTCCTTAATTTACTTCAAATATAATTATCATTAAAATGAAACATATATATTTGTTATTTCAAAATAATAAATTTCAATAAAATGAAGCATATTGGTTTTCTTCAAATAAATAAATTTAATTAAATGTAATTATGTACATTTGTTAACCTTTAAAATGAATAAATCTAATTCAAATCTAATTTAGACAATTTATACACAAATCACAATCTAATCATAAGAAATTTGAAAATAAATTTATCTTTAAATAAATTGTAATTAAATCAAATTTTAAATGCACTTTGAAAATAAATCTAATTTTTAATACAATAGAGAATAAATCTGATTTTCAAAAGAAAATAGATCTATTTAATATAAATTTTAAAAGGAGATAAATCTAATTCAAAATCTAACATAAACAATTTATACACAAATCACAATCTAATCGTAAGGCATTTGTAAATAAATTTAATGCATAAAGGCTCTAATCTATAAAATAAAGTAATTTAAAATTAGATTTTCTTTAATCCATAAATTTAATGATAAGTAATCACTTATTAAACTCAAATAACCGTATTAGCTATTAAAAACATTCCCAATTTCATACTAACCGACTTACGTTATTAACCCTAATATATCTGAATGCCACTCAAAAAAAAAAAAAATTATCACAACACTTTTTGTCCCTCAATTCAACTACATTTCATATAAAAATATAATTAACGCTACTTTATAATTTCCAAATTCTAGTTCTTTCTTTTATTGCCTAATTAATGTGATTTGCATGGATAAACATAATAATAAAACAATGAATTTTTAGTGAAATTTATCACTTTATTTATTTGTTTAACTATTATTTATCTATTTGTTTATTTACTCTTTTATGTATATAAGCAAATCCTCAATTTACTTTAAGACGTAATTACAATTATGATAATAATGATAATCACTCACAACCTAATATATATATATATATATACTCTAAAAGAAAACTAAAATAAAAAATGTGTAATTATTAACCTTTATTCTTTCTATATATTTATGGAACTTCTATCTTAATATATTTAGTCTAAGATTTTCCCTCACATAATTATCAATTATACCTTTGAATTGTTACTGAAGATTACTCAACACATTTGACAAGGGAAATTAATTACTCTTTAATAATCTACCCCTTTTTACTATTTTTTTCAACCTTTTTAATCATACAATAACTATTCTTCTAACCAAATATCCCTTATAAATTCTTAAATGTAAATTAATATTACTCAAAATTTAACCCTAATAATTTATACATATAAATATATATCATACTCCTTGAATCATAAACACAATCTTTTATTGTACTACAAGGTTCCAAATAAACTATATATATATATATATATATATATATATATAGTTGAATTCTTAACACAGCTACAAAGATGGAATGTTAATTATGGTAAATACACATAATTATATACAACATATTACTGTATTCAAACCTTCAAAATACAAAACATATATATTTATATATTCTTAACAGTGCAAATATAAATACATATATTAATAGTTGAATGCTTTTTTTTTTAATACTACATTTAACACAGCTACACAGATGGAATGCAATGATTGCAGGATATGCACAAATGGTTTTGTTGAAACTTTTAAGCAAATGCAAATGGCAGGTGATATTTGTGTAATTTATATATATGCATGTATGTATACCCACACATGCATCAGCGCATACACTTACTATCAGATGTTGTAGTTGCTACGGTCCTGGTAAACTTGTATGCAAAGTGTGGAAGCGCAGACTAGTGCATGAACTGTTTGACAAAAGCCTCGAAGAAATAAGATCTCATGGATTGCTATGGTTGCAGGTGCGCACAAATTGGATTTGTTGAAAAGGCTTTAGAAACTTACAAGCAAATGCAATTAGCAGGTAACGCCCAGAGAATCCAGGGAGGTTATTTAAATTTTTACACTTCCTATTATGTTCAAGCGCTGCGGCTGAGACAGGTTGACAATGGAATCAGAGAGATTATTTAAACCTCTACAACTTTCAATCTTCAAGTACTGCAGATGTGACAGGTTGCCAACGAAATTAGGAAGGCTATTTACGCATCTACAGTCTTCTATGTGTTGATGTTTAAAGATCAGATATACAGAAATGAAAGCAATCATAAAATGCAATATATGAGACAATGAACACAACCAGATACCCTGGGAAAACCCTCCTTCTGAGGGAGAAAAACCCAGCAAATAATTCTCTTATATATTGTAGGAACAAGAGCAGAAATCTGCTTACAAAACAGGCTCAGCACAAAGGGCGAATTTGATACAATGAATATTAGCACTTCTCCTAAGTGTGAATATGTTTCTCCTTGAAATAGGTCTGCTGCTACAAGAAGAACTGCAACCACATAATGATGATCTGCTGCTACATCATGATAATCTGTTGCTACATCATAATGATGATCTGCTGCTACATCATAATGATCTGCTGCTACAAGATGATACTCTGCTGTTCAAGTGCTAACTGCTGTAGGAATGCTGAATGAACTTGAATAAACTTGATGATCAAATGACAAGAAATGACCTTGTATTTATACAAAATGAGATGAGTCCTCAAGTAGGTCGGCCATCAAGGAGAAATAAATAATTTACAAAACAACAATATAGGTCGGTCCAAGTAAGTAAATAATAATGATCTCAATGAGCATAAATTAAATAACTGATTAAACTATCATTTAATTAATGTCTATTCTCGAATTGGGTAAGCTGGAAGAAGCAGCCCGAAACTGCTAATAACATCAACACTATGTTCAAGTGTTGTTGCTGTGACAGGTTGCAAATGGAATCAGGGAGATTATTTAAATTTATTATATGGTATCAGGGAGATGGTTTCTAATATTAAATCCATTTTATGGCTGGACATGTTCAGACGAACTAGTACTAATTTGCATTACTTGGTATCTTCAAATACCAGAAGAAAAAAAAATATAACTAGTTCTGCAGCCAAGGAGAAGAGATGGGGCGCTGGAATAAAAGAACAAACAGTCAGCCATACTTGGATTTGTAATGGAAGTCAGGGACGGAATGCCGCGATGCTCCTCCCTTCGTGACCCCCATTTCTGTTTTCTGGAAAATACTCCCTCCCCCCAAAATTCCCATGTCCGTTTCCGAATTCACAAAAAAATTAAGGCAGAATTCTTTCGTTCCCCCATAAACAAAGGAAACAGGTGGCATAATCACAATTTTCAATTTAACACCCGGCACATACCTTTTACCCTATTTTATCACTTGGAGGAAAGTTCTTCTTTTTTAAAGAATTTAGAAATCTAACTCCACTAGGGGAAAAGATCCAATTGCCGTCTATGATCCAATACCCGTTCACTTCTTGTTCACCTGACCCCCCAATAACCGTTTACATTTTAGTCATTACATTGTTTTAATTATGCCAAAAAAAAAAAAAAACACATTGAAAACTATTGAAAACACTTTAAATATTTGTCGGTTTTTATTGTTTGTCTAATGAATGGGTATTGGCCAAGTGGTAAAGATGTATGGGACGAAGGTTTTATAACACTCTTTTTGAACACCTTTCGCTTTACGGGTTTCACAAGGTGCGTTTTAAATACCCAAAAGCCAATTTTTTCTTTTTAAGGTCCTAACTCGCTTATGAAGAAGCCCAAAAATAATAATTTGAAATCGGACCTATTTTGCACTCTGCACGAATCCAAATTTTTCTTTTTAAGGTCCTAACTCGCTTATGAGAAACCCAAAAAAAATAATTTGAAATCGGACCTATTTTGCAATCTGCACGAATCCTTAATTAATATTTTACCCGCCACCGAAAACATTATTACATTAAATTAACTTAAATCTACCCCCATTTAACATTTTATCAGGGAAACATATTACCCTTTATAAAATTAATGAAGAATTTTTTAAAATAAATGTATATATATGAAAATTTACCAAATACGGTTACTAATAAAATTATTTATTTTTAAATAAATTCTTAATAACAATTAAATGAACAATATTATTTATTTATATAAACATTTTTATTTAATTAAATAAACAATGTTATTTAATTGTCAATTGAAAATTTACAAAGCTGTAATTAAGATATTACTCTTTTAATTTTACAAACATAATTTTAAATTTTCAAACTAATTTAACATTTAATTAAATCTTTACAACACATTAATAATTACGTTTAATGTTTAATTTCAATCATAATACTAACCATCATTGTATTAATTTAACTAATTAACAATAACAATACACATCTAAATCAAACAATTAACATATGAAAATTAACACTTATAATGAACCGAAAAAATCAACCAAACTTCACAAATCACAAACAAACAACTTACTTACATATCAAGAAGGGCTAAAAAGCGGAGGGTACTACATATAGAGTGGACCATTTATGTTTAATGTAGAATTTTTCACATAGGGTTTAGACTTTGACATTTTGGAAGGATTTTCCATTGTCAATGATGATGGAAGGAATTCCATATAAAAATGATACAGTTGAGGATGAATTTGGATATTTGTTGACTAGTAATGTAATTGGGGGGAATAGATTCAACCCACTCAATGAAGTAGTTTGTGGCTATGATGGTGATTTTGTGGTTATTGGAGTTAGTAGGATCGATTTTATCAATGAGATCAAGGGCCCATGTGGAGAAGGGCCAATGAGTGGTAATGGGCTACAACACTTGAGATGGAGCATGTATGGTCCCCATGCTTTTGGTAGGCTACACATTTCTTCATGTATTAGAAAACATCTTGTTCTATGGTGGGCCAATAGTATTGTATTCTTAGTATATTTTTAGGTAGGATCATACCATTGGTGTGAGCTTCACAAATACTAGTGTGAGCCACCTAAATGCTAGAGTAGCCTTTGCTAAATTAAGGCATCTTAATAGGGTGCCTTTGTAACCCATACTATACATAATGCTACCAAGGAGTGCAAAACAAGATGCATGTTGCATTAGATTGGAGGACATGAACATGGAGGTAGGTGTAAGTTTCATGGTACCAAGGGGAATTTCCCCCCTGCACTTCGTCTCTAACCTCCACATTCTGAGAGTTAGCAGTGATGTTTATGTCTGGTACAATCAGACGAGGTGCAACCTGAGGTGGGGGTGGGTTATTCGGCGGTGCAACCTAAGGTGGGGGTGGGTTATTCGGCACTGCAACCTGAAAGCATTTATGTTGTAGAAGAAATGTTACATAGTGATTCTCCTCTTTGAAACACTCAGCCATTTCCCTCCCAATTTCATGGTTATTTCTAGCCAGATCCCTATTGAGGAAGCTAGGGGTATTAAGTTCAAGAGAGTTTTAAAGCATCAAAAACTGCAACATAAGCCCTGTTGTGCGGCAAGAAATGAGGAGGAAATATTCCTCCCACATACCCTTCACCATTCCCAAATTCATAACCCTGAATGTTTAGCAGCAGTGTATTATTTTGAAGAAAAACATCATTAACAACCTTGATTGCAATTGTTTACTGGAGCAAGTCCATAAGATTTGAAATAAAAATGAGAGTAGGTTTGAGGGGAAGATTAACCTTCAAGCTTGCGGGTGAAGGATTTCTGGGCCTATTATGCATTTTATGCATTTGTATGCACTTGGGCACTGCACCTTA
The DNA here is from genome assembly GCA_007115665.2 of Sequoiadendron giganteum. Classification (NCBI taxonomy): domain Eukaryota; kingdom Viridiplantae; phylum Streptophyta; class Pinopsida; order Cupressales; family Cupressaceae; genus Sequoiadendron; species Sequoiadendron giganteum. Next base: position 175,071,756 of record CM021101.1, on the reverse strand, counting down.
AACACCAATTGCAAGTGCTCTCTCCCCAAGCAACCCGAGAAGGGACGTTCCCACTGTTGAACAAGAAAACGAACCCTATAATTTCTTAGGCGGTATTCCATCTTTGCGTCTGAATTTGGTGCCTTTGTTACACCCTTGAAATTGTTGCCTTTACCCACTTCAAATATTACCAGTGTTCTGATACTTGAATTACCTACCACTGCAACAAGAACGCCACCCTACGTTGAAGAACTGCAACCGGAACACCAGCCTTTGACGAAGAACTGCAACAGAAAAACCACCCTTTGACATAGAACTTCAACTGAAACACCAGCCTGTGACGAAGAACTGCATAAAACAGATTCTATAACAATTCTCTACTAACCCGCATAATCTTGAATTTGGAACACGAAAGCGTACCCCTCACTGCACATTAGAGAACTGAAGACTTGATGCACCAATGTTACAGAAACATCATTTTTTGGCGAAGGAATGGACAAACAAATGCTTATAAAATGTGTTTATGACCCGCGTAACTTTGGTTAAAAATGCATAGAAGCCTCCAGAAAACAAAGCTTAACTCTTAATTATTATCACCACACACATCAGCTCCATTAAGACGGCACGACACGTACTTCCCATGTCATTTCAACTAAAAATTGAAGCAGGAACGTATTACTGGATTCACAATACACTGAGGCTTGCTTAATTATGATTTCAAATCTTACTGACCTTGATGCCTACACCAAAAAACTAAAATCTCTTAATTTCAAAGAGATCTGATTTGTATTCTGGCGTGGGTATATTTCCCACACAAATTGATAATGACAATGACACTTGGATTTCGTCCTATTTCATCCTCCCTGGTACTTATTGCCTTTTCCACACATAAACATCTGAATTCACGCATGCCCATGATTATTAAGATGATTTCTCTATTTTTTTGTTTAAAACGCTGCACTTGCCAACTGTGATGCACACGTATTCCTATACCAAGAATATTATATGCAGTAATCTTTCCAACTATACTCCATGTAAGTTAAAAGTTTATGGCCATGAGCAAATATTAAAACCTCAACAGATTATACAAAGAACAAACTAGTAATGCCTACGCAGTTACCCCTGAACATGGTATGGTATTTTGGATGAAAATTTTATGACACAATTACACCTCTTTCACACTTCAGAATTTCTTCCAAAGACAGATGAAGATTGTCTGGGCTAATAACATGAATAATTTCTTCTTCAATTTGATCACAACTTAGATTCGCCAAACAATCAACCAAGTTGTTCCCTTCTTTTTAAGTATGTAGAATCTGATAGATACCTAATTTATCCAATAATGACCAAATCTGTTTTAAAATATAACCTAGTTTCTAATTGACAACTTTATGATCCCTGCATGCATTTAATAGCACCAATGAATTCCCTTCTATTTGTATCTTTGAAAGCTTAAGATTTAGTGTTAATTTTAAACCCTGTAACAATGCTTGTGCCTCCGCTGCATTATTCGTTCCATTTTGTAACTTGATTGACATTGCACACAACACCATACCCTTATAGTCTCTAATGGTCACCCCATCTCCAGATATGTCAAGATTTCCCTTGGCTGCACCATCAAAATTCAATTTAAAGTAACCCAATGGGGGGACTTCCAAAATATTTTTGATCTATCTACTTTTCGTTGTGCTAATGCAGACTACCTTTAAAAGGCAAGGTTAGATGTCCTATGCTCGAATTAGGAGTTTCTATTAAAATTGATATTCTTGTACTTTTGTTAGTATGTTGAGGAGAGACCTGATTGTATCCATTATATCTATAGCCTTGTTGTGCATATGAGGAACTTGGTAGAAATTGATGTGAGTGAAATTTAGTTTGAAACTATTGACCACTCTCTTGGAGTGGATTAGCTTCTTATCTTTGGTCTAGTATTTGTCATTGACTTGGTTGATGACTAGTTGAGAGTCATCAAATATGAATGTGTACTATATGTTCTACTAGATATCCATATTTAATCTTGTTGGAAGAGCTCCATAGTTAAATATATTATTGGTCCAAGGGAATTCAATCTTGAATGCATTAGGGATGGGGTAGCCTTGTGGGGTGATGAATAAAATACCTTCCCTCAAGCTATGGCTAGTGAAGGATCCATCAAAATAGAGTGTTCACTCATGTGATTTTTCTAGCACATTAAGATGGATTCATTAGGAAAAATTGGGTTAATGGTTGAATATCTTATGATAGTTCCTTTGTCACCTGATCTACTAGGACTTGTTATTTGATTGCCTTTTGAGTCACATGCTCAATGTCAAACTCATTGAACCCATCTAGTTGTGCAACTTGTTAGGGATGTTTTTGAAAGCAAGTATTTAAGTGGGTCAATTTTTTTGGAGTTGCATGTTAGCATTGAGCATGTAATGCCTAATCTTATAAGATACAAATACCATCACTATGCATGTTTTTTCCATTAGTTTATAGTTAGTTTCATAGTTGACCAATATTTGGATCAAACAATAGATGGCTTATTGATGGTAGGGCTCCTAAGGCATGTTGTGATGTTATGTATAGTAGCAAGGGATGTTTTTGAAAGCAATTATTTAAGCGGGTCAATTTTTGTGGAGTTACATTTATCATTGATCATGTAATGTTTGATCTTCTAAGACACAAATACCATTTCTGAACATTCTTTTCCATGGGTGTGTATTTATTTTCATAGTTGACCAATGTTTGGCTCAACTAATAGATGTTTTGTTCATGTCCTTGTTCATCATGTTGTGCTAGGAGGGATCCTAAGACATGTTGTGTTGATATATATAGTAGAAAGGTATTTTTTGGTGTTGGTGCTACTATATCTCAATGAGACATAATAAAGCCTAGTAATTTGTTTGAAGTTATGCTAGATACACATTTCTTTGGATTTATGTGGACCTTGTATTTTCTTAGTCTTTGAAAGACACAGTGTAAAACCTTATGATGTTTTACTCTTGTTTTTACTTTACCCAATATTTCAACAGTCTTTCAAAATATTTCGGAGCATGTCATGAAAAATGATCATCATGGAACATTAATAAGTGATACCTATGGTTTTCAAGACAAAATGCATGATTTGGTAGCAAAATCCCCCCACGGTGTGATGAATGTTGTTTTGCGTTGTTCTTTAGGAGCTATTTGGATTTGATAGTACCCTATAAAATTATCCATGAGAGATAACATTTTGGATATGTGCATGGAAATGGGGGACCAAAAGGGGGTCTTAAGTGACCACTTTTTTAAAAAACAATAAAAATTGATCTTCGATGAGAAATAGAAGATAGTTACTCTCAAAATTTGAAGATGCGACAAGAACAAGAGTCATAGTGCTTTGAATCTACTTTCTAAACTGATTTTTTTTTTTGGAAATGGTGTATATTAATAGGTTCAAATAGGAGGAGCACACAAAGTAATCATATTTTGTTAGAAAAATATAGCATAGTCTTTGGTGTGCTCCCTCTAAAATATTAACTTTTTTTAGTATTTAAAAAATTAGTTTGGTGGAAAATTAGCTAACACCATGTAGTTTATGTTTGATTTATTTGCTAATTTTTTAATGAATATATGTTTTATTGCTAATTTTTCAAGTGGACACTACCTCCTAATTTTTTGGAAACTAATTTAAAATATATTTTTTATGTGTATATAATAAAGTTTAGAATGTTAAAATGTAATTTGTTTTAAATTTTGATGAAGGGATAAAAAGTAAAATAAAAAATAATATACACAGGTTTTTGAAAAGAATGGAATACACTAACAAAATAAATTAAAGATTAAAACCTTAATATATTTAAAATGTGGAAAAAATTATACATGGTTAGAAAGTTAAGAGATCTTGATGTTATCGTGGTATTTTTCAATTCAACAATGAAAGATGTGTAAAACTGATGGAGACCATACTCAAGATTTAGTCACCTTTTTTAACAATTTATAGAAAACGTACATTTGGACATTGACATGTAAGTCCAACCCTTTCGGTTGGATACCCAAAAAAAATTCAACCCTAAGGGTTGGAAATACCCAAGGTAGATACAAACATGATTGTGTTATAACACACTCATATTTTGTGAAGAAAAAATAAAACCAAGAGGGGGGGAAAGATAGAGAGGAAGATTTAGAAAGGAAAAGAGATGGATATATATATATATATATAGAGAGAGAGAGAGAGAGATCTCCCTCTCTTTATTTCTCTCATTTGTCTCTATCTCCTTGCCTCCCTCTCTATTACTTGTCTCTGTCACCTCCTCTCTCTCTCTCTCTCTCTCTCTCTCTCTCTCTCTCTCTCTCTCTCTCTCTCTCTCTCTCTCACTTTGGTCTCCTTTATCCATATCTCTCTCCCTCCCTCTCTATCTATATCTTATTATCCATAAATTTCTCTCTCCTTATATCTCTATATCTCTATCACTTTATCTCACCCTCTATATCTCTCTCCATCTCTCACTCTCCCTCTTCCTCTATATATCTCTATCTCCATCTATTTTTTATCTTTATCTCTTTCTCTACATCTCTCCATCTCTTTGTATATTTCTCTCCCTCTTTATTTATCATTTTATCTTCACCCCTACCCCTATATTCATCCCTTCCTCTCTATCTTCAAATATATCTCCCTTTTTATCTCTAGATACCTCTCCCTCTATCTAGGGTAAACCCATAATAGTGGTGTACAATTTTGATGAGGAAGTAAATTTGTAAAAATGCTCACACATTCAAAATTTCATGTTTTTAAGGGTTTGTTAGAACTAGGGGGTTCGCACGAACCAAAAAGAGGGGTTTGGTCGAACCCCTAGTTCGAGTGAACCCCCTTTTGTATGGTTGGTTCACTCAAACCCTATGATGCCATGTTCCCTTATGAAAAATTCAAAAAAAATGGGGGTTCGCTCTTCACCCTTTCGATCGAAGGGGGGTTCGCTCGAAGCCCACTTTTTTTTCATTCTCCCCCTCTTCCACCAAATTTTAGCAGATTTCTACCCTTTGAAGCTCTGGTTGAGGATGAAAATGGAGGAGACTTCACAAACCCAACTAGAATATGGTAGTCCTCAGAACGAGCTATCCAACGAATTAAATTTTAATATGTTTCGGTTTTATTATGTATGTGTTTTTTTAGTTTTATTAAACATAGGTTTTTCACCTAAAATCAAGCTCTTTGTTTTGCACATGTGGAAAAATAGCAGATTATCAAAATAAAAAATTTAAAAATACGTTGAGGCTGGGTATTGACGTCCTTGATCCATTAAAAAATAATAATAATTTTGATTCATACAAAAAAATTTATGTTGTATACAGTCTGCCTATGTCTGAATTGCAATTGGTTTGACTTTGAAACTTGATTAAGGAAAAAATATTCAATAAAAAACTATGAGACCAAATGAAAGTGTTATATATCGTAGTTAAAAATCTAAATTCGAAAAAATTAGAATTTTATCCTTCATACAAAAAAATTTATGTTGTATACGGTGAGCGTCACTTTTTAAAAATGTTTATTTATGAAAAAAACCAATTTTCGTGGGAGATGGAAAAAAAAGTGCAATCTGATTCCAAAAATTTTGAAAAAAATATTTTTAGAATCTGCAGACAAAATGTGATGAGACTCTAGTTTGCATCATCTTCAAATTCCTCATGGTTTACCCACTATAGGTTCCCAAATATGAATATTTAGTTAAAAATAATAATTGCAGTGTCCAGTTTGGCCAAAAATTGTAAACCACTATTGTGGGATCGCCCTCTATCTATCCCTCCCTCCCCACTCTCTCCCCCTCTCCCTCTTCTTAGACCTTTATATCTATATCTCTATTTTCATCTCTATCTCTCCCCCCAATCTCTCTCTCTCTCTCTCTCTCTCTCTCTCTCTCTCTCTCTCTCTCGTTATACATGTCTCTTCATCTCTCATATTCCCATCTCTCCTCTCTCACTATCACTACCTCTTTCTATATATCTCTAATTCTCCTCTCTCCTCTCTATATTTTGAGCTCTCTTTATATATGTGCATGTGTGTGTCTCCCTCTCTATCTCCATATATCTCTCTCATTCATAGACACACTCCCTATTTCTCATGAGCCCTATCTCTATCTCTATCTTTCTCTCTCCCCCACCCTCTCTATCCCTTTATATATACCTCTCTATTTTTGTCTTTATCACCTCTTTTCTCTCTCACTCTTTCCCTCTTTATATCTATCTCCCTCTCTCTCTCCCCCTCCCTATCTATATCTCATTATATCTACCACTTTCTCATCTCTCCCTCCATCTCTTTCTATCCATATATTTCTCTACCTTTGTCTCCCTATCATTATCTCTCCCTATCCCTCTCTATCTATTTAAATCTCTCTCTCTCTCTTCCCATATTTATCTCTCTCCTCTCTCCCTCTCTATTTTTCTCTCCAATTTTCTCTATCTCACCATCTCTCTATATATCCATCCCTATCTCTATCTCTCTATATCTCCCTCTCACTCTCTATATGTTGATTTATCTATCTCTCCTCCCCTCTCCCTCCCTTTATCTCCCCTCTCTTCCCATAGTTTCCTCTTTCTAAATCTCCTTATATCTCTATCACTCTATCCTGCCCTCTATATATCTCTTTCTATCTCTTCCTCTCTCTATATCTCTTTATCTCTCCCTCTCTCTATTCCCACTTCCTTATCTCTCTTTATTTGTATCTCTCTCTACCTCTATTTATTCCTCTCTCCCTCTATCTTCATATCTACCTCTATCTCTAGATACCTCTCCCTTTCTCTAACCATCACTCTCCCTCTCTCTATCCTTGTCCCTCTTCCTAGACCTCCATATCTATATCTCCATCTGTCTCTATAGGTAAAAGCACGAAGATAAGTCCACTTAAGGTGGAAGTTTCGGCCTTAAAAAAATGTCAAAGTCGGGCTCAACACAACGAGATCCCGATTTTTAATAATCAAGATCCCATTTAGTTTTGGGGTCCCGAGCCTAAAATTAAAATAGGATCCTGATTTTTAAAAATCGGGATTCCATTTAGTTTTGGTGTGCCGAACCATCTCAAAGGAAACAGGATCTCGATTTCTACAAATCGGGATCCCCTTTTCTAAAAATCGAGATCTCGTTTCCTAAAGGTTTTTTTTTTTTAAATCAATGCAACCTCATTTTTCACTGTAGCAGTTTGGGATCCTAATTGAGCAAGGGTGACAATGACTTCCAGGTTAGTCCTACCACCATTTTCTATGCTTTTTTATTTTTTTGATTATTAGTTATGAATCTAGGTTTTTTTTTGCATTTTTTGTATTTGTATTGTGTTTTTTTATTTCAATCCACCTGCAAAGAAATAAAACCCTCATTAGGTGAAATGAAACAAAAAAAAATAAATGAAGCCCTCACTAATTGAAATCAAACAAAAAAAATCAACCTTAAATTGAAATCAAACATTAAAATCAACCCTAAACCCTAATCAAACAAAAAAAATTACCTTTCAAAACCAAAAAACTCACCTTTCAACCCTAGTCAAACAAAGAATTTGCCTTTGAAAACCAATAAATTTTTGGGGTTTAATTTGCATTTCTTTGTACATTTTAAATTTGATTGCTTGAATATTTCAAAATGAAAAAAAAAAATTAGTTGCATTGCTTTATGTTTTAAATCTGATTGTTTTAATATTTTGAAATAGAAAAAATCCATTTGCATTCCTTTATGTTTTAAATCTATATGCTTGAATATTTCAATTTATGGAATTTATATTTCATTTGCATATTAATACCTACTCTCTAACATATTAACATACATATAGTTTTCTACCAGATTAATCCTTGAACCTCCTTTATGATTTAGGTTTAAAAAACTCACAAGGCAATTTGGAGTCAAACCAGTCAATATTCCTTTTTTGGCGTTAACTCTTAATAACTTTCCAAAATAGAAAAAATTATAAATGTGCAAAATTTTCCAACCATAAACATTCAAGAATTTATAATTTTTTCCTCATCCAAATCACTTCAAACATGATGTATTCTTAACGCTAACTCAAGCTATGCTCAAAATTGAAAAAGCCAATTTCAAATTATGGTGAAATGAAATATTTTTTTATACCACAAATTGGTAACTATAAACTAATAAAAAATAAATAACTTAACTAAGATCGCTTTTCTAAAATGATGCAAGATTAGGTCACACTTCTTAGGGATGATCCTACATAAATGTTGCATAATATGTAAAGACCACTAGATGCATTGAGTGGTAGACTAAACTATAGACTAAAGCCTTCCTATTAAAGAAAGAAGGCCAAAAGTATACTGATCAAACAACCTAGTTTCCTACAAAATAACCACATCTATAAGGGAAGATATGAGGAAGTTAAAAACCACCTTCCTCTTGTTAGGGGTGTTACGGCCTCAAACATTTCAAGAGAGGATTCTCTTGGAAAGGGAGGATGAAGGTTTCTCATGATAAGATCATGCAAGATTATAATATGAATGAGATTTCATGTGATGGTGGTTAGTCGAAACAAGAGCTATCTCAATAAATTGTTCCACAAGAAAATGTTTTCCTGTGAAGAAAAAATGGTTTGCTAAATGATTTAATGTCATTGGACAGTACAAGTATAATTCAAAGACTCTACGCATCTTTTCAATTCCTTCATGAACACTACCTTTGTCACTAACTTGTAAGTCCATTATTCCAAGGGCCACCCAAACTTCAATATTTTCAAGTTCTAGCTTTCATTACACTCAAAATGAAGAACCCCAATGTTGTTTAACAATTCAATAAATGATTTTCTCTAAATATAGGCATTTCTATAAATTCAAGGGTAGACCATAGATACTATCCTAAATTGTCAAAAGTGGGTTAATATAGGGAGAATGTAGCACTATGCATTACATAGAACATAATATTAGGTGTGATGGATCCCAAAGTGATAGGTAAAGTAATAAACACCACAAATTTCATTGAACACATTGTCAAATTCTTCAATGATAAGTTCAAATTGTGGTTACTGCAAAGCTTGTTATGTTTTAACTTTCTACTCTACCTTCCCCTAATAAATGGTGTAAGGTATTTGGAAGGAACTCATTTTGGAAGACTTTTATGTTTCAAAATACAACTAACATTGTAGTTATATCACGGTTAGCTCAAGCAATAAGAATTTTATAGAACATTGTAACCTTTTGATAACCCTTTGAATTATTAACTTATAGTAAACACATAGAGTTGAGAAAGATAGTCCTTCATGATTTACTGTGTATTTAGTTTGACATTGATGTAAAAATGATTAGTTAAAGCTAGAAGCACTATCTTGCACTTCACCAAATCTTATCCCCTTAAGCCATCAAATGTTTTGTCCTAGTACCTTACTTCATAGATCCCCTTAATCCATCCTATTACCCTAAACCCTAAACCCTAAAACTATCATTTTTTCCTAGGACCTTAATTCACAGATCCCCTTAAGACATCCTATTACCCTAAACCCTAAACCCTAAAGCCATCATTTTGTCCTAGGACCTTAATTCATAGATCCCCTTAAGCCATCATAATTTCTCCTAATTTAATGTAATTTTTAATGAGATTCCACATCACATTAACAATTATTTATTTTTTCATTTACATGCCTTAGGCATAAATGAGCCTTACACATTTTTTATTTGTATTCAATTAGGTCATTTATATTGAATGGTTTAAAGGGATTTTTAAACATGTATCTTACATTTTGAAATTTATAATTTAATGTAGGTTCTCTCATATAGATCATGGATCAATTCAATATTGATGATATCCTTAATCCATCTCCTCAGCCCCCTTCACCTCCACACCCTCCATCTCCACCCCCTCCACCTCATAACCCCCCACTTCCACCACCTGGATCTAATGAGGCTCACTTGTGAGCACAGATCAATGATAATGTTAGATCCATTCAGGAGAAAATAAATGCTATTCAAAATGAAGAAGTGATTCCACCACATTTGAGGCATTTTGCATCTAATATGCAAAACATTGTTGATGTTGTTAGTTCCATGGATGCGGACTTAGACATGCATCAATGATGGTGAGAGGAGAGGAGACAATTCTATTCTAAAAAGAAAAACAAAGAGATATGATTAGATGCAACAGAGAGCCGCAACACTTTATTCAGACCTAAGAAAAATGACGTTGATAGTGAAAACACAATGATATTATTGAATTTTGACTTTGGGGTTTTCATTTGATGATAAGATTAAAAAAAAAATTAATAGTATATTGATGGGGTGGATTGAATCTCAATCCTATGGTTGGGTGGAGAGCCCATTGGCCAATACTATTTTTTTCCTTCCTTGTGGATATTTGTATTTTAGGTACATGTGTTGAAAACACAAAAAGGTTATCTTGGGAATTTCAACCTATATATTTCAAGAGAGAAACATTTGGTCTTGTGAGGGTTTGCAAAGTTATTACGAACCTATGAATATTTTGTTATTTAGAGTTCAATTATGGTTGAAGGTGTTATACTCTACTTGCTAAAATGGAATAGGGAGGATAAACATTAGTTGAATTTTATCTTTTAGGATTATAGAATTAAAAGGATAAGATTAACTTAGAAAAATCCAAGTTTTGATGAGATATTTTATATATAGAAGTTATTATGCAAATGTTTAATACATACATTTTCTAACTATGCTTAATTTTATTTGATTAAATTCTCTAATGTATATTCTAGGGTATTTATGCTATATAAATAATCAATAAAAAGTTTAGAAAATAATATAAAAGACTCATCCTAACCCACTTAAATAATCAATTGTTGAGGTCACAATATTGTTTCCCCTATGATGAACAATAATCTGTTTAAAAGTAGTTTCACATATTTAATCATATGAACTCATAAACATACTATGGAAATATATAATTTAATGGGTTTTTCAATTATTAATCTCTAAAAAATAGATCCAAAAATTGCTTTACCCCAGATCACCAATTATGATTTATTAAGAAAACATTGACATCCTTATTCACAATAAAAATATATCATAAAACAGTCTTACAAATATATTCACTCACAAATGAAAGACAAAGAGTTGAGTGATAAAATTTAAACAATTTCTAGAAATCCAAGATTTGTAGAACATATAAGAAAATCAGTAAAACCCAATAAACCAGTTCATGATTTGATAGTGCTAAGTGGTTTTTATGTGTTTCAAAGTGGCTAAGTGTTACATTTTTATAAGTGTGTCTAAAGTTATGAAAGTGCATTGTAATATGTGTTGTGAGAAACCAGTGAATGTTATGTTTGTGACTCAAGTTTGAGATACTGGGTATCCAACTTGGGATGATGGTGTGGTGGACATCTAGGATGATCTACTTGCTTAAATACCCTCATGTTAAATTATGTGTGATGATATTGCATGTTTTTTTGTGTGTTTTGGTTTACTTTGGAGTCTTGTTTGTTGTGACTAAGGAGTGAATCTCGCTTGAGGGCTGAGATCCTCTTTTGTTTGGGGTTGAGGGAGTCCCTCATTCTTTGGAACATGGGAACATTGTAATTCTTGATGCATCCCTATGCTAAACAATTGACAGATGTCAAGTATTTGGTTATCCCTTGGAACGTTGAGTTGGATCTACTCCCCCTTTGAGGACCGCATAATTTGTTGGTCCATAGTGCAAAACCTTTTTCCTTGAGTATATCCCATGGGTTGAGGATGGATCTGGTGTGCCAAACTTTGGATGTGCTTCCATTTGGGATACAAAATTTACAAATATTGGATATTCAAAGGTATGAGCATTTCATGCAGTGTTCTTGTGGTATCAGTATTGGTCTATTCACATACAAGTAATTCTTTACCAGTCATGGTCCGTGAGCAATGCTGGAAATAGAGGGAGAAGAATGCAATTGTTTAATTCTTATTATCTACTAATTGCTAACATATTATAAAATGACAAAATGTAAGGCTTGTGACAATAAAATATTACATCATTTCTTAACTTATAGGATTTACAGTGATAATGATAGAACTACAAGGATGATTACAGAGATATGTGTTGGTGAATGATGTTCTCTTGGGTAAGCTTCAACGTATAGATAACTTATTTTACAGGCTACTTCAGATATATATATGTTTATGGCTATTTGGTTGTCATTTCTCGGGTTGTGTGGGACTATGCTTGGTTACTATATGATTATTTTGTGGTTGAAGACCACCATATTGTTATAAGTGGTTTGAGACCACTATGTTTTTTTGGCTATGCGTTTTGAGAACCACCATTCCCCTCCACCCCTTGAGTGGCTTGAAGAAGTCACATAGTGCATGTAATGTGTCATTTTTTGTGAAATGTGTATTATTTTGAAGATTCTTTTGTTGTTTTTTCCAGTAGTATTATATTTTTAGATATTTTATTTGTGTGGTCCCTTTTGCCTCACAGACTTAATTTGATTTAAACAATTTTTATTTAGATTGATATGTTTCCTTTGTACTTGATCAATTTATTTTTATTTTATCTTTCTTTACTTCTTGAGATTTTGTTGTAAATTTTGAAATATTATTTTTATCTTCTTAAGTTTGAGGCTTCTTTGAGCTATTGGCATATGTGTCATGATGTGAAATCTGTAAACTGCTAAATCTAGGAGGGATCCATGACAGGTCGTATGGGGGTGTTGATGTGTTGGGGAATTTATCTTGCTCGGATGGGGATATAAATGGGAGTAGTATGGAACGATCATAGTTCATTCTCCCTTAGTGTGTGATTCTTTGCGTACCTTCCTTCTTGGAGGCTAACCCCATTACACAAACAAGGGGAAAGTATTAGGAAATGTATGGAGGGTTCCTAAAGAGGGCCTCGAGACCATATTTCCTAATATTATGATGATTACATGGTGATGGCAATTTATTCATATGAGTGATATGGTATTTGGCACCATTTATCCTCATAAATCCCATTCCCTGAACCATGTGATATGCTGATGTTGTTTTGATGGTGTGAGTGTTGTAAACCAATATTTGTGATGCTTATGCAATAACTGTTAGAAACCAAGATCACCTGCATGCAAGCACCTGTCACATGCAAAAGACATGCAAAACCAAAGAAGATGTTATGTAAACATCAAAGTAAAAATGCATTATTGAGAATCAATTATTACAAAGAGATCAATCCTTATGAAGGAGATCAAGAAACCCTAAAAGGGAAACCCTAAATAAAACCCTAGTGTGCACACTTAATAATTAATCAATTATTAATGTGCCTAAGTTTAGCTTAAGCAACTAAAGGAATAAGTGACTTAATTAATTAACAGTATGATATAATTAATTAAGTATAATAACTTATTACTCTAACACTCCCCCTTAAGATGAACTTAGGAAGAAGCTAAAACACTAGAAGAAGATGCATGCAAGCAAAGATGGGTCCCAACGACTAGGCCTGATCAGGTACCCATTTAGATTTGCAAGAAAGAGGTAGAGAAGGAAAACCCAGTGGGAAAAACCCCCCTACAATGAGATGACATGTTGCAAAGAAGCACTGGAAGAACATTGTAGAGTAACACTAGAACCGCAATCTGGCAAGCAAGGAAAGATACTTCTGTCTACAAGAAACCATATCAAAATCATAATGATGCAATAGTAGACCCGATGCCACGGAACACTCGAAAACTCCAAACAGAAACAACCCTGGAATCTATGAAGTAGCAGTCGATTATTGAAAGATGTATTACTGAAAACGAAGTGCAAAGATGCAAGGTGCACTCTCCCAACTGCCAAAACATCCAAGTAATCTCCAAAACACCCATCGGGCCAAATCTGGATTAATGATAAACCTATGACAGATACAGAAATAAGTGCATGGATAGCAACATAGAGCTCCTCAATACCTTTCCAACTCCGCAAAGATAGCGAAAATCGAAGATCGTGGCAAAAAGTTATGAGCTCAGAAGCATAAAATAAACATCCGACTTCAAACAGAAATAAATGCAGTAAAACAGAAAAATAATGTAAAATAAATTACACCATAGGAAATTTCTCAGAACCAGCTTTCCGACGATATCTCGTTTGGTCGATTTCGATACCGTATGCCCAAGTTATGCCAAAAAGAAAAAAATTGCTCCTTTAGAGAAAACTAGGGTTAGGAGGGGTCGTACGGTCGCTAACATCATGATGACATCAGCAGTTCACGAGGATAAATTTGACGGCCATTTGGCCGTCTCCGCAAAAATTCGGCCCCCCTGCAAAAAAATTTGGGCCCCTGGTCACCCATGTGACCATGGGCGCAAGGCAGGGGGTTGGGGTGAAGCCCTTGGTCCTCCATAGGACCGCGACGGCTGGCGCTAGAGCCCTCAGGGGCTGGTGAAGGGCCCCCAGTCGTCCATGTGACCGGGGCTGAGTGAATATGGGCCCACGGGGTGGACTGACTAGCGGCTGGATGGGGGAGCCACCGACGGCAGCGGTGGACCGATGGCCGCCCGGTGGTGCCTCCTTCTGTGCAGGCAGCGCAAGTTTAAACAAAAAAAAATCAATTTTTTAATTTTATTTTTTATTTTTTTTCGACAAATGTGCCTCAAGAAGTATGTTGGGGAGGTCGTACGGCCTCCCTGGCAAAAAAAAATTTCCTTCCAGACCAACTGCACAGAAATCAACCAACTGACAAGCGATCTTAGGGTTTTGGGGCGCTACAAACGCGATGGCGACGTCCGTTTGAGCCCATAGTGTCCCAAAAAATTAGCTACCCCCAACTCTTGCAAAAAAGATGTATGTGGAAACCCTTGCACTTGAAACTCACTGAGAGGCCATATCTTCAAATCATGAACAAGTAGTTGTAGGTCTAGAGCTTTGATACCATGTCAGAAACCAAGATCACCTGCATGTAATCACCTGTCACATGCAAAATACATGCAGAACCAAAGAAGATGTTTTGTAAACCTCAAAGTAAAAATGCATTATTGAGAATCAATTATTACAAAGAGATCAATCCTTATGAAGGAGATCAAGAAACCTTGAAAGGGAAACCCTAAATGAAACCCTAGTGTGCACACTTAATAATTAATCAATTATTAATGTGACTAAGTTTAGCTTAAGCAACTAAAGGAATAAGTGACTTAATTAATTAACCAATATGATATAATTAATTAAGTATAATAACTTATTACTCTAACATTAACTTTTGGCATTGCCATGATAAAAGAAAATGAATGATTGCTTAAGCTGTAACTTCATTATGTTGAGAAATGATTGACCAAATTGTCAAAGTAATGATGATTGAAGTGAACATAAATATTTATAGTGTAGTGCTTAATAACCTTATGATGAAGTATGTGAAATGGATATCTATAATATTGTTGTGTATCATAGATGGATAGTCTTTTGAGTAGACAGTTTAATTGTAAAGTTGCCTAATATTTTAGAATACCTTGGAAGATAAAATGTTCTATTGTCATACTTGGGAAATTTTGCATAAGATATTATTTACAAGTGCTTGTTTCTTGTGTTTACCTTCACTTTTAGGGACTTCCAAGAGGAAGCCCAATCTTGGGGGGAGAATGTAGGACCCTATCCCTTGTGGCCTTGTTTATCCTATTAGTTGTTGATGGTTTATATGCTATATTCTATGTTCTTTTATGTTGGATAGTAAACATAAGTGATGGTTATTTCTAAACCATGAAGATGTTCATATTCTTGATTAATCCTATCTAACGGTTGTTTTGAATTCTTGTGATAGTCAAATGAGTTCCATTATTTGTCTACGTAAATATGCAATGATCAAGATGCTCAGTTATTGGTAATATTATTATGTATATTAAGTGGATTACATTATGTTAGGTGATTACATATCATAGATTGAGTGGGTTTGATTATGAAGATAATTATTGATATACAATGTTACTTATAGTGGTATGCATTATAAGTTAAATATTCTATTGACATCAGTTGTGGTATTTTGATAAAAAATAGTATTCACTCAATTGTTCCTTGAATATATAACAGGTATCATACAAGTAAGGAGTGTTACTGTGTAGATTAGTGGATCTAATTTTCTAGTTGATTATTATTCTTGAAATTTTCAATTCATAAGTCATTTGTTTTAATTATTATTAATCATGAGTAATACTGACACACTTTCTTGGTTGAGTAAATAGGTTAAAAAAAATGTCAATATTGATAAGGGGGTCACATAGCTACTTCCTTTATTGTGTCTTTGTGAAATATTATTCTTGTCATAGGCATGTGATTTAACCTTGTTTTGTGTGGTATGGTTTGTGTGTATGTGAGAGTTGTTTTATTAGTCCCTTGAGTTGCTTTATTAATATGGTCACTGATTTTATGTTTTATGAAGTCTTTATGTGGTCTTATTTGTTTAAAAAGGTTCCTAGGTGATAGGTTTATGGGGTAAGGGTATTTTTATTCCATAAAATCCTTTTTATAAAGTCTTAAACCCACTCTAATTGTTAGTGTTTCTTAGATCAGATTAGATAATCAATTCACAAAAGAAATGCAACACATAAGACAATGAACACAACAAGATACCCTGGGAAAACCCTCCTCTTGAGGGAGAAAAACCCAGCAAATATATCTCTTATATATTGAAGGAATAAGAGCAGAAATCTGCTTGAACTCAGGCCACAACACAATACCGAATTTGATACAATGAATAATAGCACCTCTCCTAGATGCAAAGATACAAATGAATATGTTTCTCCTTGAAATCAGTCTGCTGCTACAAAGTGATGATCTGCTGCTACAAGATGATGATCTGCTGATTAAGTATGAACTTCTTCTAAGACTGCGAATTCTGCTCTGCCAAAAGTGCGAACTTGTTTTTCTTCAAATTGTTCTTCAATAACCAAAAGTAACCTTGTATATATATCTTCTTGGCGCCTCTTCATTTAGGTCGGCCTTTATACAAATAATAATAAATGAATAAATATAACTTAAGTCGGCCAGTCAACAAGTAAATGATATAACTCAAAATAGGGTCGGCCCATGCTCTAGTTGATATTTAATATGAGTCTTAGTGAAGACCGACGCTGTATTAACATCAACACTCCCTCTCAGCTAGGGATGAACTTCCATCTGCACAAGACACATTATGTTAGAATGAAAACAAAATAAAATATCACCTCAACGTGATATTAACCATTATGGCTACTCCCATAGATGGTAAAAACTCATCACGGATTCTCTCACGTGATGTTGTCATGGAGTCGCACACATGACATCCACCATAGCTTCTCCCAGAGGGTGGAAACAAGGGCTTTCACCTCAACTCTCTCTAATCAGAGAATTGCATTATCAAGGACTTACACCTCAACTCTCTCTCAGCAGAGAATTGTATTAACAAGGGCTTGCACCTCAACTCTCTCTCAGCAGAGAGTTGCATTCTCAATCAAGGATCACTGATTACTGAGACTCTTTCTCAGTCAAGGCTGCATTCTCCACCATACCAAGTTTCTCTCGGAAGTATACAAACTTCATCCTGGCGAGAGGCTTGGTGAGAATGTCTGCCGTTTGCTCTTCAGTGCTGATATACCTCAACTGTATAGCTTTCCTTTGCACCATATCTCTAATATAGTGGTACTTGATCTCAACATGTTTTGTTCTGTCATGAAACACAGGATTGACAGAAAGCTTCACACAGCTTTGATTATCACAGTGTATGATAGTAGGCTCCATTGATTGACCAAACAATCCTGCAAGGAGCTTACGAAGCCACACTGCCTCACGAGCTGCCACACAAGCTGCAATATACTCTGCTTCAGTTGTACTCAAGGCCACTGAAGCTGTTTCCTGCTACACCAGGAGATCATAGCAGTCCCCAAACTGAAGCAACAACCAGAAGTACTCTTCCGATCTGAGACACATCCTGCCCAATCAGAATCAGTAAAACCATGCAGCTCCAAATCCACATTTGAAGAATATCTCAACCCATATCCAATTGTGCCACATAAATATCTCAGGATATGTTTAGCTGCTACAAGATGTATTTGCTTTGGTTCACACATAAACTGGCTAAGTGCACTCACTGCATAGCAGATATCAGGTCTAGTGTTAACTAGATACATCAATGAACCAATCAACTGTCTATACATCGTAGAATCCACTGGTTCTGAACTAGCTGCAGCTTCTTTCAACTTATCTAAATTAGACTCCATGGGGTAGACATAGGTTTGCAGTCAAGCATACCAAACCTTTTGAGAATGTCAACAGTATACTTGCCTTGACTTAGAATCATCTCATCTGGCTTTTTCCAAACTTCTAAGCCAAGAAAGTAATGCATAAGACCTAGATTCTTCATCTCAAACTCTGAAGCTAATTCCTTCTTGCATTTTAGTATTAGATGTTCTTCACCAGTAATGATCAAGTCATCAACATATAAAACTAAAATCAATGCTTCACCATTTACTACCTTGAAGTAGAGGTTAGAATCTGCATCATTCTTTGAGAAACCCAAACTTGAAAGGTACTGATCAATTCTTTCATACCAAGCACGAGGAGCTTGTTTAAGACCATACAAGGCCTTCTTCAACTTGCAGACATGAGATTCTTTCTCATGTACCTCAAATCCTTCTGGTTGCTCAATGTAAACCTCTTCTTCTATTATGCCATTCAGAAAAGCTGTCTTTACATCCATTTGGTGAATCTTCCATCCTCTAGATGCAGCAATAGCAATGATGGTTCTAACAGACGTGTAACGAGCCACAGGAGCAAAAGTTTCTTCATAGTCAACTCCCTCTTTTTGTGAGAACCCTCTAGCCACAAATCTAGCCTTGTGTTTCTCAATGCTCCCATCAGCTGCATGCTTGATCTTGAAGAGCCACTTAGAAGACACCACAGATTTGTCTTTGGGTCTAGGGACTATATCCCAAACATCGTCTTAAGTATAGACTGATACTCCTCAATCATGGCATCTTTCCATACTTGTTGACTAGAAGCTTCTTCAACATTTGAAGGCTCTGACTCAATAATCTGACTCATCAAGGCAACATAACTAGAGAACTTGTGAGGTCTCTTGCTTTCTCTGAAGGCTCCTCTTGGAGCTGCAAACCTTTCTGCTTCCTGCATTGTCCTGCGAGCCCAAAGAGGTCTTTTCTTTCCAATCACAATGTCTAGAGGCCCATCAGTAGGATCCAAAGGCTCAGCTGGATCAATATCTTCTTTAGGTTCTGTATCCTCCTTCAGATTCTCTGGGATATGGTCAACTTCCATATCTTGAGGAGGTTCTTCTTCATCGACCTCCATCGGAGTGCCTTTGGACTTTCTATAAGCAACATCTTCCTCAAATGTGACGTCTCTACTAATCTCAATAGACTTCTGTCCTGGAATGTAGATCCTGTAAGCTTTTGATGTCTCACTGTAGCCTACAAGAATTCCTTTCTTCCCAGAAGGTTCTAGCTTTGTTCTCTTTTCCTTTGGAATATGAACATAGACTGGACAGCCAAAGATCCTCAAATGACTAACTTCAGGCTTCACGCCTGAGAATGCTTCTTCAGGAGTTTTATTCTCTAAGATCCTGTGGGGACTCCTGTTTTGAACATAGACGGCTGTTCTTGATGCTTCAGCCCAAAGAGAGATTTGTAAGTCTTGATCATGGATCATAGCTTTCACTGCTTCCACAATAGACCTATTCTTCCTTTCAGCAATACCATTTTGTTGTGGATTATAGGGAACACTGAACTCCCTCTTAATCCTTGCTTCAATACAAAAGTCTCGAAAAGTGCCAGAAGTGTATTCTCCACCATTATCAGATCTCAATACTTTGATCTTCTTCCCGGACAGATTTTCAATCTGCGCTTTGAATTCTCTGAATCTTACTAATACTTCTTCTGATTCTTTCGATCTCAAGAAATAAATCCAAGTCTTTCTAGAGTAATCATCAATGAAAATAATATAATACAAGAAACCACTAGATGATGCAATAGACATTGGACCACACAAATCAGAATGAATGAGATCAAGAATACATTTAGATCTACTTTCACTGGAATGAAACGTACCTTTTGTGTTCTTGCCTAGGGCACATCCCTTGCATGTACCTTCATGTTCTTGATCGAATTTCGGAAGACCGGTGACCATCTTCTCCATGATAGGTAGAGCACGAAAGTGAATGTGAGCCAATCTTCGATGCCAAAGATCACACATGCTGGTACTGTTATGCACAAGTGCTTGAAGAGGACGAGTGCACAGCGTGTAGAGACATTCATGTCTAACTCCAATCACTTGAGCAGTTTTGAAGCTGGAGTTCTTTGCCCATATAAGAACTTTCCCTTTAGAGAAGACAACTTGATAACCTTTGTCTTCTAATGCTGAAATTGAAACAAGGTTCCTCTTTATCCCTGGTACGAACAGTACATCATTCAACTCCAAAGAAATTCCAGAATCCAAGTGAAGAGTGGAATTTCCAATCCCTTTTACAGAATATCTAGCATCATCTCCAATAACAACTTGATCACTAGAGTTGCTTTCCATTAAGTTTGAAAGGTGACTTCTGAATCCGGTGGTGTGTCTAGAAGCACCACTGTCAATCAACCAAGTGTAAGAGTCCGT
Source organism: Sequoiadendron giganteum (assembly GCA_007115665.2). NCBI lineage: Eukaryota > Viridiplantae > Streptophyta > Pinopsida > Cupressales > Cupressaceae > Sequoiadendron > Sequoiadendron giganteum. The sequence continues at coordinate 175,051,302 of CM021101.1, read as the reverse complement.
AGAAACATTGCTAGACAAGGCTGAATAAAATAGATAATTACTGGAGTCCTTTTGCGGAGTGACTTCTTCAACATCTGCAGTGGCAACTTGAAGCTTAGGTTGTTGAGGGCACACCCTCGCAAAGTGACCATACTTATCACAACGAAAACATTGAATCTTGGACATGTCTCGTTTTCTTTTGAAGGTAGGAGCATCATCATTTCCATCTTCTCGATTCCCTTTGAAGAATCCTTTCTTAAGGCCTTTTCCTTTGTTTGATGAATGAGAGGTAAGAACTTGTAATTCTTCATTCTTTGAGCTTTGACCAATCCCCCTTGCTGTTAGTCTTGACTCTTCTTGAATGCAATCAATCCTCGATCGATCAAACTTAGGGAGTTCGGATCTTGCACTGATTCCTTGGATGAATGCCTCCCATGAAAGCGGAAGACCATTGAGAGCAAGTTCTTTATCATCAATCATGTGTCCAATAGTGGAGAGCTGATCTTTTATCTTTGAAATCCTCATGAAGTATGTAATAACAGATTCTCCTTTCTCCATTTTCACATGATGAAGTTGTTGCTTCAGAGCAAGGGCACGACTGGTGTTGTTGATTTTGTACATCTCTTCCAAGGTTGTAAACATCTCTCTTGCTGTATCCAACTTGAAGATAATTGGTACAATATGATCTTTGACGGAATCAACCAATGCTTTCTTTGCCCTAGTGTCTTTCTTCCTCCATTGCAGCTTCTCTTCTTCCCCCTCAGGTTCGGGAACTTTTGTTTTCACAAACTCAGCCAAATCATTCTCTTCCAAGGTTAGCATGAACCTGAATCTCCATGATATGTAGTTCGAGATCCCTTCGAGTCTATCCTTGATTTTCAAACCGTTCACCATCTTGAGAAATTTGGAAGATAGACCGAAAAAAGAATAAGTGTTGCGAGCTAAATCTGATCACGATCTTTTTCACACCCGCTCTGATACCATGTTAGTGTTTCTTAGATCAGATTAGATAATCAATTCACAAAAGAAATGCAACACATAAGACAATGAACACAACAAGATACCCTGGGAAAACCCTCCTCTTGAGGGAGAAAAACCCAGCAAATATATCTCCTATATATTGAAGGAATAAGAGCAGAAATCTGCTTACAACTCAGGCCCAACACAATGCCGAATTTGATACAATGAATAATAGCACCTCTCCTAGATGCAAAGATACAAATGAATATGTTTCTCCTTGAAATCGGTCTGCTGCTACAAAGTGATGATCTGCTGCTACAAGATGATGATCTGCTGATTAAGTATGAACTTCTTCTAAGACTGCGAATTCTGCTCTGCCAAAAGTGCGAACTTGTTTTTCTTCAAATTGTTCTTCAATAACCAAAAGTAACCTTGTATATATATCTTCTTGGCGCCTCTTCATTTAGGTCGGCCTTTATACAAATAATAATAAATGAATAAATATAACTTAAGTCGGCCAGTCAACAAGTAAATGATATAACTCAAAATAGGCTCGGCCCATGCTCTAGTTGATATTTAATATGAGTCTTAGTGAAGACCGACACTGTATTAACATCAACACACTACCTACTCTATGAAAAGTGACTAAATCGAGTTGGAGGGTTGGGAAGTTGAAAAGGTAGTTGCCCCTTTCCCTTCCATTTATTCTTTCATTTGTGTGAGTGAGGGGTTTTTCTCTCTTTTGTTTTTTTTATTGTTCTTGAGTTCATGTTTGGTTTTCATTCTTCATTTTGAGTTCTTGTCATGTTTGTGAAGAGGATGGACCAATGGAAGAGAGTTCTTGGAGAGAGTTTTCCACAAGTTGGATAGAAAACTTTCTTGGTGAGGTCTAACCTTTTAGTTATCTATCTTTGTTGATTTGTAGTGAGTTTGTTGTCATATTGGTCTTGTTTATAAAAAAATCTATGTGAAATTTGATGTTGAATCTCTTGTGTGGCTGTAAGTAGTGTGTTGGGGTTTGCATTGGTTGAGTCTTCCACCTTGTTTATTTTAATTTCATTTATACCCTTTTTGTGTGTTAAAATAAAGAAATATGAATGCAAGATGTTGTGGTGTGCAAAGTAGATAAAGTGTAAAATTTTCTAGGAATCCTTGTGATTAGTGGTTGTAATGTGTCAAGTTTAGTTATGTGGATGTTATATGTTACACTTTGATAGTTTGGTCTTACGGAGCTCTAATATATTATAGAAGGTAATGTTGTATTATTAATGCTCACCACTGAATAAAAGGAAAGGTATTTATATGAATTTTTTATTTTTTTTCAAAGAATTAATAGTCTTGTTTATGGGCGATTTCATTTTGGAGGTAGTTAATTAAAGTTACTTATGTTCATCACTTTAACTCACTTCATAATAGAGATGGATGCTAACTATGTGGAGTCATTTTCTTGAGCAATTATTTAGCATTTGTTGTAGTAAAGTGGTCCATCATAATTGGATGCTCTCTTGGTTGTGCATTACAAATTCAATACAATCTAGTTATCCATCATAACACATGGGTTGATTATTAAGAATATTTCTTACTCTAGATTTTGTTATTGTTACAATTTAGTTATGAAAACTATCTAGTTGAGTTGATGATTTTAGACAAGTGTGACCTTTTGCTATGAATTTAATGCAATGTTATTCATATGTTGGTGACATGCCTAAAATTTGGAAATATTAATGTTGATTGTTTGAAAGTGAAAAGTTTAACTATGGATGAAACTCTTGCTTTCTTTTATTGGTGATGGTAATTCAAAGTTTAAAAGTTGTCCTATTCAAAAGAAATGATGTTTTAGTATTGCAAAATATTATTTTATTTCTCAAGTAGAAGATTGGAAATGAGATAAATTAGCCTCATTAATTATTATAATTTTCTTGTTTCTAATAATAATGCTTAATTTTGGTGCAATGGAACTATGAGTTGAATCATGTTGTAAACAAGGAGTTTATCCTTAGTGGTATATTGTGTTTTGATCTATGGTGAAATTATTCATTGTTCTAATGTCTGTTTCGAGAGTCGTGTTGGGGATTGAGAATTATGTGGAATTCATTCTTGTAAATCCAATGTGATAGTGATGTAATTGGGTGTTGGTAATTGTTTCAAATGTAAACCAAGTTAGGTGAAAACAAAAGAAATCTGAAGGAACTCTTCATTCAACAAGATAGAAAAATGAGTAAAATTCCTTACATGGATTCTTAAGTTAGTTTTTTTTTTAAATTAGTTTCTATTTATTATTTAAGAGCCTTAATTGAATAGTGCTTATAAATATTGGTTCCAAATTGTTGATTTAATTTATTCTTTTATTTTCAGATTTGTGTCCTTGTTAGAGAGTAATAATTTATTTGGTATTATATATATAACTAACAATAATCTTAAGTGTGAAGTTGGTAATGCTATCTTTAATAAATAAATAGGGATAATATTAAATGGGTGTTTAATGGGGGGTGGTAGACTAATATAGAGTGTTGAAGATAGTATTATTGTAATGATAATACCCATAGGAATAGTGACGAATAAAGGTAGTCCTAATTCTAATATGGATGTTCTTGAAGATTATGTTACTGTGGAGATTTAATGCTAACCTTATTAATTATGTTTCATGTTTGTGTATCATTTAAATGAATACAAATGTTGTTTTCAATTGGTGTAAAGTTGGAACAATAATGTTTGATTTTTAAAAGGAAAAAATATATATTCATTTAGAGTGTACAAGACTTCATCATTATTTTTATTAATTCATAACATTAGACAAGTTTTTTTTTTATAGGTGAACGCTTTTGCCTGGAGATATGAACCAATGAGGCCACATTTGGGGGACCTCATCCTCATCACTTCTCCTCCATCTTTCCTCTTCCTCTCCTCCATCTCCTCTCTACTCCTCCTCTCCTCCGGCTCCACTCCTCCACTTCTTCTCTCATCCTCTCCTCCATCTCACCTCTTCCATTGGCTCCTCCGTCTCCATTCCTCTCCTTCTTTCCTTCATCTCATCTCCTCCAAATCTCCTCTAGCTCGTCTCTTTCTCTCCTCTAGCTCCTTCGTCTCCACTCCTCTCCTTCTCTCCTCTATCTCCTCTCCTCCAACTCTCCTCTACCTCCTCTGACTCCACTCCTCACCTCCTCTCCTCTCCTCCAACTCTTCCCTCCTCTTCCTTGCTCCTCTCTTATGCAACTTTCCCAATGATCTCTACTCCTCCATTGACCAAACTCTTGCAACCACCCATAGCTCTGGCTTACTCCTACACCTCAATCTCCTTCTACCTATCCCCTTGAACTTCTCCTTGCAACATCCTGCACCAGTCCTCTGACTGCACACCTCCCACCAACTCCGCCAGCAGTTTGACCCCACATCAATACCAAATCTCCCTATGTCCTCTGACCTTCATCCTTCGTGTGTCATCCTCCACTGGCCAACAATCATTCATCCCACCATCCAATGGTGGGATTCGAACACCTAACAGTAGTTTCACTACTGCTTGCAACTTGATGTTGCAATGCGGAGTCATCCCTAGTACAGTAGACAAGTTTTAAATTTAGTAGTTTATCTTTAATTATTTTATTTTATTACTTACACCTCTTATTTAGTTACTTTGTAGCATTTTATTAGCTTAATCTTAGGGAGGGAATTATAATGTTGGGGTTTTCATTTGATGATAAGACAAAAAATTGTTAATAGTATAAGGACGAGACAAAAAAATTAGTAAGAAATATTGAATAATCTATTAATTAATATTGTATTTTTTAATTGGTATTTTTTTAATTCTAATTTTTAGAGGTGTGGATGATGGATTACATTCACACATTTTTAACCTTTTTAGAATTGTTTTGATATTCTTCGTTTGTGATACATATATATAACATTTTTAAGTTGTAAAAAATACATATCAAGAAATAATGCACACACTTAATGAATTTATTTGGCTTCAATATTAATGATAACATGATCATCAACATAAAAACTACTATCACAATGTTATCATCATTAATTTTTATATAGATATTTGAATCAGAACAACTCCTTACTTTGTATATTTAACTTAATGAAATTTGGTTGCCTTGGGCAACTTCACCAAATTTTATTCCCTTAAGCCATCATTTTGTCCTAGGACCTTAATTCATAAATCCCCTTAAGCCATCCTACGAGGACCTCTTAAGCCATCATGATTTCTCCTAATTTAATGTAATTTTTTAATGAGATTTCACATCACATTATCATTTTTTTTCATTTGTAGCATGCCTTAGACATAAATGAGTCTTAGGGATTTTTTCATTTGTATTCAATTAGGTCATTTATATTGAATGGTTTAAGGGGACTTTTAAGAAAATGGTTTAAGGGGATTAAACCCTAAACCCTAAATCCTAAAGCCATCATTTTTTCTTAGGATAGTTAAGCCATAGATCCCTTTAAAACTAGATACTTAGGACCCATTAAGCCACCATATGTTATTAATCACCTCCTAAATGTATATTTTATAAAATAGTATGTATTTAATTTAATGGAATTTGGTTTCCTTGGGCAATTTCACCAAATGTTATACCCTTAAGCCATCATTTTCTCTGAGGATTTTAATTCATAGATCCCCTTAAGCCATCCTATTATGACCCTTTAAGCCATTCTACAGGGACCCCTTAAGCCATCATAATTTCTCCTAATAAATTAATGTTATTTTTAATGAGATTTCACATCACATTAACAATTATTTATTTTTTCATTTACATGCCTTAGACATAAATGAGCTTTTTGTGTATGTTTTAAGTTTATTTTTTAGTATGTACATGTATTAAAATTACATAGTTAGATCTTAAATTTTGAAATTTCTATGTACATGGTCAAGTTGAATTATGTATGTATGCATTGTACATCCTATTTTTTATTTTAAACATGTATCTTAAATTTTGAAATTTGTATGTATGCTCAAGTTGAATGATGTATGTATGTGTATGTATATGTATGTATCCTATTTAAACAAATTCATGTATGTTTAAAATTTAACTATTTCTTGTAATTTTTTACTTGTTTGTTAATTTTGTATAATTTAATGCAAGTTCACTTATAGATCATGGATCAATTTGATATTGATGATATCCTTAATCCACCTCCTCAGCCCCCTCCACCTCCACCTCCCTCTCCCACCCCTTCACCTCATAAAATACCACCTCCACCACCTGGGTCTGATGAGGCTCACTTGTGAACATAGATCGATGACAATGCTAGATCCATTCATCATCAAAACAATTTTATTCGAAATGAAGCATTAATTGCACCACACTTGAGGTGTTTTGTATTTGTGATGCAAAATGTTGTTGATGTCATTAGGTCCATTGATTTGGAGTTAGATAGGCATTGATGATGGCAAGAGGAGAGGAGACAATTTTATTCAAATGGTCTCTCCTACAATAAAAAAATTAACCTGAAAATAACAAAATCCCTTCTTGCACCTTATTTTGTCGACCCTATCACTAACCCACCCATTCCTGCAAATAAACCTAGAATATCGATGAGGTGGTGCAAACATCCACAAATGTTTACCAATTTTTGGGAGCAATGGTGGATGGTATTTGACCATCCACCACATGCTAATTTGGAGGTCCCTTTATATTTTTTGAGGAAATTATATAGATATTTTTTGGGGGGCAAAAAGCCCAATTATTTTGATTTTAAATAATTTCAGTGTGTTGGTGGTGGCATGCCACAATAGAGGTTGATTCCTGACACCCTATGCATGCCCAACCTCTTGTAGATCCTCCCAATCCTGCCATTCCTGCACCTATGCTCCATTGTGCAGTGGTATCCACATTAGGATCTTCGAGTACACTCTCATCCAACCTTGATAAAAATAATTTTGTGATGACGGTTGGGGGTAGAGATCGCGACCATGGAGGAGCATTATATGGATCTAGTCCTAGTACCACTCTGTGAGTATTGACATCCCATGTATGTACCAGTTGTGATCAAGTATGCTATGGACTTGATCATGCTACACCCAGTTCAAGTGGACATGGAGATTTTGGTGGAGAATTGGGTGGCATCAGTTCATATGTTGAGTTTCTTACTATAGAGCATTGTCCTGTAGATATTTCAACACAGGTATAAATATGCACGTACATGTCGAATTTATACAAAAAAATTAAGCACGCATGTTTTTAATAAACATATATATCAAAAAAATTATAATGTTTTAACAATCAAATTTTTTGGTGTAGATGGTGACCACAGGGGCATCATCTACTCATTGAGTTTTATGTCGATACCAGTGCAATTCGGCAACCCTTATGGGGTATTTTGATTGATTTTTTTTAATATATGAAATAATTTTTTAATTTGCAATTCAATCATGAACATGCATTTTAAATATTTATGTTGGTTCAAGGGAGTCAATCGACCTCCACGTCGGTTCCACCTGAGGGGTTGTTGAGCACTCATCCATTGTCGGGCATCTCACATGAGGTGTAGCTCCATGTATATTGTAAATTATTTAAAACTATACTTACAATTTTGTATTTTGAATTCACTATATATCAAACATTCATGTACAAGTAAATATTATAAGTGTTATGTATATGTATGTAGGTTAACACAACCATGAAAATTGGGATCAGACACACATTTGATGTGGCGGCAATTCAGGAGACATCTGAATTTCAGGTTGTTTAAAAAAATTCTACACATGTGTGCACAATTTGTTGGTATTTTAAATAGATTTCAATTTATCCCTATTGGTACACTTGAATATATATATTTTAACCTAATTCAAGTACACATGTGCTTTAAATTTGACCTTGTACGACTATTGGTGTCACTTTTTGCCTTGATGAGGTTACACCACCTTAACCAAGACATGTATAGAAGCCTCATATGGTAATTTAAAGTTTTGATTATAGTTAAAGGACCAATTACAAATTATACAATGTGAATAGTTAACTTAAATTAAATTTAAAATTGAATATATATATTATATGCTCATACATGTTAAATTTTTTTTCTTATATAGCATGAGACATGTCTTGTAGTTGAGCATGTAGAGACAAGTTTTGCACCAAAGCATGCACAACAACCTCTTACGGTACAATTTAAATATGATAAATTATAAATTAAATTGAATTAAATTATTTTTAATTGTCTTACATATGATTTCAACTTTCTTTCTCGTGTATGTAGATTGATTCGGAGCATGTACAGATAGGTCTAGGTGCACTAGAGTATGCAGAGTAGCCTCACACGATAATTTGATTTTATGATCAATTATAGATTAAATTATCATTAAATCATTTTTAATCCTCTTAAATTTTATTTAAACTTTATTTCTCTTGTACAGAGTGATCCATGTCATCTAGGTAGTTTGTGCGGTGTGAAGAGGTCTCTTGATTGTAGAGACGATATGAGTTAGATTATTTCATGGACTACATAAATTTACTAGTTTCGGTATTTCAATATATGTTTCAATATTTTCATGGACTTTATTAATTTCAATATTTTATGGTCTATTATTGTTAAATAGTAATTTACACATGTGCATTTATGCATTTTATGTGAAATTAATATGAAATTGATAGGACATTCAAATATTTGAATTTTACAAAAGATTCATAATCAAGACATTAATGTGAAATTAAATACAAATATAAAATTAAAGTTGAAATTAAAAGGACATTTAAATATTTGTACTTTACAAATTTAGTGATTCATAGTCAAGGCATTAACTTATCAAAGAAGTTCTAGAAAAATTGCTTAAGGGGATCAAATACTTCAAATTACATGTCTCATATTTAATCGCTACAATTGCTTAAGGAGATCAAAGAAGTTCTCAAGAAATTGCTTAAGGGGGTCAAATACTTCAAATTACATGTCTCATATTTAATCACAATTGATATAATTAAGTAGTAGAATTTAGGATGACTCATCATAACAATCACAAAAGTTATACAAAAATAATGCTAATAGGATGTATAAAGGGGGTCAAATACTTCAAAGTACATGTCTCATATTTAATCGTAATTGATATAATTAAGTAGTAGAATTTAGGATGACTCATCATAACAATCATAAAAGTTATACAAAAATAATGTTAATAGGATGTCTTAAGGGGATCAAATACTTCAAAGTACATGTCTCATATTTAATCATAATTGATATAATTAAGTGTTAGAATTTAGAATGACTCATCATAACAATCACATTCTATACAAAAATAGTGTCAATGTTAATTTAGTTTTTTTCTTAATAGGATGTCTTAAGGGGTCCTAATAGGATGTCTTAAGGGGTCCTAATATGATGTCTTAAGGGTATCAAATAAGTTCTCAAAATTTGGTGAAATTGCCCAAGGCAACCAAATTTAACAATAATATACATGATATTTAGTGATTATACAATCAAATTTAAATTTTCAAAGTAGGAAAACATGTGCATTTAACGAACAAAATAGATTGAATATTGATTTTGATATATAAAAGTGTAGAGTATAATTGTGTATGTACATGTATACAAATTTGTACAAAATGTGCAATTGTGTAATTGTGTATGTACATATATGTCAACTCAAAACAATGTTTAAAAAATGTGTCTATGCCATCTCAAGAAAATCGGAAACTTGTGGGGAATGTAGTAGGTCTTCATGCCACCTGATATCAAAATGATATAAGTAATATTTATTGGGATATGGTGGTGTACACCATTGCATAAAATAATTTATTATAATATTGTAATTAAATAATTATTTAGTTGTGATGCAACTAAGTGGTGTGGTTATTCACACTAGGTAATTATTTGGGGACCACTTGATGTTGTATTGTAACATTGTATTATTATTTAATGTGTGGGAGACATGTGATAATGATTTAAGGAAATATTAAATAAATTGAAGTATTAGTACCCAATATTAAATAAGGGATTAGTGGTTTTGTATTCACATGGTTTTGTGGTACATGGTTTTACCTTACAACTAGCTGTATTTTGTGTGAGCTTGTGCCTATAAAAGCAAACACATGTGTAGTGGTTTAGGTTGGTTGAGTGGTTTGGCTATCATTATTGAATCTTTCTGAGGAGTATATTTATGAAGCATGGCATGAGATGTGTGGATACATGCTTGGACACATGAGAATGCATTGGAGGACTTGATGCTTCAAAGGTATTCATTGTAACTCTTGTATTGCTTTATTTTTGAATGATGGAGTATGAATGTTTTTGGAGGCTAGGTTTTTCTCTCTTGAGGGTTTTTCCAAGGTAGATCTTGTGTTATCTTGTGGCTTGTCTATTTGAGATATGCATTTTGGTTACTTGTATGCATGTTTATCTCTCATGGGTTATATAGGAAATGGAATAAGTTTGTGGGTTTGGATGCAATATTTCCTAACAATATCAATATATCATCAAAACATGTATTTTAATTTATATAAAATTATCTATATACACAAAGTTTGTACCTGTATTTACTATTATTCCACACATGTGTGTAGGTTGAATTTGAATCCTCTCTTTTTTGTTTCAAAGTATGAGATCAATGTGATGATGGCTAAAGGATATAAAAAAGGATAATAAATCAATTTTAACTATTACCGTACAAGCAATATCAATATATAATAAAAACATGTATTTAAATATATAAAACTAAAACTATATAATTACCTGGCTTTAATACCAAGTATTCCATGTTGTCTAGGTTGAATTTGCATGGACTCTCTTTTTTTCATCTCAAAATATGTGATGAATTTGTGATGATGGCTTGAGGATACAAAAGGACAATAAATCATTTTTAACTATTAACATACAAGAAAATCGATATGTAATCAAAATATGTATTAAAATATATCTTAACTAATAATTACCTATTTTTACCAAATATTTTATGTTGTCTAGGTTTAATCTGCATGTACTCTCTTTTTTGTCTCAAAGTATGTGATGAATTTGTGATGATGGATTAAGGATATAAAAGAATAATTTAAATCAATTTCAACTAATAGCGTACAATCAATATCAAAACATGTATTTAATGTATTTAAAAGGACAATATGAAACTAAAACTATATTTACTTGTATTTACTTATTCCATTGTACCATATCCATCCTCTCTCTTTTGTAATGCATCTATGATTGTCTCATGCTCTTCAATAGAAATTGTCCATAGCTCTTTATTTGCAAGTCTTCTATGATACCTCACTAGCTTTATATTTGTTGCCACCACTGATGAGGTAAAAGTAACCTCATCATTATAAGAACTAAATACCCTTCCTTATATTTTCTAGCCACCTTTACCTTGCAAATTAATTGTCTTTAGGATTAATAAGTGCTTTCTTTTTGTGGGAAGGTGTACGATCTTTATTTTTTGAAATTACTTGAAATAAGCTAACCTGTGCTAACTTAGTGGTTTAGTTTCTAACGTATTGTATAGGTTTTCATGCATAATCGGTCATCATGCTTAGCTAGGATGATTCAACGAAGACTTTAATATGGTTGAAAATGAGCGCCAAAAGAATAGGTGCCGAAATTCTAGGGGACGCATGGTGGATCGATTTTGTGTAGCTTTCTTGTTATTTTTTGTTGAAAGACTTTATGGCTCATCCTGAGCCTCTTTAATATTTTATGTTATGGACTTAAGTCTGTTAGTTTGTTACATTTAGTTAAAGACTTTTTTGGTGGTAATCTTTACCAACTAAATTATAAGATTCTATTAAACAATTTTTGTATAAGTGTGTAACTGTCAAAAGCAATGATACAATAGAGAGATATCGTTATGTTGTCGTAATGAGTTTCTCAACTATGTTTCTGAACTAAACTTTCAATATGAATAAAGAAAGTTTTGTCTGCCTCATTCTGAGTTGTTAAGTATTGTGAATGGAATCATTTTGAATGGAGTAATCTTGGGGTTAAAAAAGTTTATGTGATTTGAGCTAAGCATAGGAGCACCCGAGAGCTGGCCACTCGAGGGACTGTAGAGTAGATAGATAAGTATTCCACTTTTAATTATGTTATTGTTTTATAAATGATAAGTGTGAGTAAAGTTTATTTTCATGTGTCGAGCTCCATTAAAGTTAATTATGCAAGTTGTAGTGAGTTTGTAATCTTTAATTTTGTAAACTGAAGTTCTAGAGCACCTACCTTCACTGTTAGTTTTATTTTTTGTTAATCGTTAAGTTTATTATCCATTGTTAGCCAAATGTTTCATAGTTTCTTTACATGCTTTTCCTCTTCAATAATTTACACGCTTATTAGTTTAATTATTTCCATGCTTTCCAGTTTAGTTGTTATGCTTTTTAGATTAATCATTTCTTGCTTTCTAGTTTAGTGGCCTCTTAGTCTAAGTTTCATTTCAGTTGTCCCAATCACTTAGAAAACCTAAGAGAGATAGTTGAGGGGTTACCTATTGCATATAGCCTTTGAACACTATCTAGTTGATATTTGATGCACTTTTCAAACTAAAGAGATAGGACCCAACGACAGCCTATCACTTTTTGGCTCCATTTTTGGGGACACTTCTTTTTCTAGTGTTAGTAGGAGATACCTTGAATACCTATTTTAGGCACAAAAATAGTCCTTAGGCTTCCTTTTCTGCATGGTCGAGAAACGAGGCCCTCATGGAAGATTCATACCAAAAAACCCCAACCGACGTACCAACCACAAGTAGGGAACAAAAAGTCTCAAATCAAGAACTTACTGAAGAATTGATCGAGCAAGATCAACTTGAGACCTTCCCGCATACTCCAAAAAGAGAACACATAGTTGTAGAGGAGTGTATTCCTTTGCAAACCCCAAAACCTCACCCATTTGAGTGAACTTTTGAGGTGGAACAAATCCCCTTCAACATAATGGGTGACCGTACAAATGACCCTCCTCCTCCACCGTTGCATACATTTACTTATCCTATTGCTATCGATGCAGATGACAATACGACTATGAAAAATATTTCAGCAACCTTATGAAGTTTGTCTTCTAAAGACCCTGACCAATTTCTCCTCGAGTTTAAAGTCTTGTGTCAGACATATAACTACAATAATAATAACCAAAAACTAAAGCTTTTTCCCTCTACTTTGAAGGACTCAGCAATGTGTTGGTTCATGGGATTCGTTTCAGGATCCAAAACCTCATGGGATGACATGGAATCTTCCTTTTTGGATAAATACCAAAGCTACTGTAGAGTCAACAATAAGAAGGAAGAATTTTTCAAACTAAGGCAGAATGAAGATGAAAGCCTAGAAGATTACCTAGATAGTTTTATCTTCTTATCTAAATGATGTGGCGGAGAAGCCATAAGTCTGGAGATTTTAAAGACCATATTTCTCAAAGGTCTTGACAAAGATGCTTGAAAGAGCCTGGATTTAATGGGAAAAGGAGATGTGTCCCAGCTGGGACTTGATGATATCACTAAATTATGTCAAAACTTCTCTCATACTCGAGGAGGTATCTGAAAGTCTGCTCTTTTTAAAGGTTCCAATGAGATAGGAGAACTGCGTGAGGAGATAGACAATCTTAAAACTGACATTCTTGTTTAGTTAAATACAACGTTGAATGGAATACAAGCAAAAACATGTAACCCTGAGACTTTATCCATTTATTGTCCTAAGTGTCACAACAAACATTTGTTGAGAGAGTGTCCATTGGATAAAACGGACGTTTTTCAAGTTTATGAGAAGAGTCATCCCACTAACTAGTGTTAGATTTTGAAGTCCATCAAGAATTCTAAGAAACAGACATCTCCAGTTGAGGAGGAAGTCAACTTTGTAAACCAAAGAACTGGAGGGAATTTTTCCTATGGCCAAAATTCAAACCCTTCCTGGAGACCTCAGAACAGTTGGAATAATAATCAATTGGTAGCACCTTGGCCTTAGGCACGACCTCAATCGCCACCTAATTGGGGGACTTACCCTTGGGGACCACCTAAATGGGAAAATCAGTCCTGGGGAAACCCTCAATGGCCCAGCCAGACTCAAAATTAGTAGTATGCTCAGAATCTCACTCCTCAATGGAATCAACCTCAAAATTAGTTTTATAATGGTCCCAAAAGGATGCCTAATCAATAGAAAAATATTTTACCAGCTCCCTAGAACAGTCAACAAAATGAGCAAGTTAATCAACCACAACTTCCAGCACAACCTATTTCAAACCCAAAGAACAATCGTTAGAATACCCTAGTGTATTCCATAGAACAAGATAATGTTACTGGACTTAATGCTATCCTGTGGAAATCTACAATTAAGATCCAAGAAAACACTCCCTCAACTGACAATAGTTGAGATATTGGACAAGCCTATCAAGGAATCTGCTAAGCCAAATAAAACAAATCCCACATCTACAAAATGAGCCCCAGAGAGTACCCAAGACAAGACCTTTCTGCCATCTTTAGTTGGAGCTTCTGACCTACCTCGGGAAGATGGGGGTCATTCTCCAACTGATTCTTTAAAGAACTCCACCCCAAAGACAAAACTCAAGCGCCTTTTTCAGAGTGACTTAAACCAACCATTGTGAAAGACACTCTGGAAATGTTTTCGTCCACCAAAACTATGTTGATACAAGAAATCAAACAGTTGAAAATTGAGGTTCCATTGCTACAAGCCATTAAGGAGATTCCTGAGCTAAACCAACTAATCAAATAGTTGTGTATCAAAACTCGAGGGAGGAATCCAAAAAAAATAAATACCATTTACATAAATGGTTATCTAGCTAAATTTTTTGTTGGAAAGACCACTGCTCTGAAATATGATGATTCAAGTAGTCCACTCATAACAATAACAATCAATGAGGTGACAATACCTAATGCACTAGTAGACCTAAGAGCAACCATTAACGTAATGACTATTGATGTAATGGAAGAGTTGGAGCTTACTGATTTGCGTCCCACAACTACAGTCTTACAAATGGAAAACCAATCCATAGCCATTCCCAAAGGTGTTCTTGATAATGTTCTTGTTAAGTTCGATGGATGGGAATATCTAGTGGAATTTCAAGTAATTTAATCCCTTACACCCAAAGACAGTTACCTTATAATTCTGGGAAGACCATGGCTGGCTATTGTAGCATCCAAAATTGACTGCAGAGAGGGAGGAATGACCATTTCACATGGTCCAAATAGCAAGAATTTATTCTTGCATCCTCCCGCCAAGCTTGTTGAATATAATAAGGTATGCATTGATGAACCAGAAGGTCCCATTAGACAAAAAAATTAGCTTCACTAGCCATGGTAGTCATCAAACAACACGGTGAAGAATTGGAGGATGAATTAGAAAAAAACATGGAAAATATTACCATGGATTCAAGTGATGAGGGGATGTTGGACATAGAAGAGATCCTAGGAAAACCCATCAACATAGGCCATATTGAATTCGATAATACTAGTTTCATGGGATTGCCTTGTCCTCTGGTGAATATCATTCCAAAAATAGAACATTTATTTGAAGATATTGCTATACTTCATAGAACCATACCTCATAGCTGCCCCCTTAACACTTTGACAAGACCAATGTACACTGTCACATCCAATCATCCGGGTGTTAAATCCATTATGATGCTATCAGGAAAAAATTTGAACATTAACAGCTGGTTGACTGAGCTAGAAGAGCACAATTTTTTTGTGTGTGCAGTTAAATATGCGTCAGTGAAAGTAATTAAACATAACTAAATACACACATAATCAATGAAATGTATTACATCTAATGAAAGAGAAATAATAAAACAAACTATTATAACCCTGCATTTGAAATCATTCCATTGTCCTCTATTCTTGGTGATTCCTCAATTCATGCTCTCAGAATTATTCATTGCACATGAATCTGTGAAATGGCAACCTAAGAAATGAGAAGCCATTATGTAATGCAAACTACAATGCCTACATTGGTATATTTTTATTTTTTTTGAAGATAAATGTTGAATTATCTACGATGGAGTGTTGTTGTAATTAAAATGGTACTAAGACTAATAATGCTATGCTAATGATGATGCTATATGAAAGATGCAAGAAACTAAAACGCTAAAATGGAAATGCCATGATAAAGGTAAATGAGCTAAAATACTAAATGAAAACTACAATGCTCTCAAAAGGATCTCAAATTGCACTAAGAATTTTGCAGCATAAGTTTGTGATCTAAGTCTATATCCAAAGTTGTAGAAATGCTCTCTATTTATAATTTTTTAAAGTTGGGAATGATGTGGCAGTGATGAACGACCGAGATTGTGATCTTGAGGCATCAACGCTTGAGCACGAAGAGGTTGGAGAGAATCATGGAGGTGGTTCTCTGCAAGAGAACACTTTGCCAAGTGTTGAAGGGAATCAGAGGAAAGAAGAAGCCATGTGTCCAAGGTGATTTCAAATTTGTTGCAAGTTTGTTGATGGAAAATCCACATTTTTTAATTTAGAAAATTCAATTTCATGTGACACATGATGAGGTGGCAAGTGAGTTGAAGGTGGTTAGAAGAAATATGTAGAAATGTGCCAATTTGAAATAAAAATTCAAATTTAAATGAAGAGGGGAAATTAGTTAATTTGCGCATTTAATTAATTAAAGAGGAAAATGATTTTGGATAAGAAGAATATTTAGAAATGAACTATATAAATAAATTTTGCAATTCATTTATAAGTAGAGGATTTAATATTATTATTAATTAAATAACAAGTATTTAATTAATTTGTGCTTAGACCATTTTTACGTGCATACATTTTGCCCCTCTTTGAAGTGATGTGTGTAGATGCATTGCTTCAAAGAATAAATTTCATCAGACCGCAATGACAAAAATTACGACATGTCCCAGACGCTGATTTTCTAGTGATGATGAAAGGATGCCCCCTCGAGAGATAAATCAGGGATTTTTTATTTTTTAATGATTTTTTAAAAAAAATTGAATTATTTTGATGATTGAATGATTTTTCACTGATATGTTGATGATCATCAAATTTGATGAGGATGACCTGATTTATCTCCCGATAATGATTAAAGTCTAGCCACATTGGTGATTAGGTAATTAAAGCCCATTTGAAAATAAAAAATAAAAAATGCCACAATAATTAGCCCTTAATTAACCCTTAAATGGTCAAAAAGGGTAAAAGAAAGCTCATTTGTAACTTGTGCATTTGTGAAAATTGAGAGCTTGAAGAGCCAAAATGGATATGATTACATGTCGCACTCATAGATTCAAGCGAGTTCACTACCACTAGCATCCAGCTGCATACGAACCTCGGGTATGTACCCCTAGAACCGCCATTTTTCAAATTTAAATTCAAATTTATCTCGCTTTTCCCTTTTAAAAACTCTATTTTAAACACGTTTTAGCGCATAGGTCTAGGTTTTTAGCGCATTTGGAACCCGATACAGTGCATAGCATCTTGTAATAGCACATAGGGTCAGGTTTAGGTCCAAAAATAGGCTAGCGCATCTGGTCTCCGCTTCAGCGTATTTGGTTGTTAGACTAGCGCATCTGGATTTTAGCGCATTGATAGAATAATGTAGCGCATTAGGTAGGTCAACTAGCGCATTTGGGAAACGGCGCATCGAGACCCTGTTTCGATGCATCTAGTTTGTTTTCCAACTCATCCAAGAAATGGTGCATAGAAGGTTTGTTCTAGCACATCTAGTAAATTTTATAGCGCATAGAAACCCTGTTTTAGCGCATTGAGCCAAAATTGATGATTTTTCATGATTCCTCCTAGATTTTGATGATTGATGATCACGTCAGCCAATGATAGGATGATGTTGATTGATAGGTTGATGATCATCCTTATGATAGGCGAGGAATGATGATAGGATAGATGATAATGATTGATTGATTGATTGATTGATGATCGTCCTCATGATAGGCGATCAACGATGATAGGTTGATTGATGTTGATCAATCTCATGACAAATGAGAGTCGATTGATAGGATAGGTGCTCCTCAAGATTTGATCAGATTCTCACATGAGCTGATTTGATTAATTGATATGTTGATTGATAGACTGATTTGATTGATGTGCTAGCTTGATGCTTTAATTTGATTCTAGGAGGGTGGCTTAGGTAATTTACAGGTTCGAGAGCGCTTTCTGCGGACATGGGACATGATCCCATAGCTTACCCTAGTAGACCTAGCCATTATTGACTAGTGCGGTCTTACTTCATTGATTGATATGCCCCAGTACCAGATTAATCGAGAGTTGTTGACGACACTTGCAGAGCGGTGGAACAATGACCACAACACCTTCCAATTTGGCGACTGGAGAGATTACCGTTACCCATGAGGATGTATATCGTATTTTGAGGATACTAATCATGGGGGAGCTGGTGGTATATGATCACAAGGAGCAGGAAGGGACTGATGCCATTCGACAGCTTTTCCATGATGACCAATTTATTGGCTATGAGATATCTTGGCGAGAGTTGATTGCTACTCATCAGTCTTTGCCATGTGTGTTAGTAGGCTTCATTGGAGGATTTCTCTACCCTGACCGTAGGTCGAAGGGATTTTTAGTTGGCTAGGGATGATTTTTGGAGGGAATTATTTCCCATGGTACGAGATATGCTTGGGATTTGTGCATGCTTGCATATTTGTATCATGACTTGCACCAGGTCGTGTATCTTCAGGCCAGCAGTCTTGCAATGAGATGCACCTTATTACAACTCTGAGCCTGGGAGCATATAGCAATTTCATAGCCAGTGGGAGAGAGGGCTCAACCAATAGGATGACCATATGCTTTTGGGTACACAAGGCCACTTGTCCAACATAAGTTGGGCAAGTTAGAGTACTGGAGGAGAGTCCTTGATGACTTAGACACTGTTATATGGAAGCCATATCTTGATTGCGAGGTATGGCCAGAGGATGATACTAAGATGCCATATGTATTATGTAGTAGATATCTTACTGGCAGGACACCACACATTCTTGGAAGATTCCTTTTTGGTAGAGTGTACAAAAAGAATGGTAGGGTTCAGGGGATGCCTCAAGGGGTGGCACACTATGCCCGCCGACGATAAGATATTCTAGATTGGGGGCCAATCCTTGATTATGATGCGAGATGTGCAGAGTATTACGACTTACAGTCGATTTTGTGGTAGTATCACAAGGAGATCATTGATGTCAAAATGACAAAAGATTATGCCGAGTATTTTCACACATCCATTTCCATGGATATCCAGTTTGGATGAGTCTACACCTATTTTGGATATTGGGAGGAGGGTCGGATAGGCAGTATAGCGGGGAGGAGATGGAGGTGAGGAGGAGGAGGAAAAGAAGGAGGCGGGAGATGATGGAGGGGATGATGGGGGAGACAGAGGCAAAGGGAGAGATATGTCTGATTTTGGGGTCATCCCCAAGAAGAGGTTGACTCCTACTGAATAGCGGCCAATGATACTGAGGATGCCTTCCCAGAGGTAGCAGACACAAATATTCGGGCTACATGCTCAGGTACATACTCTACAGGGGCAGATACAGGTGTTATAGGCATAGCTAGCTCAGGCTCAGGCCCAGCTACAGGGATAGACACTAACACAACTATAGATGCAGGGTTAGATGGTACAACTCCAGGCCCAGGTAGCCACCCTCACCACAGAGAGAGATACCACCTAGAGACAGGGAGAGCAGGCAGTGGCAGTGGCAAATAGGATCCAAATATTTGTTGAGGGTGTCAGGACAGGGGATCTAGTCTGAGAGCTTAGAGATTCCACCAAGGAGGTGGGTATTATAGGGGTAGGTACTATGAGGTTGTGCCAACCACACAGAGAGTTAGTTATGCTCATTCCAGATCCGGTCGCTCCCAATCTCATAGCACCAATAGGGGTGTGACACAACCACTTATAGGAGGCCCACCAGGTGGAGGTCCACCAAGAGTAGGGCCATCAGGGGTAGGCAGTGATGGGGAGAGGCCTACAACCTCCAGGGGTAGCACCACATGATCATGTGGTCAGATTTGATTTATTGTACTTTGATTCAGAGACTTGGATTTGCCACATTTTTTATGTATCATTTCTCAGTACATTTGATATCATTGTACACTTGACATTATATTTTGAGGTTATATATGATATGGAGCGGTGATTGATGATCTCTATGTGTTGATGCTTTTTATTATGGATATTTATTATGATAGATGCATTTAATTTATGTTCTATGTGATTATGCATTAATGAAATGATGATGTTATGCTTTTGTGTGTTTATGAATGATGCATTTATGATGATGAATAAGATGGATGTGATTTATGTAAATGATATTTGTATTTATTTTAATTTTTTCACATATATATACCGATGTATGGATGCAAATATGAATGGATGCAAAAATGGTTTATTGTGGAATGCAAATGTATGATTAAATGTGTTGATATGAATGATTTAATGAATGGATGTATGATAGATGAATGAATGGCCTTTTGAACATGATATATGCAGATGTATGGATTTATGATATGCTCTCTTTTTGGATTTTTCATGAGGTAAATAAATGACCTAGATGTATGGATGATTATGTAAATGAATTATGATCATGAATGATGCTATGTATGGATGGATGATGAATGCAAATGCATGTATGATTTTTTGTTATGCCTCTATGTGATTTTGATTATGTAGCGAATGTTATTATGTAAATGAAATGCAATGCGCTTTCTTGTTTTTTTTTTTTTTTTATGCAAATATGTGATCTAAATGTGTGAATGCAAATGGATTATGATGTTATTATTGATGATGAATGCATATATGGGTGGATTATGGATGAATGAAAGAATGCATTTATTATGACCTCGATGTATGATATGAATGATGATGGTATTTTGAAAAATGCTTTATTTGTGGAATTTTTCATGATGCAAATATTATAATGAATGAATACCTGAATGATTTGTGATAGTGGATGTATGATATGGAATGAAAATGAAAATGAATGATTTTTTTTGTTATGTCAAGTGTACTCAATATTGTAATGAGAGATAACATCATGTTGAGAGTTACCAGCTTTGGAAAAATCTATAATGCCAATGCAGAACTAAAATGAATGCAAGCCTATCTATGCAATGTTGCCATCTAATTCACTGTGTTTCTTATCATCATTGAGTGTTTTATTATGTTGAGAGTTAGTACAAACATCGATGGTATAATTAGACCATGATGACCTGAGTACAACTTCTGTTGAGATTTGATAATGCAAGACAACACAAGAATCTAGGTATATTTAGACCAAGATGACCTGAGCATCACTTGTATAAACAGACAAGAGTTAATCATGTTCCTATGCAAATTCAGAATGTCATCAATGATACTTTGTAGAGCATGTCCCGTGATAATTTGCATAATAGTAATGATTGACTCACAAAAATAAAACAAAGAAAAGTATCATTCTCGATCATAGCTCCTCTAGTTCATGGCATCATCGAAGCACTCCAGAGAATTGATAACAACAATCAAGATAACATCAATTAAACATTTGATTTAAAGTGATCCAACCATGATTCAAAAGATTATCCTTCACTGATGATTGATTTGATTTATTCTTGATTTTATTTTATTTGGATGGTTCATGTTCAGTTTTGATGATGTGATGATTACGATGATTGTTGTCTTTTGCCAAGGTTGCCTTGTTGTTTTGCTTGCCTATTGGTTTTAAATTCAATAGTTGTTTGCCCCCAGTGAGATCAGGATTTTTCCCCCAGTGAGAAGCAAACCATATTTTATTATGGATATGTACAATGACAACCAAGCCAAGGTGGGACACGACCGCAACAGCCGAATATGGACGTGAAGCTCGCTATATGATAGGCATGAATGTGCAATGGTGGCGAAAAGAGGACAGTCCACACATGCTCAAATAGACAAAGAAGCTGACTTATCAAAAATAGCGCATGTTTACCAGGTTTCCACCACTTTCTTTTATTACACTTTTTCAAATTTTAGGATTTTTTTTGTTGTTACCAAGATGCATGTTTGCCAAGTTTTCACCAAGGTAACGATTTTTTTGATTTTTGATTTTTTTGGATTTTTCTCTTTTCTAATTTTTTTTGGTGTCACCAAGACGCCTGTTTTCCAGGTTTTTCATCAAGGTGACCATTTTTTGAGGACTTTTTCGCTTTTTGGATTTTTTCGGGACTTTTTTGGATTTTTTGGATTTTTTTTCAAGACTTTTTTCTGCTTTTTTGGGATTTTTTAGGACTTTTAGGCATGCACCAGATGCATTATGTATAGAAATTTTTTAGATGAAGGTTGTTTATTGGTTCATCAAAAATGTCCTCTTCTGGTGTAGACAGCTGATATTCCCCCGATCCAAAGACTGAAACAATAACAAAAGGACCTAACCAATTTGGCTCAAATTTTCCTTTCTTTTCATAGTCTTGCTAATTTCGGGGATTTTCCTTCAGTACTAGATATCCTACCTAAAATTTCCTAGGTTTTACCTTATGATTGTAGCTCCTTGACATTCTTTGTTGATAGGCCTTCAGGTGGTCCACGAAAAGTTGATGACGTTCATCCAACAATTCTAGCTCTTGCAGTCTAGACACATGGTAATCTTCATCTGAAATGAAACCTTTCAAAGGCACACGAAGTGATGGTATCTCAACCTCAATAGGTAAGACGGATTCAAATCCATAGACCAAAGCATATGGTGTGGCACATGTGGGAGTGCAGATGCTTGTACGATAGGCCCACAAAGTAGGGTTTAGTTGGATATGCCAGTCACATCCAACATCATTGACAGTTTTCTTCAAGATTTTTAGGATAGTTTTATTTGAGGCCTCTGCTTGGTCGTTCCCTTGAGGGTAATAGGGTGTAGAAAACTGATGTTGGATATGAAATCTTTCACAGAGTTCTTGCACGTCTTGTTTCTTGAAAGGTCTACCATTATCAATGACGACGGATTGAGGGATACCATACCTACAAATGAGGTAGTTCAAGATGAATGATGAGATTTTCTTTTCTTTGATGATGGATAGAGGCACAACTTTGACCCACTTCATAAAGTACTCAGTGGCTGTAATTATGAACTTGTGCCCAATGGACAAAGATGGGTGAATTTTTCCTACAAGATTTAATCCCCATTGACAAAACGGCCATGTTGATGTGAAGGGCTGCAACTCTTGTGCTGGTGCATGAATGAGATTACCTTGGATCTAGAATTTCTGACACTTCTTGACAAATTGGAAGGACTCTCTCTCCATAGTCATCCAATAGTATCCCAAACAAAGGAGTTTCTTAGTGAGGATTAGACCACTTGAATGAGTGTCGCAGATACCCTCATGGATTTCTTGCAAAGTCATTTCAGACTCATCACGTTCTATACATCGTAAGAGAGTTCCATCAAGACCTCATTAGTATAGCACATCCGCTATAAGGGTATGACGGGCAGCTTGGCAGATGAAATTTTGTTTTTGGTTTTGAGAGAGATCGGGATGTAGAATATTATATTTTAGGTATGTATAGATCTTCCCATAGATCAAGGTATCTGCATCAATTAGGTGGCATATGAGGTGGGATTTAGGATCATCATAAGTAGGGGTAAACAATTGTTCCTCCATGAACTCATAACGGCTTCATTTTTTTTGGAATTTGGAGTAAAGAAGCAATGGTAGCCATAGCATCAACATCTTTGTTGTCAATCCTTGGGATTTGAGCAAATTTGATGTCAGTAAAATATTTCTTAAAGTCGTCAATCATCCTTTTATAGGGCATCAGTTTTTCATCCTTTTTTTTGTAATCATCGTTGACCTGATTGATGACTAGTTGAGAGTCCCCATAGACTTGTAGTTCTATTATTTTCCATTCTACTACTATTTTGATGTCGATAATGAGGGCCTCATAATCTGTCATGTTGTTAGTGTAAGGAAAAATCAGGCGATATGACTTTGGAATGGTGTACCCTAGGGGAGTGATGAATAGAATTCCTACTCCTGATCCATGTTGAGTATATGAGCCATCCAAATATAGTACCCACTATTGTGTTGTGACTGTTAGGACATCTGCATCTGGAAATTCAATGTGCAAGGGATGATCATCATGGATTGGTTCTTCCGATAGTTGATCGGCGATAGCTTGTCCTTTGATTGATTTCCTGTCAACATATTGGATGTCGAATGCACTGAGTATCATCACCCACTTGGCTAATCTCCCTGTAAGGTTTTCTTTGCTAAGGAGATATTTTAGCATATCTATCTTGGCTACGAGTCTGATGGTGTGAGTCAACATATAGTGTCACAATTGTTGTGTAGCAAACACTACTGCTAGACAAGCTTTCTCTATGGGTGTATAGTTGATTTCATAACCATTTAGA
Source organism: Sequoiadendron giganteum (assembly GCA_007115665.2). Lineage (NCBI taxonomy): Eukaryota > Viridiplantae > Streptophyta > Pinopsida > Cupressales > Cupressaceae > Sequoiadendron > Sequoiadendron giganteum. The sequence goes on along the minus strand of CM021101.1, from coordinate 175,027,119 downwards.
GTTTTACTGATGTAATAGATTTCTCTCCTTTCCTATTGAATCCTCTTGTGCCAACAAAGCTCCCAATGATCAATCAGTAGTGGCTATGTACAATAAGAGAGGCTTCCCTTCTGCTAGTGGTGCTAGGATAGGTGGACTCATCAAGTATTGTTTCAGTTGGTTGAAAGCTTCCTCATATTTCTCATCCCATCGAAAGGAAACATTCTTGTGCAACAAATGGGTAAAAGGATGAGTCTTGTCAGCTAGTTGTGATATGAATCTTCTGATGGACTAGAATCTGCCTTGAAGAGATCTTAACTAATTGATATTTTTCGGAGGTGGCATTTCCATGATAGCTTTCACTTTTGCAGGGTCTACCTCAATACCTTTTTCTAATACTATATATCCTAGTAGCTTTGTTGATGTTACACCAAACACACATTTCTTTGGATTTAGGTGGACATTGAACTTCTTTAGCCAGGTGAAGAGTTTGTCTAGTATCTCCAAATATTTTTCTCTTGTGTAAGATTTTGGTAACAAGTCATCCACGTAATCTTCAATGAAGGTATGCATCATGTCGTGAAAGATGGTTTTCATGGCTCTCTGGTATGTGGCACCTACATTTTTTAATCCAAAGGGCATGACGTTCCAACAGAAGGTTCCCCATGGGCAAGTAAAAGTTGTCTTATCCTGATCTCCAGGTGCTATCTTGATTTGATTATAATCGGAAAATCCATCCATTAGTGACAACATGTTGTGACCTGTTGTCAAGTCTACAATGATATCAATGTTTGGCAAGGGGAAATCATCTTTCAGATAAGCCTTGTTGAGGTCTCTAAAATATGTACAAATTATTATGTTGCCATTAGGATTTGAAATAGGTACAATGTTGGATATCCACTCTGCATAGTCAATGGGTCTGATGAATCTAACATCCAATAACTTCTTTAGTTCTTCCTTCACTAATAGGGCAATGCAAGGATGCATTTTTCTCAACTTTTGCTTGACTATTTTAATTCCTGAAGGAAGGGATAAATTATGCATGATGAGGTCTAGATCTATCCATGGCATGTCTGCATATGACTAGGCAAATTTGACTTGTAGTTCTTCAAATAACTTGATAAAGTTAGGCTTTTCCCATTCTGTCAATGATTCTGCCAAATGGAGAGTTTTTACTGTTTCTTCATTTTCAACATAGATGGAATGTGTTGGTTCAATCAGGACTTTGGATCTTTCTTGGAAGTGCTCGAGAAGAGTGTTAAATTTCCCATCCTTTGGTGCCTCAGAGAGGTTTTCACCGTCGGATGCGCTCTTTATTTTTATTCTTTCTTGATCTAATACTACCATGGAATGGTTTTCACCATCAGATCTTTCTTTTGTTTCATTCATTTTGTAGCTGGGAAATTTAGCACTCCCATGTCTGGAAGCTTCGTTATGATTTTCAATGGTGGAACCCATTTCAAGAGTAACAGCAGAGGAAATTGACAATGGCCTCATCATTTGAAAAGGTAGGGATATCAATAGGGTCAGTTTGGTCCCAATCTATGAGTTCAGGATATACCAATGGCAAGGGATTGTTAGATGGGTTCAAGTCAGAGGTCGTAAGGGTCCTAATAGCAACATTGTTGTCAAAAAATACCATGGCAAGGTCAAGGTCTATGATGTTACTCTCTTTCGAGTGATCTGTCTCACTAGGAGTTTGGTCGTCTTCACTTGAGCCATCGATATTTTGTGATCCTAATTCAAATGGTCGTAACCCTAAGCTTTGTCCATCCTCAAGTGTGGGGGTGTACTTGTGTATCACATCAATTTCCTTATCATGGTAGGTCTCTTTTGATAGTGAATCCCACTCATATTTATTGGAATCAGTTTCATAACGATCACTAGCTTGCAACTGCAGGATCCGTTCCACAAACTTATGTTTTAGGTCCTCTTTTGTTTCTTCATCCTTTTGATGTTCTTTATATCCCAACCTTGTTTTGTCTTTTGTATTGTTTATGATGAGTTGGATGGGTTTGACTATACCTTCTTTCCTTTTTCCAATAGGTCCTTGTCCATCATAGCCCATTTTTTCCAGAATTGAGAATCCTTTGCCATATTGAGTGGTTTGGACATTAGCCATTGCTGCTTGGGAATCAATTTCATCCTTGTAGAGCCAATTCAAGATTCCTTTGTCATCAAATTCCTTTGCTTGGGTGCTTGATTTTATGAATCAACCACCAAAAAGTGTGATAGGTTGTGAGGTTGATTGTCATGAGGGTGATGGTTGACCATGGGATTTTGGTGAAATCAACTATGAGAGGCAAAGGGATTGTTCAATAGAATACTCACCTACACCTTTTTCTTTAACTTGGACTTTCTTCTCAAACTATTTGGCCAAAGTATTGAGTTGGGCTTTGGGATTGGTAGATGCAGAGGGGCTAGGTTCTTCCTTTTTTCTCAAGTTGTTTGGACGAGGAACTTGGATGAATTACTTCATTGGAGGATGTGGCTAGCAGCTTTGAGAATGGATTAGCTTGACTTGGATTATTGGAGGTGTCAGAAGTGGAATCAGGAGCTTCCTGGTTATGAGGTACAAACACATCTTAGACAACCTTAAGGGTATTACAATGTTGGGAATATTGGAATCAGCAGGAATTGTAATTTCTTGCCCATTGCAAGGAAATTTCAGACACAAATGGTATGTTGAAGGGATGGCCTACATTTCATGGATCCAAGGACAACCCAAGAGTATATTATATGTCAAATCTTTATCCAAGACTTGGAAAACCACATCTTTCTGAATTGGTAGCACTATCAATCCCTTTGAGGCTCTTTCCTCATCATTATATGCTTTGATGGTGATCCTTTTTCTTACATCTATTGCATTTTCAGAGAACCCTAGTGCACGAACAAACATCAAAGTATAAATATTAAGACCGGCTCCTCTGTCTATTAGAACGCGCTTGAAATGACTTTTATGGATTAGGACCTCAATATGGAGTGTTGTTTTTATGAGGATGGGTGAGAGATACATCATCATTTTCCAAAAAGGATAAGCAATGAGGTGCAACTAGATGTCCCACCATGGCTTGGAAAGTGAAAACTTCCAAATCATTTGGTATTGTTGTATCAACTAGGGATATTTCCAAGATCTCCTTATGGGTGGGTGAGATTTTAAGAAGCTCCAATGATGATATTTGTGCGGGAATTTTCTAGAGCTGATCAACAATGTTATATTTATGAGATGGGGTATCAAGTGTTTTAGAAATGTTACCCTTCAAAACATATTTGGTTGGGCCCTTGTGGTCACGTTTATGAGTACACTGTCTTGTTTTCCTTCGATCTTGATGACATTAATTTGATCATCGGTTGCAACCATGTCTTGTTGGGTATTATGGGCTTGATTAGAGAGGATGTTGATGTCGTTGATTGGATGGTTGGTTGCAATAGGATTTGATGTGTTATTGATTTCAATGTCATTTGTGTGATCTTCAACAACTGAGATATGATAGATGGTGTCATCATAAACATAGTTCACACCTTTTCCTTTTCCATTCGTGTTAGACGTTTTTCCTTTATCATAATTCTGCAAAAGGTTTTTGAATACCCCATGATCGGTGTTTGCTTGAGATTATTCAATTTGTATGACCTTATTGTCAATCAAATCTTGTATCTTGTGTTTTAATTGCATGCATATTGGTTAGGTGACATTTGCATCGATGAAATTCACAAAAATGGACTTTGTTCCACCATGATGATTTAACTTTGGGTTCAAACCCTTGAGTGTCGGGGAGAGTGATGATATTTTTTGCTATACGCTCTTTCAGTGCAGATTCATAGGATTGACCCAAAGGAGTAAAATTTATGCGATTGTTCGATGTTTGGTATGGTAGCCTAGGTGGAGGATTGTTATTATTTTGATTATTGTTATGATTCATGTTCTGATTAGCATTGTTTTGATTCGTGTTTGGATTGGAAGCTTGGTTAGCCTTGGGTGTAACTCCTGATAGATTAAAAACTAGTTTGGCATTATGTGTTTTTATTGAATTATCATTGCCATTGTTCTTGTATTTTGGCTAAAACTTTGGTTTGTCATTGTTGGAGGAGATGGTTGAGTTGTTTTCGTTATAGATTTTCAAAATTCCCCTCTTGACCAAGGCTTCCTCAATCTTGATCCCATTTTTGATCAATTTTTCAAAAGTTGGAGGACATTGTAATTCAAGCCTATAAGTCATGTCATCATTTAAGTTATCAATGTACCTCCATCTTTTCTTTTTTTGGCATGGAACAGGGATACCTTACGAATAACCTTCTCCACCTTTGAAAGAATGCTAGGAATGATTCCCCTTTCTTTTTTTTGACATTGCAAAGGTCCTTCATTGTGATTTCATGTTGAATATTATATGAGTACTGGGTGATAAACTTGTTGACTAATTCCTCGAAAGATTTGATCCCTGAGGGTAGTTGTGAGAACCATTTCATACATTGCCCTCCCAAACTATGAGGGAATAATCTCATTAAGTAAGTGTCTTCATGGGAAAATTCAAGACTCATAGTTCTAAATTCCCTAACATGATCGATGGGATCTATCTTTCCATTGTATTTTTGAAATTTGGGGAATTCACAATGTTTGGGGAAGGGTATCATGTTGAAACTTGGGTCAAAAGGGTAAGGGCATATATCCCGTATTGAATACCTCTTAGTGGTTCCAGTTTGCATATTTTGCATTTATTGTTGGAGGGCTTGTATTTGTTGTGTTAAGGCATCCATGGGATCATTAGTCTATGTTTCCTTTCTCATTTCAGTTGGTATTTCAATTTCTATCTTCTTAGGATTTTTTTGCAATTTGGTGATATCAAAATCATCACGTAGTTTGACTCCTTTGTTGGCTAACATCAAAAGGTATTTCTCCCCCTCTTTCTCAAAATTCTTCTCCATGAATTTATGAAAATTGGGGTCCTGTTGGGCATGTTCTATGGTTTCCTTTGTTATTTCTTCTACGTCCTCTTGACGAATTTCAAAAAATGGATTTTCTTCTCTTTCCGCCATGGTTTCTTGGTTTCCGATTTCCTTTTGCTCAAGTTTTCGCTTTTGCAATCTCATTAAGATGGGCATACAAGTGATGAAAATTTTCTAAACGTTTGACCAAAGTTTTGGGAGTGCCAAAAGAATTGGTTAGAATCTAATTAAGCAAGCTTTATTTCAGGATGAAGGATGATGAATCCTGATAAAGGATGATAAATCCTGATGGTGAAATGCAGCTGCTAAATCAGAAATGAATGTGATGAGGAGGCACTTTTGAATGTTTGATCAATGATTAGATGAAACGTTTTCACTTGAAGATGTTGGTTCTAACAAGTTTGCAAAAAAAAAGAAATCTCTATTGAATCAACTGATTTAGATAATTGGAATATTGTATTTCCAGTTGTGGAATGTAAGAGTGACGAATGGGTTGACTATGATTATGCCTTTGTGAAAGTGCTCTTCATTGATAATAAGCTTGTGAAGATAAAGGCTCTAAAGAAAAATCATCAGTATATCCTCTATCAAAGTCAAGATATTTATGGATAAAATTTCGGTAGTCAAGCAAGACCTTCCTGCTTTGGTACAAGAAGTATCTCTTTCTCAGGAGTTTCTTGTAGCTAAGTGGCCTCTTTGGTTTCTTGATTCTTTTAGTAAGGGATTTCTTGACAAATGTTGTTGATTTCCAATCCTTTAACATAAGATGATGTTGGTTTCAGATCTAAGACTAGGAAAAGATTTTATTTGAGAAGGAATCTCCAAATTTGATGTTAATTGGTAGATGGGAGGTCACATTTAGCTTTCCATTTTTAGATTTATCGGATGCGCTAAAATAGTGTCCCGATGCGCTAAAAATCAGATGTGCTACAGAATGGTACAAATGCACTATGGGAAATACTGGATGCGCCAGAACAAGCAATGGATGTGCTATAACAACAAATGGATGTGCTGCAAGATGGCACAGATGCGTTATAATAGAGAATGGATGTGCTAAAACAGAAACTGGATGCGCTAATTTATGACAGCAATGCACCAAAACAGCAACGGGATGAGCTAAAAGATGCAAGCTATGTGCTAAAATAGTTAATGGATGCGCTATTCTGGAAAATACTTTATGGTTTTTGGCAGTTTGACGAATTTTTTTAGTTTCAACAGTGAATTTTGAGACTGTTTGGTTCAGATTTTCATCTAAATCAATAATTGGACATGTTTATGTAATGGTTTCCTTGTATATTTGTTTAAAAACAAATTGGTAAAGACACATCAAACAAGCAGGATTCCTAGGTTGTGTAAGACAATATTCTTTTGGATTCCACACAGATTTTACTCTAGCCGCACTTATTCCTAGTGAGTGATTTAGAAGCTTGGCCGCAAAGGCTCCCCCTTATAGTGCACTCACTTCTCGGGCAAACCAAGTTTCAAACTCCCATGAATCTCCCATGACAATTTTTTCACCTCTACTAAAAATTGCAAGAATGTGGATGTCTTGGCAACGACCGTTGTTGCACCAAAGAATAGATAAGGGTAATTTTTGGCTTACTACAATAAAGGGGTTTTAGTAGGGGCATTCCATTCATGGGGGATCATCCATGTGACAAGATACCATTGCTACCCTTCTTGTCGGAATAATCCTCGTGATACTCCAACTTTCCTTGAGTACCCACATTTATATCTCAGGTGGAAGTCGCTTGGTTTTAGCGTGTTCTCAATTGGGTCATTCCCTCCTTTTGAAGTGAGGAGGCAAGCTCTCTAAGGTTTAAAATGCAAATAAAATGAACGGTTCTAGCTTTCTGATCACCCAGTTAAGGAGAGAGCATACTCGCCTACCATTCCAAACACAACAAGCATGGTGTAAATTTATCCTTCCTAGTTATGCTAGATTCCTAACTTAATCAAAGGAAATGACAACTAGATTTAACCCTGCAACCACTTGTTAGTAGTTTTAGTCCATTACTCTTTGACAATGATCTTTTGTTTGTTTCAGCAAGGTCTCTGACTGCGTGTAAGGTTCTTGCAAAATAGAAGAGCACAAATTAGTTTCAGGAATCTGGAAATTTTGCAACAAAAACCAGATGCGCCATTACAATGATCGAATGTGCTAAAACTCGAACTGAATGCACTAAACTACTTAATGCACTAAAAGAGAAGCCGAATGAGTTAAAATATTAACTAAATGCTCTAAACTGGAAAAACACAGAGTGAAATCAAAAACCCCTTGATGTGCCGAAAGAACAGTTGGATGCACCGAAACAACAACTCGATGCACCGAAACAGAAGTTAGATGCGCTAAAAGAACCTCCAGATGCGCTGAAACAGGAACTCAATGTGCCGAACCAAAATTTGAATGCGCTGGAGAAAAATTTGGATGCGCCATTTCAGAATTTTGTATGGAACCTGCAAAGAAAAACTCAATAGAAAAATAGATTAAAGAGGGGCTAGGCTCCACGGTGGGCCCCAATTTATGTGTGCAGTTAAATATGCATCAGTGAAAGTAATTAAACATAACTAAATACACACACAATCAATGAAATCTATTACATCTAATGAAAGAGAAATAATAAAACAAACTATTATAACCCTGCATTCGAAATCATTCCATTGTCCTTTATTCTTGGTGATTCCTCAATTCATGCTCTCAGAATTATTCGTTGCACATGAATATATGAAATGGAAACCTAGGAAATGAGAATCCATTATGTAATGAAAACTACAATACCTACATTCTTATATTTTTGTGTTTTTGAAGATAAATGTTGAATGATCTACGATGGAGTGTTGTTGTAATTAAAATGGTACTAAGACTAATAATGCTATTCTAATGATGATGCTATATGAAAGATGCAAGAAACTAAAATGCTAAAATGGAAATTTCATGATAAAGGTAAATGAAATAAAACACTAAATGAAAAGTACAATGCTCTCAAAAGGCTCTCAAATTGCACTAAGAATTATACAACATAAGTTTGTGATCTAAATCTATATCCAAAGTTGTAGAAATGCTCTCTATTTATAGATTTTTTAAATTTGGGAATGATGTGGCAGTGATGAACGGTCGAGATTGTGATCCTAAGGCATCAATGGTTTAGCACGAAGAAGAGGTTGGAGAGAATCATGGAGGTGGTTCCCTACAAGAGAACACTTTTCCAAGTGTTGAAGGGAATCAGAGGAAAGAAGAGGCCATGTGTCCCAGGTGGTTTCAAATTTGTTGCAAGTTTGTTGATGGAAAATCCACATTTTTCAATTTAGAAAATTCAATTTCATGTGACACATGGTGAGGTGGCAAGTGAGTTGGAGGTGGTTAGAAGAAATATGTAGAAATGTGCCAATTTGAATTAAAAATTCAAATTTAAATGAAGAGGGGAAATTAGTTAATTTGTGCATTTTATTAATTTAAGAGGAAAATGATTTTGGATAAGAAGAATATTTAGAAATGAACTATATAAATAAATGTTGTAATTTATTTATAAGTAGACGATTTAAGATTTTTATTAATTAAATAACAAGTATTTAATTAATTTGTGCTCAGAACATTTTTACGTGCATACAGTTTGATATCCTAGTGAATAGATCTAAAGTTTTTGATTGGGACTATACAGATATGAGAGGAATACACCCAAGTGTATGCACTAATCTATCTACACTGAGAATGTTTGACCTGTTCAACAACCCCAATGGAGACTCAATCTTGCCTTGAAAGATATTGTTAAAACTGAAATTGAGAAACTCCTCCAAGTGGGGTTTATTTACCCCATTTCTGACAGTAAATGGGTTTCACCTTTGGCTGTGGTTCCAAAGAAGAATGGGAAGTGGAGAGTATGTGTAGACTATAGGGAACTTAACAAAGCAACCCACAAAGATTATTTTCCCCTACCCTTTGTAGACCAAGTTTTGGATAACTTGTTTGGGAGAAAATATTTCTCATTTTTGGATGGATTTAGTGGTTACAACTAGATACAGGTAGCAGCAGAAGACCAGGATAAAAAATAATTTTACTTGTCCATGGGGAACATTTTCATATTGATTTCTCCCTTTTGGGTTGTACAATGTTCCTGCAACATTCCAGAGAGCTATCCTGGTTATATTTGTTGAGTTGGTGAATGAGTATGTGGAAGTTTATATGGATGACTTCACTATGTATGGTTCAACTTTTGATGAAGCTCTCCAAAGTCTAGACAAAGTGTTGAAGCAATGTGAGGAACATCATTTGTCCCTAAGCCATGAAAAATGTCTAGTAATGGTAGAACAAGGAATAGTATTGGGACACCACATCTCGGCTGAAGGAATAAAATTCGATCCTAAGAAAAACGAAGTGATACAACAACTTGTGACCCCAAAAACCTAGACCGATGTTAGAAGTGTTTTAGGGCATGTTGGATACTATCAAATATTTATAGAAAACTTTTGCAAAATTGCAACCCCTATGTTTTCTCTTCTCCAAAAGAATGTGGGTTTTATCTAGACACCTCAGTGTCAATCATCATTTGAAATCATCAAGGAGAAGCTCATCTCTGCTCCTGTCCTTCGTGGACCTAATTGGAACCTTTCGTTCCATATTTATGTTGATGCATCAAATGATGCTATTGGAGCGGTGATAGGACAAGAAGATGAGAATGGGGGAAAGTATGCTATATACTTCATCAGTAAGAATTTGACTCCAACTAAATGAAATTATACCACCACAAAGAAATAATTCTTAGCTATAGTACATAAAATTAAGAAATTTTGACACTACATTACAGGATACAAAGTAACGATGTACACAGACCACTTAGCCATCAAATACCTCATGAACAAACCTGTAGTGAATGGGAGGATAATCAGGTGGTTGTTGCTTCTCCGGGAATTAAACGTAACAATTATTGACAAACTAGGAAAGTTCAATGTAGTTGCGGATTTCTTATCCCAAATTAAACAGGATGATGGTGATTGTGCTTTGATACAGGATGAGTTTTTAGATGAAAAATTATTTTCCATCTCTACTAAAACTCCCTATTTTGTTGATATTGCCAATTACTTGGCCACCTCATAAGCACCCCCTGATTTTACATCAAAACAAAAGAAACACCTTGTTATAGAAAGTGCCCCTTCAAATGGATTAATGGGATCCTATTTCGATGCAGGTCTGATATGGTTCTATGATGATGTGTTAGGGCAGATGAAACCTATAGTATCCTAAGAGCTTGCCATGAGATCCTTCCAGAGGACATTATTTTGCTAAGAGAACATCCCATAAGATTTTAGGTGTAGGTGATTACTAGCCCTCTATGCATAAGGATGTCAAGAAATATGTTCACCATTGTGATGAATGTCAAAGGGTAGGGAGACCAACTACATCTAATGAAATGCCCCTTCAACCCCAGGTAGTCCTTGAACCATTTGAAAAATGGGGATTGGATTTTATCGATCTTATAGACCTGACTTCACAAGGAAAAGAGTACATTATGGTCTGTACCGATTATCTAACTAAGTGGGCGAAAGTTCAAGCTCTATAAGTTGCTAGGGAGGAACAGGTAGCTGATTTCCTCTATAATAAATTTTTCCTCAAGTTTCAATCCCTTAGGACGATCATCACAGACCAGGGTCCTCAGTTCATGTCTAATGTTTTGTTAGCCTTCACCGACCATTTCTAGGTTATCCATAAGAAATCATCACCCTATCATCCTCGGGTAAACGGTCAGGTGGAAGTCTCTAATAAGGAGCTAGAAAAAAATTTAACAAAAACAATGTCATCAAGAAGGAAAGACTGTGCTAGAAAACTACCTGAAGTCATTTGGGTATAACACAACATGGAAATAAACCACCATTTTTAGTCCATACAAGTTGGTCTTTGGGAAGAAACCCCTCTTGCCCATTCAATTCAAACTCCAAAATCTGAGAACAGCCATGAAGTTAGATATAGATCTTAAACGAGCCCCAGTAGAGAGAGTCTTGTCGCTTAGTGAGTTGGATGAGCTCCATTTGGATGTCTTCCATCAAACTGAACTAGTGCAACAACAACGCAAATTCTAGCATGACAAGCATATTAAGGAGAGAGAGTTCCATAATGGGGATTGGGCCCTGTTATTCAATTCCAAATACAAAGATCACCAAGGAAAACTTAGAACTCATTGGCTCGGCCCATATGAAATTTCTAAGATATTTTCAAATGGCGCGGTACACCTGAAGCCCATTGATGGTGACACCCGAACTCTCCTAATCAATGGGCATCAATTATGCATCTACCATAAACTAGTCAATAAAGAAGAATTCACAAAAATCACAGAAATGCAGGGAGAAATCCAATGCATTGATTCTGCTACATCAGAGTCAATATAGTCTTTATTTTTGCTGCTATATATATTAAAAATATATTTATATATATGCATGTGTATAAACTTACTTTATTCATAATTTTTCATCTTTTGGACTTGGCTAAATTTTGTTTCTATTTCATAGGAATTCATTTTTCATCAAACACAAATTCCAGTGCATCTTGTTGCGGTGCTCTAGAACTTGTTAGCTCGATTGTTGTGAAGCTTTGAAACTTATTGGCTTGGTTGCTGCTATGCTTTGGAACTTGCACAACTTACTGGTGTCATTCCTCATTTGTACCTACATTCTAGTGCATCTCTCGACAATGCTCTGGAAATTCAAAGTCCAAAGTTGTACTTTTTCTTCCTTCTTCTGACTGCATCTTTCAATGATACTCCGAAAACTTTCTTGTTGCAGTATGGCTGCATCCTTCAACGATGCTCCAAAATTTTATTGTTCCTTCCTTCTGTCGGCATCTTTCGATGATGCTCCAAAACTTGTTTGGTTGTTGCTACAACTGCATCTTTTGATGATGCTTTGGAACTTGTTTGTTTGTTGCTTCGGCTGCATCTTTCGATGATTCTCTAAAAAAAAAAATTGATGTATTTCGATGGGATCTCTCACCGATGCTCCAAAACTTTTCCACTCCACTTTTTCACTCCAAGTGCATCTTTCAGCTTGCTTCAGAACTTTTCATCCTTCACACCAATCACATCTTTCAACGATGATCTGGATGTTTGTAAATTCTTTTCCTTTTTCAATGTTTTTATTTTTCCAAATTTTTACACATGCCTATTATTCAATTTTTTTATCACCTTGGAATCCATGCCTACATTTCCATTTCGCCCTATAGCATCATATCCTTTCATAATAAATGAAAATGATTATGACAGCCTTTCCATCATAATGAACTTCGTCATTAATTAGCTGTCCCATCCACCTCATAATAAATCCACCACCACCCTCGCCAAATCATACAACTAACCTATTATGTCATCAAAAGGTAAGTGATGTTCAAGTTAACAACAAGATGTAAGGTATGTACACTTTTCGCTTAAAGTTGGTAATTATTTTGAATAAAGTAATTAATTGGCACGACCCCTTTCCTTTCCTAATTTAGTAATTGTTCCATTGAGTGATCGCTTGAGGTACGACAAAATTTATGCATTTTCCCATGCACAACCATGATGATTTTATAGCACAGCTCAAGTAAGACAATTAATTACTCCCCCCATCGGTTGTATCAAAATCATATTCTCTTCCTTCTACAATTTAGTTGTTTGAACTAAGTATCTTTGAGCAATATAGTAATTTCACATAATTGATAGACTAATAATGGAAGGAAAGAATGGGAGGAGCTAAAAAGAAGTCTAAGCTAGCCTCAGCGGATAAATTGTTAGCTTTGGGAAACATTGTATGTTTGTTTCAAAAATTTGGGTGGCTAGAATTTATTAAGAAGCTTGAGGGGCATACTAAGCAGCTAGTAAAATAATTTGCAAAAAAAATTGTAGACGAACAAACTGTGGTGCATGGCAAGTGTTTCCAAGTAAGTCCAAAAATTATCTCTTTTCTCTCTCGTCTTGAGAATAGAGGCATTAATTTGACTAAAACGACACAAATTACTTATCAAAGGATGGTAGAATTGTTCCATAGAGAAGGTGAACCTCAACCTCTGGTAACTATAAGCACTAGAGGAAAAAATAAAGGTTTCCAAAAGATGTCCATTCTTGAACCCTGGAGAACTAACGTAGGTTGGATAATTAAGTAATTTACCTATGAAGGACAAGTAGCAATGGTAGTAGGTCCCCCTTTTTGGCTGCTTACCCATTTGCGCCATGGCACTTTAGACCCTTCTCTTAGGGTTAATATGCCAGCATTCTTGTATGATTCAGTTATTAGTATGATAGAAAAGTATAAAATTGGTATGAGGTCATTCAAACACCACGACCTTATTCAATTAATATGCAAGTACCATTTCCACAAGAAACCAGAGAAGAAATGGTTGAAATTTTTGCAAAAGATTGAGAATGTGGAGTCTGATAGACCTCTTGAAGAGGGAGAGTCATCCAAATAAGTAGTTCAATCTCTAGGAGAACCTTCCTCTGGAGCTTTAGGTGCTCCTGAATCTCAGTGGACCTCAACAACTCCTGGTGGCAATGCGCTGAAAACCTTTCCTGATGTATTAGAAACCCCAAGATAACCAAGAAACATAGAAATTGTACATTTCAGATAAGAGGAAGAGCCTCCTCATAAGATGAAGAAGCAAACCAAAGTAACCTCACAAACAACTCCTTTACGGAGAAGAAAAAGACTATTTGTTGAGTCTAGTGAAACGGTGTCTTATTACACATTAAGTACCTCTAAAAAGAAGAAGCCTAGGACTAAAGCATAAACATTGGAAACTGATACTCATCCTGGTGAGGAGGGAATAAAGGAAAGAGATCAACATGCTATTTAATATCCTAGGGTTGAATTGGAGAATCCACCATCTCAAACATAACAAGAAGGGGAAAGGGTACAATCGCCAAATTTTGTGGATATTGAGGATGATATTGTGGGACGGTTGTCCCCCTTTATTGATAGAATTATTGAGACAGGTTCATTTGATATGTCTGACAAAGGAGATGTACTTAATATTGAGGAAAATGTAAATATGGAAATCCCCAATCTGCCTTTTTTTGGTAATGCGCAGGATGAAGAATCTGATCAGAGAGGAGTGGAATTAGAAAAATTGAAAACAAAAATTGTTGAATTAAAATGTCAGTTGCAAGAAAATGAGGAAAAAATTATCCAACAACAGGAGGAAATAGAGGCACATATTGCAATTATAAGAAAAAGAGATCAAGAAATTATAAATTTGAGAATACAAATGGAACAAAAAGACAAAGTCATTAAGCAATTACAATTTCAAATTCAGCAAAAGAATGATGAAGACAAAAAGTATGTGTCTAGTATATCCTAAAAAGATGAACAAATTAATAGTTTGACAAATAATTTCATGGAAATGTTTTATGCTTTTGAGGAAGAAAGGAACAAACAAAAAATTGAACTTAATGCTTTTGTAAGTAGAATTTTTGGGTTAGAATAGGATCTTCAAGAAAGTGATACAAAACCTATAATGGAATCTAAGGGAACATAGACCGAACCAATTGTAATAGAATGGTTCTAGGTACACATACCTCCATTACTAATGAAATGGATGAAGAGATGCTACTTTTTGAAGGACATGGCTATTGACAATGCTAGGTTGAAAAAGGATTTGGTTCTATTAAAGGAATCATTTGATAGGGTATATAGAGATAAGCAAGATTCTTATCAGATAGGTGAATTATTGTTGACTTGCAGAAGACCATCCAGGCTATATTTTATGTTTCTCAATGAACAAATCCTGATATAGAAATTACTTAAAATCTACAATAACCAGCCACATGACCCTGATGACAAGGAATTTGTCAAAATATTTGTAGAATCAACTCCAGATCAGCAAGATTTGTTATGTGAATTTTTTTTCATAATTTGTTCTTGGAAAGATATACATATTTTTATGTCAATTTCTTTGTTGGTGAAGTTAAATTGAGATCATTTATGTCCACCATGCACAATCAAATCTAGTGGCAAGAACGGTCAAGCGAATATTTACAGACTGAGAAAATTGTTGGGCTACAAATGAGATATCCTCACAGAAATCCTTTCACTTTTAAAGCACAGTTCCTGGGTGTTAAGCTTAAAGAGACTGTACAAAGTAAGTACAACAATAACCTTTAGCTATGCTTTGACCATTTTCAAGATCAAGGGCCAAAATTGATAGGGAGAGTCTGGCATGCATGTGAAGAAAGATATACCCCTCTTCCTATGTTTCTTAAGAAAAGAGATGTAATTTCACCTCTTAATATCATATTGTCCTACAAAAGAGTCATAGCCTTGGCTGATATCCTAAAGGAACTAAAAACTGATTGTATTGGTATGAGGTACAAACCTCCTCTGCTTCTTTCACCACCTCCTACATTACATATCAACATAGATTAGAGTAAAGAAAATTTTGAGAGATGGAAAGCAAGGGTTACACTTTATCAGGGTTTTCTGAGAGAGCCTGAAGATCTAGATACAAAAGAAAATGATTTGTATGATCTCAATGCAAAGTATGAAGAGCAAAGCGGAAACAAGGGAAATGCAAGACAGGGGCCATAGCAAAGAGCAGGAGGACCTGCTCAAGCTTAGGAAGGGGAGAAAATGATGAGGTAAAAATAACCTCATCAATATAAGTGAACTAAATACCCTTCCTCATATTTTCCAGCCACCTTTACCTTGCCAATTAATTGTCTTTAGGATTAATAAATGCTTTCTTTTTGTGGAAAGGTGTACAATCTTTATTTTCTGAAATTACTTGAAATAAGCTAACCTGTGCTAACTTAATGGTTTAGTTTCTAAAGTATTGTATAGTTTTTCATGCATAATCGGTCATCATGCTCAGCTAGGAGGATTCAACGAAGACTTTAATATGGTTGAAGATGAGCACTAGAAGAATAGGCATCAGAATTCTAAGGGACGCATGGTGGATTGAGTTTTTGTATCTTTCTTGTTATTTTTTGTTGAAAGGCTTTATGGCTCACCCCAAGCCTCTTTAATGTTTTATGTTATGCACTTAAGTCCGTTAGTTTGTTAAATTTAGTTAAATACTTTTTCAGTGGTAATATTTACCAACTGAATTATAGGATTTTGTTAAGGAATTTTTATATAAGTGTGTAATTGTCATAAGTAATGATACAACAGAGAGATATCATTATGTTGTCATAATGAGTTTCTGAACTATACTTTCAATATGAATAAAGAAATTTTTGCCTACCTCATTTTGAGTTGATAATTATTGTGAATGGAATCATTTGAATGGAGTAATCTCAGAGTTACAAAGATTATGTGATCTAAGTTAAGCATAGGAACAGCCGAGAGCTAGCCACTTGAGAGACTGTAGAGTAGATAGATAAGTATTCCACTTTTAATTCTATTGTTTTTGTTTTGTAAATGATATGTGTGAGTAAATTTTATTTTCATGTGTCGAGATCCATTAAAGTTAATTTTGCAGGTTGTAGTGAGTTTGTAATCTTTAATTTTGTTAATTGAAGTTCTAGAGCACCTACCTATTGATGGGTGTTTTAGCACTTCTCAACAAAGACAATTCATAAGCACACTACCTCTCTTGAAGGGAAATCTCCAACAACAAGTTGCTGAAAATTTCCCCAAGGTCTCTCGGGTGTCAGGTCATGACTTGCTTGGAATGTCTTAGTGGTTTTAATGTGATCTTGTTGGTAATCACAGGGCAAGCTTATGGAGGTTAAACTGGAGAAGAATTGGTTCTTTCAATGGAGTTCTTAAGATGGGAAGTTACTGCATAATTTTTGTAGGTTCAAATAGCATTCTAAACTCCTATTTCAACTTTGGATTTGGCTTTACAATGTGCAATGAACCTTGTTCAAAGTCGCTATTTAAAAAAAAATGAAAAAGGGTAGGGAAGAGAAGAAGTTCCTAGGCCTGAAACTAGCAATGAATAGTGATAATGGAGGACCCTACAGTGGATAGCCTTCCCAAAACAAAGTTCCATTTAACCAAATCAAATTACAATCTCATTAAGCTTGTGTAATCTTCTAAGGTTTGCAGATTTTCAACCTTTCATTCACCATAAAGCATGAACAAGAGATAGAATTTAAGTGCAACATTCATATAATGTTCATACTGGCTTTACACTGTAGTTTATCATCAATAAACAACAAAAAGCATGAACAAGGAAGGGCATCAACACAATAGAATTATTCAAAACCAATGAACAACATTAATTAATCTACCAAAAAATGTAAGAGCACATAGAACAGCAAAGTTAATCTACTCAAATTCATTTCATATGAGAAGAAGAATCATGCAACATGAAGTTGGAACTCAAGAATCCACCAAATCAATGAATTTCTATTAACATTCCAGCAACATGTCTTTACAACAACTCAACTCTCTCTTGAAAATGAGAGGAGACCCCCTATTTATAGTTTTCAAAAATCAAAATGAATAGCCAAGATTTAATCTTATTGTGTGGCCAAGATTCACTATAAATTAGGGTTTCACCTACCCCCAAATATTTTATAATATAAAATTACATTTTGTCATTTAGCCTATTTTGTCCTGTAGTGAGTAGCACTATAGTTCTTTTGTCTTCTAGCTGATTTCCTTTGCTATAGCTACACTATGAGGAATTCATCATCTATTACAGGCTTTCCAGCTTCCTTTTTCAATGTGGCATACTCCAAAAAATTTCCTATCATCATTTGAAATTTATCCCACTCCATTATGTCAGATTGGAGAATCTGAAACGATAATTTCTTTGACCGGTTTGTTATTTGTTCCCAATTCTTTAGACACTTGGGTGTTGCTTTGGCCATCTGCTCGGATTGGACAGAGGCATTAGCGATGAAGTCCATGAAATCTTTTGTTAGCACATCCGCTATTCCATTTTCCATCTTCTTATGGAAGAATGACCTGATTTTTCTTGCATCAAGTTTGAGGTCCGACATTTCGTAATCTATCATAAGCTTGAGGTAGTCCTCAACCTCCACCCTATGTTCTTTAGCCCATTCCAAATCGAGCTCCACCTCATGGAGCACCCACTCCAAGACCTCTCCTTGGTGATCCAAACTCATTTTCCACGTTTCAACAAGCCACTGATCATTCTTTACCAGTCCTAGCTCCTTTTCCCACAATTTGTCTAGTATCTTCAGGATAGCTTCAAGCTTGGAATAGGTGATTATGTATATCTCGGTGATGCGGTGGCAGGTTTTTTTAGCAGACTCTAGTTGTTTTTGCAGATCCCAAAACTTATTTATTGTCCTGATGGCGGCTCCAATGCCCATGTCTATGTTATATATTACACACTAAAACTAATCTTTAGTGGCCTTAGACCAATTCTTTGTTTTCTCTAACTTGTCCATATGGTCTTTTGACAATAGCAACGGCGGGGATGACAATGTGGTGGGGAGCTTCTCAGTTGATGACCATTGTTGAATATAAGTTGTCATATCTACCACCTGTGCCTTTAGTTCCCCTTTAGAGGTCTTATTTTTGTTCATTTGGTGCACGATGGTGGCGATGGACCCCTGAAGATGGTCAGTTTTTTGCTCTCTTGTAGTTGTCCCCAAATTGATGGTAGAAATATTATAGTTTACTCCCTCTTCTCCCATCATCGGAGTAGCTATTTGTACTATCCTAGATCCTGAGGCATCCATCATCAGATGAGATCTGACCCTTGGTTTATTCTCCTTCTTTGTGCTTATCTAGGCTCGAGCTAGGATGGCCTCCAGCCTTGCCTTTGGATCCATTGGGGTTGGAGTCTTCTTTTCCAATTTCCTTTCAAGCCATTCAGGTATCTTAGATCCTTCTTTTGGTGATTCGTGACCACCTTCTTCCTCGTTGGTGTGTTGAATCTGCATTGCTTTACCACTTGAAGTCTCATGCCCTGTCTTTTCTCCTTCTTCTTCATCTGAATCCTGGATGAATACTCTTTCTTTTCCTGGGGGTTTGGCGGTTGTATGCTCCTTGGGGTTGTCCTTCCCCTTGGAGGCTCTCTCTTCTTCCTTTTCTTGTTTATGCTCGTGTTCTTCAGGATGTTCATCCTCTAGGCTTTTTCTTGTTTCAGCGTCTTCTTCTTTCTTTTCTTTCTTTTCTTTCTCTTCCTCTTCTTGTTCTTTTGAAGGAGGTATCTCTTTATCATGCTCAAGGCTTTGAGCTTGCTTCCCCATTGGAGGTTCAGTGTCCTCCATTTCCTCATCAGTATCTTTCTCTTTTTTGGTGGGTTTTTTCTCAACTTCTCTCCAACGTCTTTGAGTTGTTGGGCCAACTCTTCCTCGAGCTTTGGGTCAAAATTTTCCATGATATACTTGGTGCCTCAATCCTCAACATCTTCCTCAAAGGATTGTGCTTCCTCTTCTTCGTGCACTTCATCAATTACTAGGTGTTGAAATAGGGGATGCTCGTGGTAGTCATTCGCCTCTTCCTCCATTTTCCTGATTGCTTTCCTTTCTTGTCTCTCCAACTCCTCAAAAATTTGCATCATTGCCTCCATTTTGGGGGGCTCTATTATGGTAGGGGCATGGAGATCGACAATAGATTGAGCCAGGGCAGCTTGCACCACAGGATTCGTAAACATTTCAGATTGCTCTGAGGGAATATTTTGCATGTACTTGGTAAAGGCCTCTGGAAGGGAGAGAGTAGGCATTGTTGCTATTATGGTGGAAAGTGGGATAGATAATGATGGAGACATGGAGGAGGAAGAAAGCGAAGGAGTGGTGACTGAAGAAGAATCTATGAGAATGACTTGGGCAGCAGGGGAAGTGGAGGCAAGGTGGATTGAAATATCCACCATAGGTGGAGAGGAGGCAATCATCACCTGAGAAGCAGGTAGAGGAGCAATAGTAGTAACAACAGCAGCGGCAGTGACTGCAGGAATGGAGGCATCTGGTGAGGACCTTGGATGCTCAATATCTTATTCTTCACCTTCACGAAGTGGGTCCTCTTGGATGGTGGGCATTTTCATGAAACTGCTCGATTTATTTGGTTTCTTGGAAGGTTCATCTTTCGAGGCTTTCCTTGAATAGACCTGTGGCTTGCGTTGGTGTTTAGCCATTTCTTTCCTTTTCTTGGATCGTGTAGTGGGAGGAGACATCGAAGTCTCCTCAACTAGGGCAGTAGTGGCAGAGGCACTGTTAGTCTCACTCTCATGTGGATCCTCAGTTCTCTGTATGTAAGGGTCACTCCTTATAGCTTTAATTGAGAAACTTGCTCATCGATCCACTGTTTTGTTCTTGCCTCAATAGGCTTTGTAAAAATATTGAGGTCATTGACCTCTTCCTCACCCCAATCAATCAATGATAGTGGCAGATTGGCAATAGCGTCATGCCTCAGATCTATCACAGTATTCTCATATTTGATGATTTGGTCCGGCACTGGAAATAACTTCACTATTTTTAT
Source organism: Sequoiadendron giganteum (assembly GCA_007115665.2). Taxonomy (NCBI): domain Eukaryota; kingdom Viridiplantae; phylum Streptophyta; class Pinopsida; order Cupressales; family Cupressaceae; genus Sequoiadendron; species Sequoiadendron giganteum. The sequence continues at coordinate 175,006,842 of CM021101.1, read as the reverse complement.
AAAGTACGTTGTCATGTGCATGTAATGTCTCATGCGCACCTCCTTATCATCTCTGCAGTTGGCCCAAAAATTCCTCTACATTATGTAGATGGGCATACTCGATCCCGACTGCCTTCTTCAACTTGCCATAAGGGTCCATTTGTGGTTTGGTGGTATAGAGCTTCAAGTTGTATTCAGTTAGCTCCTTGTCGAAGTACTCTGCACACTAAGATGTATGAAGTTCATACATACCCTGACCAAATTTGAGGGGACAGGGGATCTCAGCTCTATGCTTTTTACTTAAGAGAGTGTATGCATCTTGCAACTATCGAGAGAGTTCAAGTAGTATTAGCCAGTCATTTGGGTATTAGGGCAGCTTATATGGTTTCTCTAAGAAACCCCCAGCTCAGATGTATGTAAACTTTGGGAATTGGATGAATAAGAAGCCGAACTGGTGGATGTAAGCATTGGCACTGTGGATAACCCTTCTCTCAAAATCACCTCCAAACAGCCTAATGATTTACTCGATGAAGGCATGATTGACTCTACAATAGTATTTTTTGAAGTTTCAGAACTGAAGTTGGGGATACCTGTCATAGACCTTCAATTCACTGCCTAGAGTTGGATTTGATGCCACAAGTATTCCCCTGTATTGGGCATGGTCGATGATCAAATAGACCAGATATGATGTCATATAAAATTGTGAAGTCTTCTTTACTGCCATAAATTGCTCGTGCAAGCAATCACTAATCATTCCAAACCAGTAAAACTTGGTTTCCCCTCTGATTATTTCTTCTAAAAAGTATAGCATCCACTTGTAAAAGAAGATCATGGTTGGAAGGCCCATAGCTCTACTCAATAGGGTTACCAAGTCATGGTAATCCTCATAAAAATCACTTCGGAAGAGCTCCTGGGGCACTTTATTTGCACTGCCCCTCTTCTTCTTCAGCCAGTACTAATTGATGAGCTTCTTGCACTTGAGGGGATCAACGTCCCACATCTGCTTACCATATTCTTTGGATGTTTATTCCATCTCATTGAAGGTCGAGATGTGGAAGGTCTTCCCTATTGACTTGGTGAACAGATCAGCTAATATATTCCCATCCCTATCTACTATTATTTTTGTGTCCTCCTAATATGCCTCCCCATAGGCCATTACAAGCTCAGGAGCTATGAGGGTGGGTGGGAATCCAGCAGCCTTGGCCAATCCACTGCTTCTAATTTTTCTAGCATTTTTTTTGGTGGGGTTGATTTGGACCCTTTTCTTGAACTTGTCAATATCAATGTGTCCCATATTAGTGTTTGAGATCTCCTTCCAATCTGTGGTGATCCTAGAGT
>CM021101.1:174983072-175005425 GCA_007115665.2 Sequoiadendron giganteum | reverse complement strand
CAATTTTAGCACATGGGTCGAGATCACTTTGAACATTGGCAGGCGTTTAGATCGCCTTTTAAACATGCGGAATCAGAGGGTAGGTTGGTCGTTTAAGGTTTTGTCGTTGAAGACAGCATTGGCAAGGTGATGCCCCACAAGTGGCATACCGCCATGCAAGACCCACGGCCTCAAGGGACAGAGGTCACCTTATCATTGAAGTTTAAGAGTGTGGGTTAGAAGGTGTGGGAAGATGTTAGGTGTCGGTCGTTTGAAACAACGCAGGCGGGTTAGAAATCTGGTCGAAAAGACCCGCACTATCGGGTCCACAGGAAGTGCACACCCTAATTGTTTGCTCGGGGTTAGTCGAAGGGACATGGCCAGGTAGGGTTCCGCATAGCGGACCGTCGAGGATCAATGTTTGTTTAGAAATGGCAAGAGTGAGATGGAATCCTATGAACGACCGCCTACAAGGGATGGTCTACCTAACACCTAATCCTTAATCATTTTTGCATTTTAGGTCAGTTGACGGTAGCAGGTTCAGGCTCCGCAAGGTGGAGGGATGATCACCTGGGGCTAATTGTAATGGCGGGAGCAGGATGGAAGTTTGCGAACAATAGTCTGCAAGAGGGATTTGTCTTAGTTGCGAGTTCGGACGGCGATAGGGGATGCGGGGTCCGATGGGCAGAAGGGCAGGTCATGAAGGCCGTTTGAAACGGTGAAGCTCGATGGGAAACCTGCGGACAGAAGTCCGCGAGGGGAACCCTGTAATGAGTTTCGATACTCAGGAGTTTGATTTTGGATGTCAATTGCGGAGGCGGAACCCAAGAAATGGGAGGACATAACCTGATGGTCGCTCAAAGCAGCAAAGCCCCAAATAAATTTTGCAGGTGGAGGCCCACGCATGTGGACCTGTGAGGGTCGGAGGATCAACCCATCGAGACTTGTGAATTTGGCGAAGTCTTGCAACAGCCAAGCTAAGGGAGCATCCCATGGATGCAGGCCTAATGGAAGTGTTTATCATTCGGCTAAAGTGTAAACATTTTCAATGGGAAGCGATGACAGTGAGAAGGTTGTGGGTCCAAAGGGCATGAATGCCCTGGTTCAAGAATGACGGCAAGGGCGTTGAGTTTCGCCGAATTCAAATCATTGATTTTCAAGGATTTCTTCAAGTTTAAAGACATGGGTTTTGTCAGTGAGGCACTCTTTTATCTAATTTCAAAGTTTTACCGAAGAATACTTAACCATTTTTAGAATTTTAGAATAAAAACACACAGCCAAAGGCGACAGCAACCCTACCTTGGAATCCTACACGGATCATGATGAATCGCAACAACAATAACGCTCGAATTGGAGAAGGCAGGATGCAAGCGCGGAGTAGGCGAGGGTAGGAGGCTTTGACGAGTTTTCTGAAAGTCTACAGGTGAAAATGACAGCTCGAACCGGGCTATTTATAGACTTTTCATCATTTAATTCCCCTCATAAATGTGAGTACAGCGATGTTCAGGGTTGGTGAGCATTCATTTTGAAAATGGCGGCGGGAATGTAACGGAGTCCACATTACGGACGGATGCTAGGGGTTAGCCATTTGGAATGGTTGACAGGGAAAAGAGCCAACCAAGCTACGGGTCCCGCATAGCGAGAGGACATCGAGAGAAAGTCATTTGGAAAGGTGAAGACTCAAGGGAAACCCATGCGGGGCAGGCTGTAGGGTTGACCCGCATTGCTCGAAAAATGCCAATTTGAAGGGTTAAAGGAAAATAGCCAGGGAAATCTCGCAAAGACTTAAGACCTTGGAAATTTGAGGGTAGAAAAATATGGTCGACTCAAGATGATTAGTCTAAGGTTCCTTGACCACTTAGGACACAAAATAGGGGCATGTAAAATGAGGCAGTGACAAAAGAAACTCGGCAAAATGAAAAGAGAGGGTCCTCGTTCCGAACGGGGCGTGTGTGCTAAAGGCACAACACTACCTTCACTGTTAGTTTCAAGTTATTAAGTCATTTCTTGTTAATCGTTAAGTTTTTTATCCATTGTTAGCCAAATGTTTCGTAGTTTCTTTACATGCTTTTCCTCTTCAAAAATTTACACGCTTATGAGTTTAATTATTCCCATGCTTTCTAGTTTAGTTGTTATGCTTTTTAGATTAATCATTTCTTGTTTTCTAGTTTAGTGGCCTCTTAGTTTAAGTTTCATTTCAATTGTCCCAATCACTTATAAAAACTGAGAGAGATAGTTGAGGGGTTTCCTATAGTATACAGCCTTTGAACACTACCCGGTTGATATTTGATGCACTTTTCAAACTAAAGAGATAGGATCCAACGACAGACTATCAACCACCAAATGTGAGTAGTATATAATCTTATGTGTTTCATAATCTTCGAATACAAACAAACCATTCTTCCTTATTAGGTATTTTGTAGCCAAGTTCCAACAACCACCACTGAACCTATTTGATAATGATAGCCATCATCAAAGAAGTTCTCAAAATTTCTTAAGGGGATCAAAGAAGTTCTCAAAAATTTCTTCAGGGGATCAAAGAATTGTTATCAAAATTTTCTTGAGGGGATGTCTTACGGGGATCAATGAACATGTTGGATAATGATAGGCATCATCATCTTCTCAAGGTGCTATAAAATTATGTTTAGTCTCCACACAATGAGCCAACCAATATTCAGTTTCCTCTTCATTCTCCTCAAGTGCAACAATAGCATACACATGTCTTGCAAACAAAACTTGATTCAATAACTTTCCCGTGTCCATATAATTTGACCAATCTACATACATGCATTCATATGTATATAAATAAATAAAAGAATTACAAAATAGTAATAAATTGAAATAAAATAAAATAAATTGAATTAAATTACCTTCTTGTACAAGATCTGAAACACGTCCATAACCATTTGATGCAAACAATTGATCATTGTCTTTAATTATTATTTCATATTGATCATGTGCTTGTGTAGGTGTTAACAATCTTTGCTTCCACTCTTTAACCCATTTTGTATTCTCACATGCTTCTCAATCTCTTAAAATACAAAACTAACAAAAACATGCAAGCTCTCTTACATCCAAATAGTCCATGTGCTTACATTTTAACTCTTAAATGAATGCCATTTATGTTTTAAGACTTTTTCAATGGTATTCTCCCGCCATTTGAAAATTAGTATTTTGTAGTAATTACAGTATATATGTGTAACTACCAAAACAAGGATATGTTGTTATGATTTATTCTGAATACTATTTAGCTATGTAATCTGTGTTACACTTTTATGATATGAATAAATAAATATCGCCAGTCTTCTTCTGAGTAATTTGTTCTGGGTAATGGAAGTGTTGTGAATGGATTTACTTTGAAGTTGCGAAAGTACCACATGTGATTTGAGCTAATCATAGGAACGCCCGAGAGTTGGCCACTTGAGGGATCTCATAGAGTAGATAAGTATTTTTATTGTTAATATTGTTAATTTTGTGCATGTTATATTTAGATGAACATTACTTTATGTTGAGCTTTGTCATGTGTTCCTGCAGGTCATAGTTTTAAGTTTAAGATCTTTAAGTTCTGTTTGTTTGAAAATTGTGTAGCACCCACTCTATTCATAAAAATTGTTGTTAATTACAAGTTGTTAGGTGTACTTTCAGTTAGTAGTTAGTCACCTTTGTCTAAATTTCATAGTTTAACTACAAGCGTTGATTCTTAGATAATTTACATGCTTTCTAGAATAGGAATTTGAATGCTTTCTAGCTTAAACAATTTCATGCTTTCTAGTTTAATTTATGTTTTTAACCACTTCAAAAATTTAGAAAATATTACTAAGAGAGATGGCCAAAATATCCCCTATTACATACAGCCTTAGGACACTACCTGGTCGACATGTAATTGACATATTTTTCACTAAAGTGTTAGGACCTTACAACAACCTATCACTTTTTGGCACCGTTGTCGAGGACCATTCCTTTTCTAGTATTAATAGGAGACTACTTGGATACCTCTTTTAGAAAAATAATAGTTGTCAGGCTTCTTTTTCTACATGGTCAAGAAATGAGGTTCGCACAAAAGATTCATACCAAAAACCCCCCCAATAGCCAACCACACACAGGGAGGTAGAAGTTTCATCTGAAGAACTTATTGATGAATTGATTGAGCAAGATCAACCTAAGACCTCCTAGCATACCCCAGAAACTCAGCCATTAGAGAAAACCTTTGAAGAAGAAAGTATTCCTTTCGACACCATGGTTGATAACAATAATGATAACCCTTTCAACAAAAGGAGAAGAAACCAGAGAGATGGTGATAACCCAAGAGGGGGAGCACAGACATTTACCTATCCTATTGCTCTCAATGAATATGATGATACGCACATGAAAAACATTTCACCATCCATCTTACCAACCTTTAGAGGCTTATCCTTCAAAGACCTTGACTAGTTCCTTTTTTAGTTTAAAGTTTTGTGTCAAACATATGACTACAAAAATGATAACCAAAAACTAAAACTCTTTCCCTCCACCCTCAAGGACACTGCAATGTGTTAGTTCATGGGATTAGCTTCAGGGTTGATAACCACCTGGAATGATATGGAGTCTACCTTTTTGGACAAATACAAAATTTACTGTAGAGTCAGTGATAGGAAAGAGGAGTTGTTCGAACTGAGGAAAAATAAAGATGAAATCCTAGAAGATTACCTGTATAGGTTCATCTTCTTATCTAAACAATGTGGTGAAGAATCCATTTCTGGAAATTTTGAAGACCATATTTCTCAAAGGACTTGATGAAGATGCTAGGAGAAGTCTAGATTTAATGGGAAAAGGAGATGTGTCCCAACTTGGACTCGATGATATCATTGAGTTATGTCATTATTTCTCCCATACTCGAGGAGTTATCCATAAATCTAGTCTTTTAGAGCTTCCAATGATATAGGTAAACCATGTGAGGAAATATAAAATCTCAAAACTAGCATTCTTATTTAGCTAAACACCATGTTGGATGGAATACAAGCCAAAACACATAATCCTAAGACTTTATCCATCTATTTTCCTAGGTGTTGAAACAAACATCTATTAAGAGAATATCCTTTTGGACAAAACTAACATTTACCAAGTTTGTGAAAAGATTCATGCCACTAATCAATGTGAGATCCTAAATGCAATCAAAAATTCCAAGAAAAGGACATCTCATGCTGAGGAGGAGATCAATTTGGTGAATCAAAGACCTAGAGGAAAATTCTCTTACGGCTAGAATTCAAATCTCGCCTAGCGGCCCCCAAATAATTAGAATAATAATTAGTGGGTGGCACCTTAGCCTCAAGAATCACCTAATTAGGGACCGTACCCTTTGGGACCACCTGAATGGGTGAACCAGTCCTAGGGAAACCCCCAAAGGCCAAACTAGACTCGACAACAATGGTATCCTCAAAATCCTACGCCTCAATGGAGTCAAACTCCAAATCAATTTTATAATGGGCCAAGGAGGATGCCTAATCCGCAGTAGAACCTTCTACCATCTCCTTAAAACCCTCAACAAAACAAGCAGGTCAACCAACCACAACTCCCATAACAACCTGTTCCTAATCCAAAGAATAATCATCAAAATACCCCAATGTATTCAATCGAACAGGAAAACATGACTGGACTTAATGCTATCCATTGTGGAAACCTGCAGTTAAGGTCAGGAAAAACACTCCAGCAGCCTACCATAATTGAGATCTTGGATGAACCAAATAAAAAATATTCTAAAAGGACTAAGACACCTTCCATACCTTTAGAGAAAAACCCAACGAGTAATCAAGACAAGCCTCTTCCACAATCCTCATCTAGAACTCCCAAGTTACCTCAAGAAGAGGATGGTCAACATTCAACAGATCTTTTAAAGAAGGATCCCACCTTGAAAAAGAAAAATCAAGTGCCCTTTCCTGAGTGCCTCAAAGCAACTATTTTGAATAACCCTCTAGAAATGACCTTATCCACTAAAACCGCATTAATACAATAAATTAAGCAACTCCAAATCGAGGTTCCTTTATTACAAGCAATTAAAGAAATTTCTGAACTAAACTAGCTAATTAAGCAATTGTGCATAAAAACACTAGGAAGGAAACCAAAACATATTAATATTGTTCACATAAACAGATATCTAGCTAAACTTCTGGCTGGAAAAACCTCAACCCCAAAATATGATGACCTAGGCAGTCCACTCATAACAGTGACAATCAACAAGGTAGCAATACCTAATGCACTCGTGGAATTAGGAGCAGCCATTATTGTCATGATGGTGGATGTTATGAAAAAATTGGGACTCACTGATTTGTGTCCCACAACTACCATAATGCAAATGGAAAATCAATCCATAGCTATTCCCAAAGGTGTCCTAAAAAATATTTCTATTAAGTTCGATGGTTGGGAATATCTAGTAGACCTCCAAATAATCCAGTCCCTCACACCCACGGATAGTTATTCGATAATATTAGGTAGATCGTGGTTAGCTACAATTGCAGCAAATAATGATTGCAGAGTAGGAGGAATGAACATTTCACATGGTCCCAATAACAAACACTTATTCCTCTATCCCCTCGCTCAACCTGTTGAATATAACATTGGGTTGATGAACCAGATGCTATCAACAAATAAGAGAATCTAGCCTCACTTGCTATGGTAGTCATTAAACAACATGGTGAAGATTTGGAAGATGAACTGGAAAACAATATGCAAAATCTTACTGTAGACTCAAGTGATGAAGAAATTATAGAAGTGGAAGAGATTTTAGGGCATCCGATCAACATTGAGCACACCAAATATGATTAGACCAACTTCACAGAATTACCTTGTCCCCTAGCTAATATCATTCTGAAAATAGAACACTTCTTTGAAGATATTGCCAAACTCCACATAATTATACCGCATAACTTTCCTCTCAACACCTTAATTAAAGAAGTTCATACTATCACCTCCAACTACTCAGGAGTCAAAACCATCATGTTACTACCAGGAATAACTTTAAATATCAACAACTGGTTGTCAGAGTCAGATGAGCTCAAATTGTTTGATGTTTTGGTAAATAGATCTAGAGATTTTTCTTGGAATTATACAAACATGAGAGGAATACACCCAAGTGTTTGTACCCATCACATCTATGTTGAAGATGTTAGTCTTGTTTGTCAACCACAGTGAAGACTCAACCCTACTCTCACAGGCATTGTTAAAATAGAAATTGAGAAACTCCTCCAAGTAGGATTCATCTATCCCATCTATGATAGAAAATGGGTTTCACCTTTGGTATTTGTTCCAAAGAAAAATGGGAAGTGAAGAGTGTGTGTTCATTATAGGGAGCTTAACAAAGCTACCCATAGATATTACTTCCCTTTACCTTTCATAGACCAAGTCTTGATTAATTTAGCTGAAAGGAAGTATTTCTCATTCTTGGATGAATTTAGTGGATATAACCAAATACAAGTAGCAGTAGAAGACCAAGACAAAAAAAACTTTTACTTTCCCCTAGGGAACATTCACATATCGTGTCCTTCCTTTTGAGCTATGCAACGCTCCTGCAACATTTCAAAGAGCTATTTTGGCCATATTTATTGAGCTAGTGAATGACTCTGTGGAAGTCTACATGGACAACTTCATCATGTGTGGTTCCAATTTTGATGAAGAACTTCAAAATTTGGACAAGATATTGAAGCGATGTGAGGACCATCAGCTATCCTTGAGTCACAAAAAATGCCTAATAATGGTGGAACAAGGGATAGTGTTGGGACACCACATTTCAGCTGAAGGGATAAAAGTGGATCCTAAGAAAATTGAGGTAATACAACAACTAGAGACTCTGAAGAACCAAACTAACATCAGAAGTTTCTTAGGACATGTTGGATACTACTAGAGATTCATAAAAAAAAATAGTAAGATTGCAGCCCCATGTTTTCCCTCCTCCAAAAGAATATAGATTTTGCCTGGACAGTAGAATGTCAAACATCATTTGAGACCATTAAGGAGAAACTCGTCTCTACTCCTATCCTACATGGACCTAATTGGACCCTTATGTTCCATATTTATGTAGATGCTTACAATGATTCTATTAGAGTAGTTTTAGGTTAGGAAGATGAGAATGGAGGAAAATATGCTATCTATTACATTAGTAATAATTTGATTCCCACTAAACGGAACTACACCACTATGGAGAAAGAATCCTTAGTTGTGGTGCATGCAATCAATAAATTTTGACATTACATCATAGGGTACAAAGTAACTGTGTTTACAGACCATTCGACTATCAAGTACCTAATGAACAAACCCATAGTAAATGGAAGAATAATCAGGTGGTTATTGCTTCTACAAGAATTCAATGTGACCATCTTTGATAAACTCGAGAAGTTCATTGTAGTCTCATTTTTTTTATCTCATATCAAACAAGAAAATGGAGACTGTGCTCCTGTGCAAGATGAATTCCCAGATGAAAATTTATTTTCCATCTCCATTAAAACCCCTTGGTTTTCTAACATCACCAACTATCTACCCACTTTGGACTTCCCACCAGACTTTACGTCAAAACAAAAGAAACGCCTCATTCAAGAAAGTGCTCGGTTCAAATGGATTAATGGAATTTTATTTCGATATGGTCCTAATATGGTTTTATGATGTTGTGTTAGGTCAGATGAAACATACAACATCCTTAGATCTTGCCATGACGACCCCTCTAGAGGCCATTACTCCACCAAGAAGACATCCTATAGAATCTTGGGTACGGGATATTACTGGCCCTCTATGCATAAAGATGCAAAAAACTATGTTTGTCATTGTGATGAATGCCAATGAGTAGGGAAGACCTGCTGCATCCAATGAAATGCCTCTGCAACTGAAGGTAGTTTTTGAACCATTTGAAAAGTGGCAGTTGGATTTTATCAATCCTATAGACCCCCCTTCACAAGGAAAAGAATACATTTTGGTCTGTACTAACTATCTAACTAAGTGGGCGGAAGTCCAAGCCCTAAGAGTCACTAGGGAAGAACAAGTTGTTGACTTCCTATATAATAGGATTTTTTTCAGATTTGGAGCCCCTAAAACAAATTTCACAGATCAAGGACCCCAGTTTATGTCCAAATTTCTACTAGCCTTTACTGATCATTTCCAAGTAAGCCATAAAAATTCATCACCTTATCACCCACAAGCAAATGGTTGAGTAGAAGTCACTAACAGAGAACTTGAGAATATCTTAACAAAAATAGTTTTATTAGGAAGAAGAGACTGGGCCAGAAAAAAAAAAACCGTAGCCGTTTGGGCCTCTAGTACAACTTGTAAATCAACCACTGGTTTTACTCCTTACGAGTTGGTTTTTGGGAAGAAACCTCTTCTACCCACAGAATTTGAACTTCAAACTCTTAGAACGACAATGGAGTTAGGCTTAGACCTCAAACAAACCCAAGTTGAAAGAGTCCTATAGCTCAATGAATTGGATGAACTTCATTTAGAAGTTGTCCACCAAACTGAGCTAGTTCAACAACAATGAAAGGCCTAGCATGATAAACACATAAAAGAAAGAGAGTTACACAATGGGGATTGGGCGCTATTATTTGATTCTTGATATAAAGATCACCAAGGGAAATTGAGGACTCATTGGCTGGGTCCATATGAAATTTCTAAAGTATTTCCAAATGGAGTAGCATAGCTCAAACCTATTGATGGTGACACTCAAACTCTCTTAGTCAACGATCATCGATTGCGAATCTACCACAAACCTGTCAACAAAGAGGAATTTATGAAGATGGTAGAAATGTGAGGAGAAACACAATGCATTGACTCTGCTATGATAGAGTCAATGTAATTTTCAGTTCAATGTAAAAAATAATATAAAATTGCATGTGTATGTATTTATAATCACTTCAGGGCATTTCTATTGTATTTTTGACCTTTTGGACTTGGCTAAATTTTGTTTTTGTCTTGCAGGACTTTATTTTTAATCGAATACAAATTTTGACACATCTTGAAATGATGCTTTGGAACTTGTTCGTTCGATTGGTTCCATTCCTTGGTTTGTTCCTGCAGTCTGACGCATCTTTCAACAATGCTTTGGAACATGTTAATTCCAATGTGCTTCATTTTGTTCCTTCCTGCATTCTAACTACATCTTTCAATGATGCTCCAGAACTGTGTTCCTACATTTCGGTTGCATCTTTTGGTGATGCTCTAAAACTTTGTTCTTGCATTCCAGCTGCATCTTTCAACAATGCTCTGAAATTTTGCTTCCTCCTTCCGACTGCATCTTTCAACGATGCTCTGGAACTTTGTTCCTACATTCCGGTTGCATCTTTCAACGATGCTTCAAAAAAATTCTTCTTCCTTCTAGTTGCATCTTTCATCAATACTCTGAAGCCTTGTTCTTGCATTCTGGTTACATCTTTCAACGATGCTCCAAAATTTTATTTCTACCTTCCGACTGCATCTTTTAGTGATGCTCTAAAATTTTCTTCCTCCACTCCAGCTGCATCTCCCAGTGATGCTCTGGAATTTTGTTCTTTTGTCCCATCTACATCTTCCAGTGATGCTCCGAAATTTATAATTTCCCTTCCTCTACAAATGCTCTGACAGTCCCAATGACATACCTGTGATCATCATTAAATTTTTCCATCACTTCCGAAATTCACTCCCGACACTGCCATCTCTTACTATAATAAATCAAAATTATTGTGACCACTTTTTGTCATAATAATTATAACAATTATTAGCCATCCTATCTTAATCCATAATAAATTCATTACAACCCTTCGTCATCCCATCCAATGATGCTATTACGTCAGCATAGGTAAAGCGACTTTTAAATTGATAACGAGACATGAGGTATGTACATCTTTTATTTTATGTAAGTAAATTATTGTGAATAAAAATGAATGAATTGGCATGTTCCACCTTCCTTTTCAAATTTAGTAAATTGTGCATATTGTACCTTCACTGGAGAGGTGGCAGTTCATGCACTCTATCCCATGAAAAATAATGATTTAAATACAGTGAAGCCAACAACAAGAATTAATCTGTGTCCCATCAACAGTGTCAAAGTACAAGTGGTTAAATGATTTCATTTTCTTTAATCTACATAACAGTCTTGTTCAAACAATTTTTCACCATTAGAGCGCCACGAAATTCAGTAGATACTTAGTAGAATTGCAAGTAAGAGGCAGAATGGGTAGGGTTAAGTGTAAATCAAAACCAACTTCCCCAGATAAATTGGCATTGAGTAATATTTTTGAGTTGTTTTAGAAGATAGGTTGGTTTGAGTTCATGAAGATATTTGAGGGGTATAACACGCAGCTAGTCAAGGAATTTGTAGAAAACTTCTCGGATGGGAAGACAATAGTGTGTGGCAAGAATTTTAAGGTAAGCCCTCAAATCATTTCTTGTTTGTCTAGCATTAAAAATTAAGGTGTGAATTTAACAAAAACTACAAACATTTCTTATCAAAGAATGATCGAACTCTTTAGAAGGGAGGGAGAACCTCATCCTCTGCTAGTTGTGAATACCTATGGGAAAAATAAGGGGTTTCAGAGAATGTCTATTGCAGATCCATGGAGAACGGTGGTTGCTTGGATTATCAAATACTTTACATGTGAAGGGAAATGTGCCGTCATAGTTGGTCCCCCCTTTCGATTACTCACTCACCTACGCCATGGTGTTGAAAACCCTGAATTAAGGGTTAACCTTCCTGCCTTCCTTAGTGATTCCATTGTAGCATGATAGAAAGATTGAAAATTGGTTCAGGCCCATTGAAACATCATGGTCTCATTCATTTAATCTACAAACATCATTTCTTGAAGAAAAGAAAATGGTAGAAATTTCTTTAGAAATTTGAAAACCTTAAACCCCCAAGACATTTGGAGGAAGGTGAGTCATCCGAATTGGTGGCTCAAAGTTTGAAAGAACCTTCCTCTATTCTGTGAGATGCCCCTGAGCCTCAAAATTCCAGAAGAGCTCTTAACGGCGAAGTGCCAAAAAATCCATCCAACCTTTCAGACCTTGAGGAGAGACCTAAATCACAAAATTTACTAGAGACCTTAGAGAAGCGAGAAAATGTGGACTTAGTGAATTATGAAGATGGGAATATTGTCCCCACAAAATGGAAAAGAGGCCTAAAATGAAATTACACATACCTCCCCCTTTAAGGAGAAATAAATGATTGGCTACTGAAATCAGTTGTGTTGTGACTTGTGATCAACTGCATATTGCTAAAAAGAAAAGACAAGATAGGCAACCTTATGAAAATGTAGCCCAATCATATGCAAATGTGGTCTAATCATGTGAATAGACAACCCAATTAGGTGAAAAGAAAACTTTGGTTAGCAGTAAACCCCCTAAATCTGAAAAGGAAGATGTCCCACTTGAGACAAGACAAGGAAAGATAGGGGAACAATTTCCAAACTATATACTTGTTGAGGATGAGTCTGTAAAACCAATTCCTCCTTCACAATAGCCATTGGAAATATAGGAAATTGATATAGTTTCCCTAATTGAACAATTGTCTCCTATGGTTGCTAATGAAGGAAGTGTGACTGGTAATGATGCAAAGATTTTTATTTTTCCCCTTTCCACTAATGTAGTAGTTGAAAGATTTGATCATATAGAAATAGAATTAGGAGAATTGAAGGTAGAAATTGCTTAGTTAAAATTTAGACTGCAGAAAAATGAGGAGCATATAAATAAGTAACAATATGAAATAAGCACACAAACTGAACTTTTGAGGGGAAAAGATCAATAAATCACAACTTTAAGGGCTTAAGTAGAATAGAAGGATAAAACTATTGGAGAGTTGCAATCTCAAGTGCAACAAATTGTTGAGAAAGATAAGGAGTATTTGGCTAGTTCATCTAAAAAAGATAAATAGATTAAGAGTTTAACAAATAATCTGATACAATCACTCAAAGCCTTTGCAGAATAACAAGAAAAATAAAAAATTAAACTCAATGTGGTCTTGAGCAAAATTGTTGAGCTAGAACAAGATTTGCAGGAAAGCAATGTGAAACCAATGATGGAATCAAAAGAAGTACAGACTGAGCCGACTAAAATGGAATGGTTTCAAATTAAAATTCCCCCAGTTTTGGCTAAGTGGATGGAAAGATGCTATTTATTGAGGCAAGCAAGGGAAAAAGAATCTTATGATAAACTCTACCAGGCTAAAACTGATGCATGTCAGATTTGAGAATTTTTACTAGCCTGAATAAAGCCATCCTAGTTGTATTCCATGTTTTTAAATGAACGGTTGTTAAGATGGAAGATTTTGAGGATCTCTTGCAATTTATCTCATGACCCAGATGATAAACAGTTCCTAGAAGCATTCAAAGAGGTGGCCCCTGTTCAACAAAATTTGTTGTGTGAATTTTTCATACATAATATATTTTTGGGAAAATACATTGATTTCTTTATCAACCTTTTTGTTTTGGAAGTACAACTTAGAGCCTTCATGTCTAATATGCAGAATCAAATCCATTGGCAGGAAAGAACCAAAGAATATTTGCAAGCAGAGAGAACTGTAGGACTCCAAATGAGATATCCCAACCAAAAGCCCTTTGCCTTCAAAGCCCAATTCTAAAGGATTAAAAGCTATGAAGCTATAAGGAATAAATATGATGACAATCTTTGAATTTTCTTTGAAAATTTCAAATTTTATGGGCCACAATCAATAGAAAGGGGATGGAGTGCCTGTGAGGATTGATACACTCCCCTGCCTATGTATCTCAAAAGGAGGGAGATGATCTCCCCCACCAATCTAAGGTGGTCCTATAGAAGGTCTAAAGTATTAACAAAAATATTACAGCAGCTCAAAACCAAGTGGATAGGGATGCACTACAAACCTTCATTGTTCCTTCAACCACCCCCTGCAGTTTTTGTCACTATAGAGAAAAGTCCTAGATACTTATATACATTGCAGATGGTTAAATTCAATAAAGGTTTTCTTAAAAATCCTAATCATTTGGATGGAGAGGCAAATGACATATATGATCTTAGTTCCAACTATGATGAACTAAATAGGAAAAGGGATGCAAAGAGGCAGATGAATCATTAGAGAGCAGGAGGACCTACTCAGGCTTAGGAATGGGAGGGTGATGAGGTATAAACAACCTCATTTTTATGATAAACTAAATACCCTTCTTTGTTCTTGACAACCACCTCAACCATGCCAATGTGTTTATTTTTAGAAGCAATAATTGTCTACTTTTTATAAAATGGTGTATAAATCTTTATTTCTCAAATTGATTGGAATTAGCTAACTAATGTTGATATAATGGTATAGACTTTAAGTAATTGTATAGGAATTATGCATGACCGATGAATGGAGTGGACTTCAAGCGCTTGAAGTTAGAGCACCAGAATTTTGGGTGCGAGAAATTTAGGCGTGCATAGTGGAACGACTTCTTTTAAAGCTTTTTGTTAATTTTTTGTTTAATACTTTATGACTCCACTCAGAGCCTTTATTATGTTTTATGTCATGTACATCAGTTAGTTGTAATTTTGTTTTAAGACTTTTTCAATGGTATTCCCCCACCATCTAAAAATTAGGATTTTGTAGTAAGTACAGTATATATATGTGTAACTACCAAAACAAGGATATGTTGTTATGATATATTCTGAATATTATTCAGCTATGTTATCTTTGTTACACTTTTATGATATGAATAAATAAACATCGCCAATCTTATTCTAAGTAATTTATTCTAGGTAATGGAAGTGTTGTGAATGGATTTACTTTGAAGTTGTGAAAGTACCACATGTGATTTGAGCTAATCGTAGGAACGCCCGAGAGCTAGCCACTCAAGGGATCTCATAGAGTAGATAAGTATTTTTATTGTTAATATTGTTAATTATATGCATGCTATATTTAGATGAACAATACTTTGTGTTGAGCTCTGTCATGTGTTCCTACATGTCATAGTTTTAAGTTTATGATCTTAAGTTTTGTTTGTTTAAAAATTTCAGAGCACCCACTCTGTTCATAAAAACTGTTATTAATTACAAGTTGTTAGGTGTGCTTTCAATTAGTAGTCAGTCGACTTTGTTTAAATTTCATAGTTTAAGTGCAAGCGTTGATTCTTAGATAATTTACTTGCTTTCTAGAATAGGAATTTGAATGCTTTCTAGCTTAAACAATTTTGTGCTTTCTAGTTTAATTTATGTTTTTAACCACTTCAAAAAATTAGAAAATCTTTCCAAGAGAGATGGCCAAAATATCCCCTATTGCATACAACCTTTAGACACTACCCAACTGACATAATTGGCATATTTTTCACTAAAGTGTTAGGACCTTACAACAGCCTGTCATATTACACCAATCCATAATCCCACGTGCATCTTTAAATTTTAGTGCATCCTTAAATTTCAATTACTCTCTAACAAGAATTATTTTAACACATGCACTAGCTCCATCATGTTCTCCTTTACCATGTCCATCTTCAAAAAAACTCCACACATGTTGGACATTATGTTCCTTGTGAACCTTAACTAACCAATAGAACATTCAAGCATTCTTGAATTGTCCCAAACAATTATTTGAGCATATGAGATGTTTTGTCATCCGGATTCCTCTTTCTCTTAAATTTGTATAAAATATATTGAAACAATATTGAACAAACTCTAACAAGTGTAACCGGTTGTCACTCAAATAGAAATGATACTCGCTCAAAAAAATTCTATCATCCCCTGTGTTATCATCTACATGTTTATAAACAATATGAACAAACATAGCCACTTGCACTGAATTGTAATATTGTGATTTGATTTCCTCTTGTAGAGCTAGAGTATAGTTTTCCAAAAAATCAATCATTGATTGTATAGTTCCAATTGGAAATGTGTTTCTACATGCGTGAAATTGTCCATCAAGCCATTGAGCATGTTGAGAGTGCTTGAAATATTTTGGTACAATCTCACTCTTAAATTTTGATATGAATGCATGTACACAAACTTATTTTGTAATTAAATCACAACGCTTTCCAATTTTTCCATCTTTTAAAGAATAGTCAACATTCTCAAATCTGTTAACATCCACTAGTCATTGTCCAAAATCATTTTCAACATTTTCATGTATACAAACTCTTAAGAATGAAAGATTGCCACAACTAGTTCATTGTCCAAAAATACATGAACTTAAATAAAATAATTTCCCATTAGATCTTTCACAAAACAAACTTGATATAAATTCCTTTAAATTTTAGGTGGCATATTAATACCACATTCCTGCATAATCATGTTAGTACGTAAAGTACAACATATATATTGAAAAACATCATAATAATAACAAAATTGAACATGCATTTTACAACAAGATATTCGTTGCTTATTAATTTTTACATACCAAGGTTTACATTTTTCAAAAGATCTTTGACTTATTCTAATATTACTATGTAACACTAAATCACCACAATTTTTTTATAAAATTCAATTTGTGTTTTATCTAATAGGTGTTTTGGATAGGGATCGTGAACTTTGGACCCCACTCTTAATTTTAAAACATCTCTAGCATTAGATGATACCCTAGTATTATCATGCCAATATTTTTCAATCAAAGATTTGATTTCAACATTCAATTTCATGTCAAACCTTGGGAGTCGACCACTAAAACTCCAACATTGGTTGATTGGATCATTTTCTATACTTTTTCTTCTCTTTTCTGCTCTCACCAATGTTTTAGGATGCATTTTTAGAATTTCACTAATATTGCTTAACATTATTTTATTCAAAGTTGCTTTATTAACTATAGTAGTTGTTATAGCTCGTCTTGTTGCATTCTTATCTTTAGATTTACTATACTTTCCAATAGACTCAATGACACTAGCAACGATAGACATAGCATGTTTTAGTGATTCATCTTTTCTTCTTGGTTTAACAAAAATGCCTAACTTTTTCATTACTTTTCTAATTTTCCACATTCTCATTAGTTGCATCATTAGTTGACATTGAAATGATAGTTTTTTATGATAAAAAAATTCTTTGTATAATCTATAAACCCCATATAATATTTCCACTTTCTCAACTTGTAGTAACTCTTGGGTTTTGAATAACCACATAACATATCTTTTGGATTATTTAAATTTGGGCTTATTGATGACCAATACTACCATTATGCATGGTGATATGATCAAGGTGGATACCTTGCATCATGACTAGATTCTTCTCCTTTTGAAATGACTATGATCCTCGAAAGATCAAAATTATACAATAGTTTACCAACAAAACAAGACATTGCTCCCTTAAGGAAACTCGTCATTTCTTCTTGTGAGGATCCACATTAGATGAAAGTACCACCAATTTGTGTTTGGCATTATTCAATTCATTCTCCAGATTTCTTATCTTTTGATTAAGCCCCAACTCTCCTCTTTGAAGTTCCTACCACTGATTGTAGATCTTTTCCATTGACAACAGTATGAAAATTACTATAAAAAATTGTTGAGATAAGCAAGTATAGTCTATTAATTTATTGAGGTAAAAATACCATAAGTAATCATTGCTAATGAGCAATGATTCTAGATTGGAGAGAAATATTTTTTTGGATTTTTTCTTGCTAACGGTTTAGCATTTTCAAGTGGACATGAATCACTTTGATAACTCTCAGCTTTGGCTTTACTTCTGGAATGGTATCCTACTAATCCATAATTTGCTTTCCAATAATTAAGAGTCAAGAGTAAGATTGTAGTTCTTTCAAAGTCTTGCTTATCATCCAGGCTTCAATGTTTACCTCAAGAACACCTATGAAAACTCTTAGCCCAAGAGCCTTCATGGTGCGCCTAAATTTGAGTTGCCTCATCATTTCAACAAATAGTTGGCATCTTCCACCCTCACTTAGCTTCACAAAAAAAAAACTCCATATCCTTTGTGCATATCTTTGACATGTACATTTTGGAATCTTATTAGGCATCCATTTCAAAACATTGGAATCAATATCAATAAACAATGTAGGTTTTCTATACAAAACTCTAGGAGTTCTCAAATGTAAATTTGTATCAATATTGGGAAGGTCGACAACATCAGGGATAGATTGTGTACCTTCAATTGGAGGTGCAATTGATGACATACCTCGATATTGACATGTAAATGATGTTGTACCTCCAACTTCAGATGTCGTTTGTGGAGTGCCTTTAAATAGAGATGTGTTTGCTGATGTACTTTCAAAATGCAATGTTGTTGATGGTGTGTCTTCAATTGGAGATGTGATTTCCGTTGTACCTGGAAAAACACATGTTGTTGATGTGTCTTCAACTAGAGATGTGCATTGAGCTTCACCTATGGTTGATGATGTGCCCCCAACTTTGGTATCCATTCCTATCCTTCCACGAACTTTCCTCATTCGTGCCCTTTGTTTTGCCAATTTGACATCTCTCTTAGATTGCACGAGAATTTTTGGTTGTATGGGCTGCAATTCCTTTGCTTCATGAGCTACATTTTTTATTCTCTTCTCCTTTCATTTTTAACTACACATTCTTCTAGTGTTAGAGGCTTCGATCATTTCCTTGGCATGACCTTGAATGCTACATGTTCACAAACACACATAGAACAAAAGTAAGTAATGCATTTTACAAAAATATTGATATCGTTGATTACATTGTATTAGATATGAAACACAACAAAGCATTTTATGAAAGAAGGAAGCGAGTTGTTTGGAATTATCAAACATGTGTATGCTACACAATATTTTTCATACATGATGAAGTTAGATGTCTATAGGGTTAGATATTAGAGTAGGGATGTTGAGTGTGTTTGAAGAGTTGGCAAAGTAGCTAGAGCACGATGTAGTACATGTAGGGATCCACAATGAACTTGTTCAAAGATTTAGAGGAAGGCTCTTAATAGACTTACACACAACTTGATCACTTAACTTACCAAGAAACACCATTTTTGATGTAGAGAGAGGTGGAAACCATTTAATACACCAAATTAATGAGAATCAATCAGATTCCAAAGAAAAATCAGATGTTCAACTGAAAATCCCAACTTCTACCAAGCTTTCCCTTGTAGCACAGGTAATCCGGTTCAAGGGCCTTTTCACCAAGATTTTCCAAAACACTTGACAAAATCAGGGATGATTAAGATACCCATTTTCAAGTTATAAAACATAGGTAAACCCCAACATCAACTCCTTTGGACCAACATTGACTTCCAATAGACCCACCTTGGAAAAGGCTATTCAATTGACCTAATTTACAAAGAGAGTACCTTTTAAACACTACATCTTCACTCAAAATCCTCAAAGAGTAGTATTTTATGTGTCAAAACCTCCAATTTCCTGATTTGTTTCTAGGTCCAAGACCTCTAGACCCCTAATACACCAAACCCTCAATTTCAAGCAAAATACTTGGGGTTTTAATGAAACTCCTATCTCTCGGACCTTCCAAACACACTTACCAGACCCTGCACATGGTGAATAATACATTACATGGACAGTCCTTCCCACATTTTATCAAAACACCACTTGAAGCCCTAATTTTCACCATGAAAAGACCCTGCTACATTCCTAGAACATCATTCCAAACACCCAACCTTGACCCCACAACATTCTAAATAGGTTAGGAATGTATTTTAAAGTTAGAGGACCCATTCCACAAGTTACAGTAGGCATAAAAAGTGTAATGGGTCGAATTACATAATGAAACCCTTCAATCCAAGAACACTGTGAAAGTAGGTAGCAGCAGTAAAAACAATATAAATTTCGCTATACAAAGAGTTAGAACCTAGAAATAGGTGAAAATGAAAGCTAATTCATTAATATACAACATCCAATCAGTTTCATATCATCTTAGAGTCTGTACAGGTCGTACAACAACAACAAAAAGTGAGAGAAACTAGTAAATTTCTAGAAAATAACATTCTTCTTGATAATAAAAAAATGGGGTACAAATCAACCAACAACCTCTCCTTCGAGGCATTGAAGGTTATTATACATATTTTTATTTCATTCCAACTCCCTCAAACTCTGCAACTTTTGCATCTTTTAGCAACTTTTTTTACCACATTTAGCCAATTTGCAAGCTATGACACAACTGAACTCCCTTAGCTCCAAATACATTATAAAATGGTCTAATTGACCTTACAAACACAATATACTCAACATTAACTAAAATCCTATCATTTGAACATGCTCACTAAAGATGACCTTTTTGACAAAATCGAGCTTACAAGGTACTCTTGCACCAGAGGCCTGGAACGTTGATTTTGAATAAACCCTCCTTGTTTCAAGAATAGAAAGGCCTAAAGCAAGGGTTTAGTGTTTAGATGCATTAGAGAGGTTTCCAGTGACTAAGATATGATAAGATATGAACAATTTTCTCTATTGTGAATGCTACAAGGAAGTGAAAGTGAATTGGTCAGTTTAGCATTGAATTGAGGTTTTTGAGATTGAAGATTGTTTGAAATTGATCTAATTATGATTGTTGAAGGTTTTGTCTCCCTGCTTTGCATCACAAACCTAGGGTATAATTTGTTTCCACCTAAATTAAAACTAGAGAATCTTGTGTTTATTGTTCTCAAAACTAAATTTTTGATTGTCAACGAAGTCATGAAGAATATGAATTCAAAGAAGGGTTTGTGATGCTATATCTTATAATTATTCACTATTTCTTTGGCAATGAGGTAACTTAGAAAGACAATAAGCATTCTCAATTGCACAAAATTTCCCATTTTTTTATTTATTAGAAAGGTAAATGGTATGAATGAATGACAACTATGTCAACTCACTTGAATTTATCTAAGCACATGTGATGAAGGTGAATTTTGTATGGAACAAAAAAATAATGGACACTTGCATTAACATTGATGAAAGCTATTAGGTTTTCAAAATTAGATGAAAATAAAATAAATCCAAATTAGTTGAAAAAAAAATGAAACAGAGTGAATTCCACTAGCCATGCTAGAAATGGACTACTATAAGCAATGCAAATAGAATTCATAAGTAAATTTATGCTAAGTAAATGTCATGTTTTTCATTTTTGTGTTCTTCAAACTCATAAAAATTTAACTTTTTTATGCAAATCCCATCTAATTCAATGTTGAATTCTATGTCCATTGTTATGATTAATAAAATCACTAAAGAAATTTAGTTTATATTGTCAAAAACAAAAAAATATACTAAATATAAACATTTCAATATTACCAAAATGAATATATTACCTCAAATAATGTAAAATGATGTAGAAACTTCAAAATTTCTTCTTCTACGTTGTTTACCATGCAGATTGGTGGTAAAAAGGTGATGGATCAAGCATAGATTGGTACAATATGAAGTCAACTGCATAAAAAAAGGTGTTTTTGACTCGGATAAAGTGTTGAACCAGAAAAATACAGGAGAATGTGGGCCTGAATCATGGGGTCAACCCTTATTTTACCGTTTCAAGGTAAAACACATTTGGCGCTCGCCAAATATGTTGTTTTGAAAATGAGAGACCTGAGAGAGAGGGAGAGAGACAAAGTGGGAGATAGATAGAGGGAGTGAGAGAGAGAGGGAGTGTGAGAGAGAGAGGGGGGTAGGAGGGAGAGACGAGAGAGAGAGAGAGAGAGAGAGAGAGAGAGAGAGAGAGAGAGAGAGAGAGAGAGAGAGAGAGAGAGAGAGAGAGAGAGGGAGAGAGAGGGTGGGAGGGAGACACCTAAAAGAGAAGGAGAGGGAGTCAAAGTGGGAGAGAGGGAGTGGGAAGGAGAGACCTAAGAGAGTAGGGTGGGAGGTAATTGAGGCCTGATAGAGAGGGATTGTGAGAGAGGGCATTGGAGTGGCATAGATTAGTCTAGGTAGCATGGGAGGGAGTGAGACTTGAGAGGGAAAGAATTTATTCAGTTATGGTGGAGGGGAAGACCTGATAGAGGGAGTGGGAGAGAAAGGGAGTGGGACCCTTAAACAGTAAACCCTATACCATTAACCCTTAAACCCTAATCCCTCAACCCCCATACCCTCTTAATCCCTCGGCCCTCAACCCTAATACCCTTTTAATTCCTCAATAGTTCAACCCTTAACCCTTAAACCATAATCCATCAACCCCCATACCCTCTTAATCCCTCAGCCCTCAACCCTTAAACCCTAATCCCTCAACCCCTATACCCTCTTAATCCCTCAACCCTCAACCCTTAACCCTTAAACCCTAATCCCTCAACCCCCATACCCTCTTAATCCCTCAACCCCCATACCCTCTTAATCCCTCAAATCTAACCTCTCTAAACTCCCAATCCCCGCCAACCCCTATACCCCTCTTAATCCATCGTCCCCAACCTTAAACCCTAATCCATCATCAACTCTATACCCTCCTCACCTCAACCCTAACCCTTAAACCCTAATCCCTCAACCCCTCTATACCTCTAATCCCCTCAACGCCAACTCCCTTAAACCCTAATCCCTCAATCCCTATACCCTCTTAATCCCTCAACCCTCAA